>VCAZ01000022.1:5343194-5698194 GCA_005784505.1 Bagarius yarrelli
CATGAGCCTCTCAGAGCCTAGAGATTTTGTTTTGTACACAGAAAATATTTCAAGATTACCTAAAATCCCATACTTCAAAGCAGCATGGGCAAGATGATTATTCCAAAGACCTGTTGACAGTTGGACTTAAAATTCTCAGGTTGCCTACAGAAACTTAGGCTAGACTATTCATTTTAATATTGCTTCATTGTAGGTTTTGGTGTAATTTTAATTGGGGTGCAACGATTTTTGCTCCTGACACAATTTAAAATTAAATCCAAACCTTCTACTTAAATCTTACTTGCAGCTAATATACCTGATAATGCAGAAGAACAGAAGAAATAATAAAGCACAGATTTGGACAACAGGTAGAACTAAATCAACCACTTTAAAATTCCAGAGCCATATTTATTAAACAACTCGAACTCTTATGCCCTGGTCTGACATGTCCCAGATCTTTTAAGAACAGATCCGATTAATACCACTTAATGATGGCCTAGTGCAACAGGACATGGACTCTTTCGGGTTTGCAAGATGGAATTAGACACATCAGATGAACTACCTTCCTGTCATCTGGACATAAATACCCCTTTAGATGTGAGATGAGGAAAGGGAGAGCCTTTGAGCATGTTCCAAGAAAAATCCTATTTTAGCTGGCACTCTTAGAGAGTCTTTCCCAAGAGTCTATGCGCAGGAAGAACCCTGCAGAGACGTTTCTGGACTTCCTCCTCTACTGCCTTGAGTTCATTTATAACACCTCAGTGCACACATGCACATGCTTAGCCACAGATACCCCAAAGCAAAGGATGCAATTATGTCCTGTTTCATCACCCTACCATGAGCAATGCCTCATTAAAATCATGCATACGGAAAAATGAAAAACAAAAAGGCTCATTTGAATTAAAAAAAAAATAATTGTATGCTAACTCAAGAGCAAGGTAAGTAGGCAATAGATTTTTTTCAAAACAAAAAGTTGTTCTGGTTGTTCATGTGTGGTGTAATAAATATTTAGGTGTGGCATGAAATAATGCTCCTCTTGTTACAGATTTTTCTCCATTAAGGTTAAGAAATTCTGAATCATTGCCATTATCTAGGTTTTGTAATTTGACGCTATTCCTTTTTTTGAAGCCCAATAGACCATAGGTACATTTACAACTGCTTAAGCATGGTTTTATATTTTCTTTTTCAACCCATCAACCCTGTTATCTTACCTTATTTCCCCCTTACTTAAATCTAAACCCTACTGGGGGTCACACACCTTTAAACAAGGGAACCATTAGGATAAAAAGTACACTATCTAATTAGTATAAAACAGTATTACACCATTTCAGGGGAAATTCCAGTAAGTAGAAGGGGAATAGATGTAAGGTGAACCCCATCTATTCTGACAATTTGGTTTAGACATAATAATCTAACACACTGTTTATTTGACCACGCTTTCCGTATGCGCGTATCATATTAAAAACCACCAGAATATAAAGAAAGGAGGATTTCCTTGTTACAACAATGCCGAAGCTGTTTGGAAGACTTAATGTAGTGCAAAAGGCTGTGCAGAGGGAGCAAACACAGTTTAATATGCCATTCACCAGCTCTTTTATTCTGTACAAAACATGCATACAAAAACAAACCATTGAAATATCACAGCAGGGACCAGAAAATCCCTTTTCAGCATATATTTATAATCAAAAGCTTGGGACTGATTGGGTCTTGGTTTATTTAATTTCTTTTCAATATATAGCTTCAGACTATAAAGGATAAAACACAACTGTCATAACAGTAGCAGCAATTTTCTTTGCTGCTTAATTGTTTTTCGATAGCATTAATTATTTTTCGATCTAAGAGTGGGCTTAAATCATTCAAGGCGGATGACTCTGCTGAGCTGACCCCTTCTGGGGCCAGGCATCAGTCAGAGCTCAAGATGGCAGCCGTAACAACATGGGCAGCCAAGGCCCTAGGGTTGCGGTGGTGTCCTCCAACCTGCCACGAACAGTCGAGGCCGGACAATTGGTTCTTGGGTGCCAGTCGTGACTCTAAGCCACACCTGCGCCAGTTGCTTTTTTCTCCCCAGAGGTACATGAGGCCCATCTCGCCTTGGCCAGTTGCCACCCAGCAGGCTGCTACCTGGTCACAAAAAGCTAATTTCTTCTCCACTGGGTCAATCCTCAGCATGGTACAACCAGCCAGTCTGGATGTCACCTAGCTGCATTCTGGTGTCAGGTCGGAGCTAAGTACCGGTTTTCCTGCTTAGCTGGCCCAGCCTCCGTGGCCCATCCGCTCGCCCCACATGATGCATGAGTTGCAGCCGACCTGGCTGCCGCATCCATCAGAGGCACCAGCCACAGGCCCCATAGGGAGGTTGTGCAGATTAACGGACATTCGACCTCTGCATCTTCCCAAGTCAGCCACAGCGATCCCACCGGGGGTACTTAGAGTGTGTCTCTGCGGGAGCCACTGGCGAAATATCTGGAGGCTTGGGGATGTCTTTCCAGTGACTCCAGTGGCTTCTCAGGACCATTTGGATTTAGTTCGCCAGAGGCCTGCCCAGGTTCAGGGGCATTTACGAGACCTCGGTCCAAGATGAGAGTGCTGCTGTCCAGGTCAAGCCTGTACCCTGAGATAAGGCAAGGGTTTCTAGAGCCTCTATGTTATTGTACCCAAGAAGGGGGAAGCAGGCCTATCCTGGACTTGAGGAGGCCGAACCAGGCCCTTCACAAGTTTCCAGGCACAAGCTGACATGCATAATGCCCCAGGATTGATTTGTGGCTATAGACCTGAGGGATGCGTACTTTCATGTCTTGAGCCTGTGTTCCAAGTCTTGTTGGGCCAGTAGGGTGCCACAAGCAGCAGCAACACTTTCAGAGGCTCCTGGGCCATTTGGCATCTTCGGCCACGGTGTTCTCGCTAGGCCTGATGCACAAGACGCTTCAGCACTGGCTTCATGACCGGGTCCTGAGATGGGCATAGTGTCATGGATCATACTGGGAATGCATCTACCATGGTCTGGGGCACTGTGTGCAAAGGGCAGGCAGCCGCTGGGGTGTGAACAGGCCCCAGGCTACAGTGGCATATCAACTGCCTCAAGTTGTTGACAGTGTGGTTGGCCCTGAAGAGGTTTCGGCTAATGATTCTGGGCAATCACATGTTGGTTCAGACAACACTACGGCTTTCAGCGCATGTCACAGCCTGCCTGACATCTCCTGCTGTGGAGCCAGCACAGGCTCAAGTCTGGGCATGCCACTTATATCCCTACATGACCTGAAGTGGCGTATTTTCGTTGACTGGTGTACCACCCGCGTGGAGAATCCACAGAGATGTGGCATTGGTTTGGTGGCATTTGGCAAGGCAGACTCTCACATTGTCTTAAGACCCAGGCCCAAGGTGCACACCAGTCCCTTCAGGGATCAGGTGGTGACCTTACAAGCTTTCCTCTCTCAGCAGGGGAATCCTGACCTGCCCTTGTTGTGTCCGGTACGGGCCTCTGATCAGCTCTTTGTCTACTACGGAGGGCGGAGGAAAGGGGATGCCATCTTCAAGCAGAAGATCTCCCACTGGTTAGTGAAAGCGAACGCCGCTGCATCAGCCCTCTCTCTTTAGTCTTAAAACACTGTTCCTTTATCTCCCTAAGTGTGCTACGGTGTGTCCCCGGGTAAGGCTGTCTGTCCTTGTGCGAAGCCCACCCCGGGGCCTACTCTATGTCATACTTCCTCTTGTCAGTCAAAAAAAAAAAGTGAGTATTTGAAAATGCCATTGCCGAAGATCTTCGCCTACGCTATATTCTCCCCCTTGTGGAAGGAGATGAGGTGCTCCTGCACGCTGGTAGATCATGAGGTTGAGCAGGGCTGCACTTCGACATGCTGGTTCCTGTTGGCACTTACCTTCGGTAGACCCAGCGCGCAGTGGCGTGTAGGGGCCCCTAGTGTCGTCACTCGAAACAACGTTGGAGTGAACGTCTCGGTTACAGATAGTAACCCTTGTTCCCTGATGGAGGGAACGGAGACGTTGTGTCCCTCATGCCACTGCTCCACATAACCAAGACGCTTCCCCTTGTGACTATTATCAAATTATTGCAGTTTGATATAATAATTGTGATCATAGAGTTTTTTTTATAATTGTAACAGCCTTATTCCAGACTCAAGCTAATAAACCCAAACATTTTCAATGTAGCAGTAACAAATTAGCATTGCCTTTAAAGACATTAATAAATCAACCTTGTTATGCATATCGATTTGATTAAACTTGTTCCGTGGTGACAAATGGGGAATAGCAGACTTTAGTGCAAACTAGTTTGTGTTAGCTGCATTGGGTTTCTCGAATGCCAGCCTTAGTGTAAATAGCAGAAGAACTGAATCAGCTGTTTCTATTGCCACAAAGGGAGCCTCCTGTTGCCTTTATGAGCAGAGAAGCCAAGTTTTCACCTTTGTCTTTTTTCCTAAATTTAATTTAAAAAAAAAACAAAAAACTTAAGTTTACAATCCAAAAATAGATAATAAACAATTGAGGTGGCAAAAGGATTTATCTCCTGCTTACATTTGCTAGGCAGATGTCTTGATTAAAGAAAATCTGAATATTTTATTTCAACCCAGGTAAAAATGATGAAACAGCCTGCATGTTTTTTTTACACAAAAAAAAAAATACTTGAAGACTTGTGACAGAAAGTTCTAAATGCTATATTCTGGAAACAGTACTGTAAAGCTCAATTCCACAGGGATCATTTATGGATCACTGACATCTAAACACGAATAAATTTTTGCCTACCTCTCAAACCATTTATACGCAGACCACCCGTATCTAAAGACAGCCTGTAAAAGATCTCCACAGGGTATTCATTGGTCTTATTATATTTACAACAAAGCCAGTAAAGGTCTGTGTGAAGCTTGTGTTATGTTACTGTTCCAAGGTGCTTTACAAATCAGACACAATTTAAATAAACACAGAAACATATTTGTTTTACAAGTCTTTTAGCATGTCCTTGAACATGCGGCAATGTAAATGTAAATTAAATGACAAAAGTTGAGATGTTAATAAATGCTAATTAATTTAAACAGCCATGCTATTAAATTATAAAGACCATATTGGAAAAAGTATAAACTGTTTGATCCTCCTTCACATTTGTCGGTTTGGGTAAGCACCACATAGAGGGTATACCGGTTAAAGCCAAAAGACACTCTTTGTTTTGCTTTTTGATTAGTAATGCTTGTCTGTCCTGTTTAATATGATGACACAAAGTAGGCAGTGATAGATTGATGAGTAATCTTGGACCACAGACAATAACTATACAATAAGTATCTGGGAAAACTGAAGTCAGAGAGTGGAAGCAGTCCATGACCACACACATGCATACAGTAAGTAAGAGAGAGGGAGCGAGAGAGAGAGAGAGCGATAGAACAAAAAGTAAAACAGTAGAGGGAAAACTGAGATTTAGAGGACACCAAGAGCTTGATTCGGATGCTGTGGTTCATTCAAACCACCAAACATTTGGCTGATAGTGGCGTCCACTAACACATGCTGGACCCACATCAAGCTTAGAACAGAAAGAGTAAGCGAGAGAAAAAAGGAGAAATCTGATGTGAGAGAAAGCACAGATGGACACAGGAGCCTCTGGTGGACTGGAACATAAACACACAGCAGCCATCGTTGTGGGGCAAAAGTAGTGGCAAGTTTATTTATGAACATGTCTAAATCTGGGGCCAATGTCTTGTCTCACCACAAAGGCACAGACACAAAGAAAAAGACAATTCTGCTCTGCAAAAAAACCCAGCAGCCATTAATCAAAGAAAATGTGAAGGCAGAATAATAAATCGCCATAAAAAAATGTCATCATGTCACTGGGTTCTGTGAGGTTAAATGTAAAGTAAGAACAATAGGAACAAAATAATTATAGACCCAAGTAAAAGGATATTCCTTCTGTTGAATACCATAAAAATTAATTCGGCAAACCTAACTCACAAATGATTCCATGGATATCAGTTACCCAACACACACACACACACACACACACACGCGCATAAGATTAGCCACAAATAATGCTCTCATAGACTTTGCTATGTCTCTACATCAGAGGTTTGGTTAGACTTAGCAGTGTGGAAGAGAATGTGTCTAGATTTGTGTGTATGTGCAAGAGAAAGAGAGAGAGAGAGAGAGAGAGAGAGAGAGAGAGAGAAAGGCAGAAAAAAAATGATGTACGGTGATATTCAGAGCGCAGTGCAACAAATAAAACACAGTAATGTGTTGAAATTCACACAACCAAATACAGAAACACACTACAACTGGTTTCAAGGGACCCCAAAAAGTGACAAACCTGGCTGGTACCTGCTTATTGTTCATTGGCTAATTGTCAGTGATGTTATAAGTGAACTGAAAGGTAAATTCTTTATTTTTTTCTTATCATCCCACTCAAATGATTCCTTCATCCTTCATCTCCAGCCGGTTTTGTCACTTTTTTGGGGCCAGCTTTAAAAACTTCCTTTGTGGTTTGCATGTTTGCAGTGCATATATTTATTTAAATATGTTGTGAGGATTTACAACCCATTTCCATATTTGTTTGCATTGTGATGAAGATGTGTTTTTAAAAGGTACAGTAGGACATTTTGGAAAATGCAGCCTGATAGAAATAAAATTCACACCCTTACTGCAAAACTTCCTTCAAAGCATAACTTCCTGCACGCACAACGAGCAGAGCCAAAATTACTACAATGTTGTCATTCACCGGTGAGAAAACTTTAAAGCACAGTTAGTTACAGTACTAAAAGACCCACCCTAATATTAGTACCCAATTACACGCTGCTGCTGTAGTTGACCAGACTTGGTCGTAAACGGTACACAAACTACATACACTGTGTGTTAATATAAAAAATCTAAATCACACCATATTTTTACCTGTTCAAAAGTAATACAGTACCCATGGCATTATATTTCAGACCCTTTTAGTAGACTCACATTAAACGCAACACCGCTCTGTTTTGATCCAGACTTTTTTTTCCACAGTACATAAACAGTCTGATGACATTATCCTGTCATGTCATGATATGAACATGTACCTTCAATTTGTTGTTTTTGGTGTCTATTTACACAGGTTTTTTCTAATTTTAGCGCTTCTAGCTCTCGGCCAGTGCATTTGATGACGCTATGTCAGTAAGACCCAACTGATCATTTGCTGCACCGCTTTGATTGTATCCTGACACACTGGTTTGAGACAAGAGTTTATGGACCAGACATTTAAAAAGAGTTTTTATTTTTATACCTGCTGATCTTTCTCACAGAGGACATTCGTTTGACGCTGTTCAAAAGTCTCTGTCAAGCAAACCTAACAAAAATGTCAATTTAAGCTATGTTTTGCTGTTTAATATATCATTATGTTTCCATCAACATTCCCCTACCCAATTGTTTAAAAAATATTTCAGCTTTTTTACATGTTTAATTACTAGACTTGCAGGTTACAAGAGAACAAACAGCTTGCCACCTAAATCATAAAAAAAACATGGTGTTAGCAATGTGGTTATTGATCAGGTACCATTGTTAAATCTATATTTTTCCTGAAGTATTAAGACACTTCACCATGTGTTTTCAAATATTTTAGATGTAGTCTACATCTTAATACTACATTAATTTTCACACTTTTGAAAATGCCTTCCACTAGATGTTGGAGCATAGATTTTTCTTGGATTTTTTAGTATTGGTGTATTAGTGAGTTTTTTTGCTAATGTGAGGTAAAGAGGTCTGGGTCAAAAGTATTTAGTGGGGTTAGGGTCAGTGCAGGACACAAGTTTTCCCACTTCAACATTTGGAAACTAAAGGTGTGCTAAAGTTGAGCAATGCATTTTGATTATCTTAAAATCTAATCCGAATAAAAATGCTCCACGTAAACCCCATTAATCAAAGCCCACAAACTGATTTGATACTGATTTCATTTCAAACAGGTTGGGAGGAGTGGAATAAACCTTTTCATAAACTTATCATACGTGTATGTCATTCTGTGCTTTCCTGGCCTTGACGCATTTTTCCAGGGACATCAAAATGTAAAATTAATTAGTACCTTAAAAGCCAGTTAATAAATACATTAAAAGAAATACAAATATTTTAACATCTAGAAACAGGCTCTAGATTTTCCGAGGAGGGGGGCATGCAATAACAATGCTTTAAAGCAAAGCATCAATACAAAACAGGTCAGCTTTCTGTAACTGTTATTCCTAAAAGTTTCCAGCAAAAGTAATTTGTTGGGTGACTAACCATAACACCATTACTATAACAACTGCGATTAAGTTATCATTACAGGATGCAAAACGCAGGATATATTAAAACTCATCAAGTGGCAGACATCAAGTGGTACTGCATGTGACAAAATTATTCTAAATGACAGAAGTGTCAGCGCATGTTAGCCTCAGATCGAATTGGATATCTCATGTAAACAGAAAATTGGAATCTTTCACTGAAATAAGTGCAATCAGAATGTCAAAAAGTGTGAATGGAAACAGTGCTTAGTTCTTTGTATACATGTGCATTGTCATGCTTTATATCAAAAACAATGTAATGTTACAACATTTGTACAACTGTGTGCGTCTAACATTGGGTCTATTTACATTTTTGTCACTCTCCAAGTAATTTCAGAAAAAAAATTCACCTTATCTGGGTTTGCTGGTGTCAACAAACTTTTGGTCATACGGTGTTTTTTTTTACACTAACGTTTTGTGTGGTTTAGAGCTGTGTTGAGCAGGAGGGGCAGATTGAAATTTTTGATCGTGAGTGAGCGCAAGCAGTCAGATCTGGAATTCGAATGAGAGGAAAATTTTCAACAACAAAGAAAAGTTTTGGACATAACATGCTGGTCTCGTGGTACAGTATATAAATATATACTCCTATTATAAATACTTAATTTTGACAAAGCCATTAGTTTGTTTGGGAAAAGGAAATAAATATGTTTACTAGAATCTACTGCCAGGGGGCTAAATTAAAAAAAATAATAATAAAGCAGAGGATTCTACATCTACAAAAATTTGAGCTGTTCAGGCAGAAAAGTCAAGCCTGAGCATAAATGGACATTTGATAATGAAGTTGTTCAATGGCATGGCAGTATAATACACAGGGAAAAAAAATCAATTCTTTCATAAAAAAGCATTAAAACACCTTAGTAGTTTTTTAAATTCTATAAACACTATCAAAGCATAAAATAAATGACCTCTTTCAATGTCTATATGAAGAGAGTGAAACAGCAAATCAGTTTTTACTATCCTTCAGAGTCAGACCTTACAAATTGCCCTGACTCCAACCTGCATTGCAATGAAGGATGGAGAGACCCTGAAGTTAAGAGGAATTCTGATCAGCTACAAGTAATGTTAAAATGTGGTAACCCCACATTAGCCAGGGTCAAGGTTCTGAAGAAGATATGGATTAAGTTCCCGATGCCAGTTTGCTGCCTGTCCTATCCAGCCACAGAATTGTTGTTCCGGACCTTGTTTGAACCAGAAGATGTAGCCTATCTGCAATCTGACGTTTGGCAAGTTTAGCTTTATAAAGCTTTATAATAATCTACAGACTAGCTTTTTTCAAGGATAAAAACCTAAAATCCCATGTGCCCAGGGAGCCAAAGTCTAAAGTCTGGGCTTCTGTGCAATGATTCTAGACTGTACTTGCAGTCAATCCATAGCTTGCCAATCCAACAAATGGTATTGCCATTAACTCCGATGCTCCAACAGATGGTTTGCACTGCACCAAGTTCTGGATTCCTGAGGTTTTCTCCAGTGCCAAGATCAGGTGCCAATTCATAGGTTGGTGTTGAAGTTATTTAACTTCATTAGTTAGGGATAGTTTCTCATGCCCTCTGCACTGTTGTAATAGCAGGTTTTTCAAAAAGAAAAACCACATTTAACTGACCAAATTAGTGAGAGCCTGTAATGTTATTCAAAACTCAAAGAAGTTTTGGTCAGACGTAAGCAATGGAAAAGCAACGTGCATGTGTGTTTGTGTGTGTTTTTGTATGTGTGGGGGGAATAAGACTCTTAAAACTGCCTAGCTGAAACAGCAGCCACGCCTGCTAAAACACTCCCATAAAAGAGCTGCTGTTTCTGACAGAACTCCATTAACCCGAGCAAAGCAATGTGTGCATTTATATGGTATGTATATGTGTTCGCACACACACACACACACACACAGGAGAGGTTAAACCCCCCCCCCCCCCCCCCCACCCCCCCCCCCCCCCCCCCCCCCCCCCCCCCCCCCCCCCCCCCCCCCCCCCCCCCCACACACCCCCCCCACACACACACAAAATGGGTTTAGCATACCTTATTGGGTATGCATGAAATAGTCTGGACTTATTTAAGTAGACAACTGGAGTAGCAGTTTCAGGTTTGGTCTCACTTTACTGAAAATAAAATGGGAAAAAAATAAGCCTACATGTTTTTTTTTTGGCTGGACCATTTTCTTCAACTTTACTCTGAAATTATATTCATCTATATTATGCTTACCAATATTAATAAAACCTGGTTCTGTAATTTTAGATATTGAATTTATTTATTAACTCATAGTTTGTTAAACATTTAACAGTCCCAGGAAAATAAATCAGGACACCTCAGAATGGATAGTTGACACACATTTTAATCTCTAATTCCAACTGTATTTAAAATTGTCTAGAAAATACACACTAGCAAGTAAACGCTTAGTCTGTCGCTGTCAGAATGCTGCAAATGTTCATTATTGTTATACTCATATCTACACACAATGGTAGCCTAAATATTTGACGCCAATACAAGTTTAGTTGAAGTTTTTTGCTTATGTTCTGATTTGAGCTCCTGTTTATTTGCGATTTTCAAACACCGAGAGTAAAAAGATTGAAAATATTTCTCATCCAGGCTTTCCTGCTTGGCAGCCAAGGTATAAAAGGAAGCGTGGGGCAGTTTCTGACACTGAATCTGGTTACAGGAATGTCATTTTTAAATAATTTAATAGGATGATTAAACTATATCAAGATAAAGCTTGAACTAAAATCAGAAAGATTTCTTATAACAGAGTTATAACAGAAATCCATTTAACCATCTTTTCTTCCAGTTCCATTGTTGAAGTTGCCTTTACTTTTACTATAATGTCTTTCTTACATTATAGTACATAGGACTAAACAAGCACGTGTGTATATATATATATATATATATATATATATATATATATATATATATATATATATATATATATATATAAAAAATATATATATACACACATATATATAATATATATATATTTACAAGAGATCAAACGAACCACTTCAAGTCGACAAAGCATTTTGATTTTATGGGGCCAAAGTTTTAATAGAAAGGCGGCTTGGTAACGAAAAATTATTTTGCTACAAATTTAAAGGCTGATTAATGAAGGAACGGTAGGATAAGATTTAATCATAGTCAGTTTTTTTATCTTAAAGATGATAATTATACTTTGAAAATTTAGTTTGAAGTAAGTTTTATACTTAATTTCTTACTAGTGCATTTGCAACTTAAGCAAGCACAGTAATAACTCTCACAGTCTGACCCTGTTTAAAGATTAACCAAAAATGCAATAGGATCTACAAAACCTGAAGTCACACCTTAACACACACACACACACCTTTACTGTGCTTCTGCAAACATAGCCATCTTGCGGTAGATGTACCAACTTGCCCAGTATTTACAACAGGCCCCAATTTAAAATATAAAAAATATATTCTGGACAATGCAAAAAATGAGCAAGAAGTTTTAATAAGAGTGACTTTAATCACTTAAATGAGTGTTAATCTTTTTAATAAACTTAAGGTGTGTATGCAAATTAGTAAAGTTGCCTCTCCTGCTTGTTACAGATATCATGCAAAGCCAGACACAGTGCTAAGTAGATTAGAACTTGACCTTCTGCTTGAGAATGTATTTGCTGTCAGATTGGAGAGTAATTGAGTGATAAGATTTCAATGAGAAAGTTTTATGCCCAGATCGGTGACATTACACCTAAGACAACATTCAGAGTTACGATTTGTCCAACGGACGTACTTGCCATACCCCTACTGATACTTGGCACAGTTGACATGCCCGCACCTATTGTAAGACATTGTAATACAGCAGTATTTGTTTGCAGAACGTAGGGCATGGAGCAAAACAGTTATGAAAATCCATGCCCTGCTTGCTTGCTTTTTCTTTATCTCACTTTCCCTCTCTCTTTTCCCATGAGGCAGGAACATAAATAACTAAACCAAATCTGATTTGTTGAGAGCACATTTGGTCCCTGTTCAAGTATGCAAAGGGTTTAAAATGTTTATAAATAAACACTAAAATAAAGGTTCCTATAAGGGTTCCTCTCCTATAAAGGTTCCGCTCTATTATGTTCTCCTGATGAGTTAGAGGATTCGGGTAAAAAAAATGAAAGACAAGAAAACGAAAAACAAATGCACTGTGGTTAAACATTAAAGTCATGCAAAAAACTTGGAATTGCTTTAGTTATTTTTTTAGAACACTTTGAACATATGTTTAAATTTGCTGGTGTTACTAGTGTTGGTATTTATGCAATCATTCATTTCTGTGTGCTCCATCGTGTACGCTCACTCATACTGTCACGGTAAAGTCACATACCACACCTGTAAGAGCAGCAAGAACTTTTTAGGCCCAGGTTACTATTGTCACCGATTCGCAATCCGCCCCTCCCAGAAAGTCAATGCAAGAAATGGCAGCGCTCCAACCATAAGCCCGCCATTAGCCAAGTTCCCGCATGTCTTTGCTTTCAGTCCTGGAATGAACAAAATATTACATGCCCTTATCAAGGCTTTTTTGAGGCATTTGACTTTCTTAGTTTTGCCTGGTTACAATGTCTTAGATAAATGCTAATTTGCATTTTGTTTATGTAGCACTGTTCTCAAGTTTACAAGATTTCTTTTAAAAGGTTTTACCAACACAAAAAGCGTGCAGTTCATAAAGCTTTGTAGAAGTTGCATAATGGCAGATGATGTCGATAGTTAATGGTGGTCTGAGGCCAGCAGATGCACAGCGCACACGGTTGACATTACTGAAGTTCAAATTAAGCTTATCTTTGGCGGTACTCTAAAGAGTCGCACCTGCTGCTTTGATCTTCAAAGGCAGATGAATCTGCAATACAGTGATAATACTACCAATCTACAACCATTACTCTATAAAGTGAAAGCGGGAATTCTGCTTTTAAGGTACTTGAACCTTTGCACAATGCTACAGTGCCACCTGCTGACCGTTTATAAGCAAGATCAAATGAAGAACATTGAGATACCATAAAGGCACATTTGTCCAAACCAGTTTTTAGAATACTCACACTCACTGCTTCCCAGCTCCAACACGACTTCTTGGAGTAAGAAATAGCTGATAATGTATGTCAGAAATAGCTGACATATGCAGTAAACTGTATATGTGGTACTGCATAACCAGGTTAAGGCACTCCCAACTTTCACTTCTATGAGCAAAATGCTTGGGTTTACTGCATTAGTAAAAAAGGATATACAAGTTCATACAAAGAAAAACTGCAGCAGTTAGTTTTTGATAGCATTTTTGCCACCCACCACTGCTTTGTTTCAACAGGTTTCTACAACAAATAAAGAGCAGCGTCGTTGTTCATTTCTTAAAAGTAAAAGAACATTGCCATCTGGTGGTTACAAAAAATATAAGCATCCAGGCTCTCAGTTAAACAAACGCCAGCTGTTTTTAAAGACTACAAATCACATAAATTAACGTTTACACTGATTTTTTTCCATCCATAAGACATCATTTAGAGTCAACTGATGATGTTATGCTGACACAAAAACAGAGAAGATTATATCTGAAATTTTGCTCCTGATGTTATAACACACAATCATCATGTAGATATTTAACGATTTGTTTTATTATTTTTTTTTACAACTAAGCAATTAAGGGTTAAGGGCCTTGCTCAGGGGCCCAGCAGTGGTGGCCTCGTAGCATTACAAGCAAAAATGATCTTTTAAACCCCATAGTCACACGAAAACCACTGACAAGTCCAGATCTGTTATAGACTTTGTAACATAAAAGGAACATTCTTCATGATGAACTGAATAAGAGTTTATGTCTATTAGCTATGAAATATTTACTATTTTGCCTTAACCAAAAATATGAAACATTAAAATTTTAAAAAGTAAAAAAAAAAAACCAAACCTAGCATTTAGCTAATATACCTATACACCTATATTGTTACAGTTAACATGATGGCTTTCTCTTTCCATAAGAATATATGAAACACACAAGGAACAAAAAGGATCATACAGGTCTCCAGAAAATCCTGACAACTGAAGAGTTTCCAATTTACATTAGACATTCTGACTGTAGCGTAGTCGATCCATCCAGCCAAAAAAACACAAGCTTGCACAAGAACATATGCATAGAAACATCAGTAAACTGCAAAAAAAATAAATTACTTATGAAATGACTTAACAAAAAAAAACGCATCTGCATGAAACCGATTTCTTTAGTCTGCTGTCATGGCAGTGGTGGCCTTTATGTTTTAGGTCAGAAGACCGAATAATACACATACAAAAATATACACTTTCTCACATCAAATCATTAATCTCCTACTAACATGTTTTTTAGGCACTACACATCATAATTAAGAATGATTATTATAAGATTGCAGGTCTGAACCATAGTGATGCCACCACAGCCAGGAAACTAAAAAATGCTATTTGGAAGCTAAGAATAACAACTCACTCCTGTAGCCTCTTTTAATTAGCAGCTTTTACATAACAGGGAACAGAAAGAATGGGTAATAAATAAATAAATCCAGAAAATATATAATATTTATAATTACTCTTTAGAATTTGAAAAAACCTGGGAAGACAATATTGACAGCACTGCCTTATAAAATTTACAACAAACAGTCTGGGTTTAACATTTTAAATTAAATAAAATCCTAGAAGTAAACACTCAACAGGGAAGCAATTCTGTAGTAAAAATAATGAAACACAAATCTTCAGTTATATCCTTTCTATGTAATCAGTGAGAAAACAGAACATAACTGTTTATGTAACATTTATAGTCATTAGGTTATTTGTAAACAAAATTCTGTGTGAAATTAAAATTTAACCAGTATACCAAGTCATATGTAAATATGACTATTTAAAATATATGACTGCTCAAATATAATATGAGCCATAGGTTTTTTTAGCTTGTTAGTGTTTTGTGGAAACTTTTTGAGCTTAAAATTACTCAAAAAAAAAAAGAAAACCGAAAAAGTAATAAAAATGTGTGTAACATTGACACCTTGTGGTAAGAGCCGTGTCCCAAAGACAAATTCTCTGATTGTCCACATGTAGGCAGCAGACACCACAAAAGGAGCCAGTGCTTGCACTGCAGTTCCTGATAGATTCAATAGAATCAGTTTCATTAAAAGCTCAAACTTCCCAACACAAACAAAATTTGAAAAAAATTGGTTGGATCTGTTTTTTTTTATTAGAAATTGCTAAAGTTATTTCTTAACCCTTACATTAATTACAGTGCTTTCAGAACAATTGATTTTAAGCAAATATCTATATAAAATGTCATAACTGACTTAGAAACAATCTGATATGTTATCTCAATAAAATTAAATAAGAGTTATGGCTTGGTTCTTTTAGATAAAGATAAAACAAAAAATTATAATGAAGATAAAAATTATGAGTATTCAGATTCTGATAAAAGTATCTATCATATTAATATACATGGCATGAAATACATGGTCATGCTATCATATAGTGTTATGTAGGCAACAACCCAAACATGTGGTGTCTTCAAGCCAGGATTAGAAGCATCTGTAGGGTAATTATACAAAACGAGTCAGCTTGGTTAATAAATAGATTTTTAAAGATAAGATATTATGTTTTTTTTGTGTCTTAATGCTGTCTGTATGAACTGTTTGTTGGAGCAGTAAACAGACAAACTCCACCAAGTGGTGTCAATATCCAAGTATGTGTGTGTGTGTGTGTGTGTGTGTGTATATATATATAAGTGTCTTATGAAAAGAATGAGATAGACACAATGAAAGCATTCAAAGTGTTATGAGTCACTACTAACAATCATAATTGTCCTGGAAATTGAACCTAAATATGACAGAACTATGGACTAATAGATGAGGCTATAAACTCCCTATTCTTTTTATTATTTACTGCATCGTTTATATCTTTGTTGGAAATATATACTGTATATAACTAGTACATACAATAATTATAAAATCAAAGTCATTTAAAAGTCTGTAGTTGTAAATGTTTAGGTATAACTTTATCGCAGATCAGCAAATGGTTGCAAATAAGTGTTGACCTAAGTGCCTAACAGTGGGAAACAAAAAGGTTAACCATATTTTGTATTTACTGTGAGACATTTTAATCGCAAAACCTACAAAGCAATGATCAGCAGTTGCCTTCGTCAAACAGGCGCTTGTTCTTGGTTGGACGCTGCCCAATCTCAAGCTCCACCACTCTGCCACCTGAATTCCAACCCCATGACAGGCCCTACTAACCTCCAGACAAACTCCTTATTGTTTTTACACACAAACAAATGACAACGCTATTGCTTAAAAAGTTTTAGAGTCTTACTATTTACACAGAATAAGAACTAGGCAGAGTCAAAGCTAACAGTGTAAGGCTGAATGTGAAAATGCAGACAAACATCCATCAATTTATTGATCCTTCCATCCACACACTGAACACACTGTTTATATAGGAATACAGATTTTTTTTTCCACAATCACATCTTTCTGGTTAATTGGTTCCAAATTTAAAAAATGTGGATGTTGGCTATTTTTAACAACTCTTTTACTTTACTGATTTTTCTTTTCACCGTCAGTTGATTTAGATTTTCACTGCTGATTATTTCATATCTTTAATCCTGCATATGCACTAAACTACCTTTACTTATAAGCATCTAAACACTTTTAAAACACACTTTAAATCTAAATATCCTTTAATAAAGCTAGAAATATCTTTATTAAAGGATATTTAACAACTACAAACAAACTGCAACACATCATCAATGACATTTTTTTACACCCACCATAGACGATAGGACTTCATGGCTATTTTCCTATTAATTCCTACAGACATTACAGGCAAAGATTCCATTTGTCAGCATAACAACAGTGACATGACAGTGGCATCTTAGTGTGCAGCACTTGTACAATGTCACGCAAAGGGATTTAAGATCACTGTTAAGGTTTTGGACTACCAACCCAAAGATTGTGGGTTCGATTTCCAGCTCCACCAAGCCACCACTGCTGGGCCCCTGAGCAAGGTCCTTGTATAAATGAGATAAATGTAAGTCGCTCTGGATAAGGGCGCTTGCTAAATGCTGTAAATGTAATGTATAGTATTATATATAATGACCAAATACATTCTATATTTTTTATAACACTGCCATCATCTTTGCACATGATTAATGCTACACCTGAATCAGAAACACATTTTGCACCAGATTCACTCATGAGCACTGAATGTGTGTATTCATAAATATATAAATATGTCTACATATTTACACTGATCAGGTATATTATGACCACTTACAGGTGAGGTGAATAACACTGATTACTATAGCACCTGTTAGTGGATTGAGTAAATTAGAAAGCAAGTAAACATTTTCGCTGATACACACTGTAATGCCTATTGCTTAGATTGTGGAAAAAAAACTCTAAGCTTTAAGGACACTACAATGTTTTTGCTTATACTGGTGTATATTTTGCTAAATTATTATTATATATATTAAGACATTTCAAATAGCACAATTATGCAGATAAAAAAATTAAATAAAAGTGCAGCTTCAGTGTAAATAGTTTTAATGAAAAGCTATGAGTGCAACCAGCTGCTTGAAGACTGAGTTGTATGTAATTTGTGGTGGCCAAAGGAAACAGAACTGGAGGCATGTTAGAGTCTTAATACATAACTTCTCTGCGGTTTACCACAGACATATCAAATAACACCACAACAGAGTTTTTCAGCATGATCACCACTCTCCATTAGACTCTTCCAAGACCTTTACACACCACATAGCTGCCTAAACAGCCCCCAGGTCACAGCTATGAAACATTTTCTACACAAAGGTCTGTAAGTTTGAACCTCAAAACGTGGTACAGTTGTTCCTTAAAAACACAGCTGACATACATTCCTACACGCTTCACACAGACACCTCCCACTTTCCATTCAAAAATGTTGCTAGAGAATAACGAGAACTTTAAGTTAGGGGAAGTGGTTACCAAAAGCACTTGGTGTTTTATCAATGCTTGTTGGTGGAGACAAAATATGTCTTTGTCTCACCCCAAGGGCAGCTGATGTAGGAATTTCAACAATAGACGGGTTTGACCACATTTATTTTAGCTTCTTTTTTCCAAGCTAGTGTCCCACTATCAATACCCACCATGAGTGTCATTTGGCATTGGACAGAGAGTCCCTCTTAAGTAGAGAAAGGGGGTCTTGTTCAAAAAGGATTTTAATGAGGGGGGTGCATAAGGGAGGCAAGATTGCCCTGTTCTTTATACAGGCGCATAGTAGGGTCTCTGTCCACAACATTAACAATAGAGGGGGTAAAGAAGAGAGAAGGAAAGGCAGAATCTTAAGAGAAGTCAAGGCTCTAGGACATGTCTTTTCCTGTTTTTTTTCCATGTCCAGTTCCCTGGTATTTATGCTCCTTTTTTTTTTTTTTTTTTTTACAATGGAATGAGTGGAAACCTGAGGGCAGATGTGTTTATGGTGATTCATTACCTGTATGTGAGTTTCTGTAATATTTGAAGTAAAGCCATTTCAAAACAATTTGGCAGAAGCTTTCAAAATTGTAGTCAGTCTGTTGCATATGCTGCCTTGATTGTGACTGTATAGCACGTGGGTTAAACTGCTATAGTTTTAATGAGCATTATAAATAAATTAGGACCTGACCTTCCTATTTACCTGAAAAATGTAGTAATTTAGTACTTTGGTTGTACAATAAATTATAAATGTATACACATACATACATATACACACACACACACACACACACACACACACACTCACCCATTTGCAAAACAGCAGCCTTCTTTGTGACAGCTCGCCTGTCTTCAGAAGTCTATTCTACTGCATTGTTCTCATGGATAATAGAGTGGGTGTCGGCCATTCCCACTACTCAACGTCTAAATTCTTTTAGCAGAAAGCAAGGAGGTCTAATGGTGTACTCTTATGAGATCTGGGTGGGCAGGGTGGGGTCTCTAAGAGCAGAACATTAGTACATATTGTGTTCTTGCAAAATCATTTGCTGTCCAAAAAAAGCAACAATTCTGCCAACACAAACAGTTCCATCATTGTTTCCTTCCAAAATACACTGTACACGATCTCCTCCAGCTATGAGACCATCGTAACAACAAACCCATTCCACTCTGCACAGAAATGTAGCTTAGACCGAACAACTTTTCACAGGCAATGAACCTGGGTCAGCTTCTACAGCCCCCTGCCCAGACTTTGACTAATTGGCAGTATAGACTTTTTGGCTCATGTTTCTCCAGGTATCAATAAAAACCATATCAAGTTCCTTTAGTCACACCTAAATAGTGTCAATTTGCACAAGGTGTCAGGTCTCACAGAATGTGAACTTCAAACATAACAATATGTACACCAAGCAATTTAATATTAATGATCGACACCTTTGCTCTATTAATAACATTACTTACTCAATACTAACGTGCAGGTTTGGTGTTCTTTAAGCTGAACCATGACAAGTATTTGATGCAGTCAGTATTGGATGAGGTTGTTTTTTTCGAGTTTGCATTCATTCGTTTATTTAGATATGAAAAGATATAGACCAAATATTACCCACAGTAAAAGGCCATGGCCACATAAGTGTCTTTTACAGCTAGGTGCACTTGGTTGGCACTGTTTTAATAGCTTCATTGATGAGGGAGCAACGGAATGAGCTCAGTTTTATCGACAGGTGAAGTCATGTGGAAGAAGACATATTCTGTTTAAAGTGACCGAAAGAATAAAACATATTTCACGTATGTTGCTTTTTTACGTCGCTTTCTCAGCTACGATTTTAATGGAAAAGTGTAAGTATATGTAATCTATTATTTGACATCAGGTGGAAGACACTGCGACTGTACCTGCTGCTGCCGGTAGTGGTTTCTGTTATCTGTCACAGGAAGAAATCGTTTAACTTGGATGCAGCATTCCTTCAACTTTGGTAATATCCATAAAGCCATTTTTTGAAATTCCCGACATGACGCCTGTTTCTGGTGGTCCCCGCAACAGGCTTTGGTATCACGGGAATCCCAGCACAGTCACAGTAAACACGGAGGCAAGTGCGTATCCTCCACTTTGTTTATCGTTCAATGAACAGCATGCAAAGTTAAAACACTTTTCACTACATTCAGAAAGTAACAAAAAAAACTCCCCAAAAACTTTTTCAGGATTTTGTTCAAGAAAAAAAAAAAATTCACCACGTGCGAAGTGCATCCGGCTGCAAAACTATCAGAAATATCCATCAAATATTATCCGCAAAAGTGAACGAACTCCCGAAATGTTACTGAACTTCTCGAAAGTTTAACAACAAATCTCGTGAACGGGTTGATAGAAAACCAGACGCTGTTGATGTACTCCATTAGCTCCGATGTAACCGATGTAATGAACGAAGCACCAACTCCTCCTCTCGGTACTCCTGTGTTCGAATGCAGCGCTTAGGAAATCCCACTCATTAAACTCTACGGCACATGGAGCCATATGCCAAGTTCACCTGACTCACACAAGCGAAGCATGCTGGGTAATGGAGTTTTCTGAGTCTCTTTTATTCAAGTCACCTTTATTTATATGGCGCTTTTTAACAGTAGAAATTGTATCAAAGCAGCTTTACAAAATCAAATCCAAAAAGACAATATTAAAACTCATTAAAACACTCAGTTTAATGAATATCTGTAAATTAGGAGTCCAATAGAGTTCATGATGCTGTGGTAAATATTTTTTAAAATTATAAAAATCAATATATCAATAAATTGAAAAAAAAAAAAAAACAACCCAAACCAACATTCAGAACATATCCAAACTTTTTTAAGAAAATCTATTTAATATTTTTTTCATAATATTTTTTTGTTCAAAATATAACCAAAATTAACCATTGTTGCTTCTAATATCTCTTTCGAAATTGAAGTTCAGATTTGTTAAATATTTTTATATATATTTTATATTATTATTTATGATTTTGTGTGTATGTACGATAGGCTTATAAACAAAAAAATCTGGGACTTCTAATAATAAAATCTGCGGGAGGCCATTGCGTGTGAGCCTCTCGCCAAAACACTGTTGAGTAAGATAATTATCAGCTGTCGTAAGAGTGAGAGAGAACACCATCGGCACTTTGAATCACCTTCTTATGAATGCTCCGCTTGTTTCTCTTACCTCACTCTTCTTACTCACCTCGAGGCCTCAGGACTCTGAAAATCTAAAACACAGCGTGGGAAAAAAAGGAATGGATTTCTGGATTGTTAAAGAAGATTGCGATGTGTATAAACACACACACACATACACACACACACACACACACACACACATAGTGGTGAAATAAAAGCGAATGGAGTTGCGATACCATGTACTGTTTCTGGGAAATTACACTGTTAGACTGGAAAATTAAGATCAGCCCAGTAAATTGTTTTTAACTGCCCTATATTTGTCCAAATTGTAAAATCAAAAGTAAAAAATCCGCAATTAAATTAATTTATTACCACATTAAAGCTGCAACATTTCTGTATAGTAGCAGAGGTGGGTACAGTAAAATCTTATGGCAATATTTACTTAAGTAGAAGTAAATGTAACAATCTTAATAGTCAAAACAACTCGAGTAATTAGTTACTAGGTACTTTTGATCTGATTGACACAAAGAAAAAAACCCTAAATTTTAAACTACTTGGTGGGTTTCACATCCCGTCTCCTCTAAAGTCTCTTTGTTCTGCTTATATAAAACAGGTTAAAGTTAAGCCAATCTCAGTCCTGTGATGGACAATCTCCAAGACACTCAGTTGTTTTTCTGACAGTTTAACCCTGTCTTCAGTTCCGTTAAAACATACTTTATTTTCACATTTTTCGTTCATGTACAGTTCATGCATTATTTAGGTAGGAATAAAATAAAATACAGTCTTAATACAGTCTACAGTTTTAATTTTGTATGGATGTTCTACTAGAGCTGGACAATATTTCAATATCAATATATATTGCGATAGAACTTTTTTCAATAATGCTAATATAAATTTTGAACACATTTCCGATATTTCGATATACAATAATCATTGAATGGCATTCAGGGCACAACCGTAAAAAAGAGCAGAACACAATTGGCTACTTGCGTAGTGTAACCCTGCCGCTCATTTGCCCCGCACACTCTCCCAAACGCTATTCAACATGGCCACTAAGTAACCTCTGCTGCATGCAGACCAACACGTTGCACAAAACAGTTGTATCTCAGATCTCCCACTGTGTCGAGTTGTGTGCACGCACGACAGATACAGACTCAAGGTCGTAGCGCGCCGAGGGCGTGAAGCCTTGAATTGTTAATAAAGATGATCTTATTAATGTCATCTTCTAACGGTGCAGCGCCTTATATGATAAAAATAAGGCTTTTCGCACTCCCACTCGGCGTCTTTGTTGCTCGAGCTGCCACCACTTACTCACCGTTGAAATAAAACGAGCATGTGTCTCTTTCGGGTGCAGAGCCGCTCGTGTGTCTTCCTGGCTTTGTTACTCCTCAACTTTGATATAAAGGAAAAATCTCACAAATGTGTGTGTTTTACTAAGCTAAAACACATGCATAAACTGCTTTTAAGGAAAATGCCTGTCTGTGACACTATTTGTATACATGTAGATTCGGCTCTATTTCAGTGCCACTGATTAATGAAGTCTACAAATAAAATACAAATAAAAGGTGAATATTATTTGTGATGTTTTTATGTCTAAAATATTATATAGTTTTCTAAGAAGTTTTATAGACTTGGCAAATTAATTTTTTCGATATTTGTCGCTACAGACATCTATTGGCAGTTTGTCTGGGGCCTTTCTAAAATTGTTGCTATCGATATCGGAATTATATCGTATCGACCGAAATTAGGAGCTATATCGCAATATAAAATTTGGCCATATCATCCAGCTCTATGCTCTAACTTTTAAAAAATATTCAGACAGTGTGTAAAATGAGTAAAAATATTTGGACAGTGTAAAATGTGGTTTTACAATAAGGTCAAAGTGCCCATTTGAGATTTATAATAGGATTGGAGCTGGAGTTCTTGTACGCTGTAATACCAGTTCAGCTTAAAACTATTCTTTTTAAGATTAGAGTAAAAATATAGACTGAAATTGAGGCCACGGTTGCTCTGCATGCATGCACGCACACACACACACCATCCTCTGTTTTATCTTTCAGCTAAAACTCACTAAACTTAAGCTGAAGATTCATAGCAGCCAATTGCGAAGCAGCCTCTCCAAAGTTCGTGAGATTTGCAAAGCAGCCTCTTCAAAGTCTCGCAAGATCTAGTATCTGTGTTTGTCTAGTGCTGCAAATGTCTGATTCTAAACTGCTAAAATTCTGTAAACTGCTGCAAAACTTTAATCACTTATAAGTATTAAGTGAATATTTTTTCTAAATATTGTAAAGTATAAACTTATTAATTTGCATTTGTTTTTGTATGGATATCAACTTTACATTTTTATGTTTTTAAATATGACATGGGGAACATGTGATTGGTTGCTTTAGTATAAAATAGCTGCTGAATTTTTTAGTGATTGGATTTTGGGAATTAAATATAGATTTAAAAACACATTTATTTATTCATCTTTAGTAACCAATATATTGTGGTCAGTATGAAACAAGACAAGAATTTTCACAAAAGAAAGGATGCATGGCAGCATCACTACCACCTCATATGGTTAAAGAATTCTAAACTCCCCTCTCAGCTGCTTTTACACCTGCACCAGCAAGAGTATCCTGACAGAATGTATCATAACGCAGAAACAAGTGCAATATGTACAGTATGCACAATATATATATTTAATATTACATATATATATCAATATCTTCCTCAATGACAAGACAAGGTATAACCAGGTAAAAATAATTGCTGCAATATACCTGATTCTAATCCTAATATTTAGTTTAAAAAAATAAAACCTTATATTTAACAATCAAGCCTTACACCATAATTGCTAATATTCTGGAGGTGCTACTTTAATATTTACTTTAAAATTCTGAAGCTATACAACCTAAACACAGTTTACTTTCTTTAATTATATGTTCATTTTCCAGTTTTTAAAATTGTTCCATTCTCTATAGAGATGTTATTACAGGCTTATAGACTTTCGAACTGACAGTTATTCTTTGTTTAATAGGAAATTAATAAAACAGTCATTATTAAAAAAAGTAATTTAATGAAATCAGGCTTTCCGGGGACGTTTACTTTTACTGCTGAGCAAATGCTTTTGGAGGTGCATACAGGCAATTACTGGGCTTAAAGATGAGAAAGCCATAAAACTATGCAGCGGTGGTAAATAAGATTTGAAGTTGTTTACATTTAATTTTTATCAAGGAAATGTTGTAATGTATTTATTTTTATTTTTATAGACTACTGATAAGTTTTATTCGTGGTCCTTCTATTTGTTATTCAAGCAATGGAATTATTCCATTCCTTAATCCATGACATCTATTTGAAACTACCTTCTTTGGCTCTTTTCCAGAACAATGCAAGGGTACCTGAATTGCAAGCGACTCTGTCAATCCAGGTTCTTGATCGCTTGCTTGTGTGTCCAGGTATAAAAGTTGCTGGAGATTTCTGTGCATAGAGTTGCGTGACTAAAAATCCAGAGGAAAACACAAAGACATTGTTTTCAGCTATTTAAACCCCTTAATGGTAACTGAACTGCATTCCTGGCTTACATTCCTGCAGCACGTTGTTGAATAGGGTTTTTTGTCTTGTATGTGTGGTGTTCTTTTAATCATTATTTTTTAATTATAAGGATCATTAAATATCATGTATAACAATAAACATTATAACTTTTTAATCTTGTTTTAAATAGCTTTTTTTTACATAATGTTTACTAGCTGTATTCGTCATGAAACAAGGAAACACTACTTCTCCAGAGAAAATGCAACTACTGTATGTGATCACAATGATTATCAAACCACACTGAAGTGTTTTAGAAAAATGTAAACAGTTCTTATGTGTGTACTGCTTCCCTTTCACTAACATTGTGCCACAGACAATACTCTTTATTTCTACTTAAAGTAAAAGAACCCCCTCTAGCCGCAACCTTGTTTGCTAATTTTAGACCTTATTTCTTACTTTAAGTCATAATCTTTGCTGACATTATAAATAAAAAATGTTAAAAGTAAAAGTAGAAATGTCATGTCTACATTTTTACATCAGATGTACTTTTGATGTACTTTTTACAAATTAAAAAGTACATCAACTCAAGGAATATTTTTTAATTGGACATAAAACAAGCAACAATAAAACAACAATAAAAATTCATGACATCATTTATCATGTTTAAGACTTATTACAGCTGTGGACAAAAAAGTTAAAAGAAACATGTTAAATGTTATCTATAACACAATATTTTACTTAACTGGACACAAATGTTTCCAAATGTGGTCTCAAGGTCTAGCCTGACTAAATGGTTTAGCAAGAATGAAGTATTAAATTGCAGCAATTACTTACCAGGTTTAGCTGTTTATAGGATTCAACAAATATAAGTGTTAAAAAAAGTAGAAATGTGGCTGTGACTTCTTATCTAAGCACATACTGTACTGTAATACATATTGTAGAAAAAAGACACTTGTTCATGTTCATTCCCTTTTTTTGCTAGTCATGTCTTTTTTTGTCATTTGCCTTTTTATCTGGCAAATTTTCTTATATACAGCAGCCAAAAAAAAAACAAAATTAAATTGCTAGGTTGGGTTGCCAAGTGAAAGGGCAACACTGGGCCAGCATGTCTGTTTTTCTTAAAGATTCTGGAACTTCTTGTGGGAATTACCACACTTATAATCTCTATAGTTCAAGGCTAGTAAAGAAAAAAGAGCAAAAAACAAACTGAATTAAATTAAAATGGAATATAATGCCTGGTTTTGTATTCTTGTGTTTTAGGTTGAACTGTTGTGGGCTTCAGCTTGATGTATTGATCTTACTAAATACTAAATAAGTCAAAGCGGATATAATTAATGTTCATTGCCTATTAAGCATAACTTTGTTATATGCATATAAGAACCCTTTAGACTGCAAAGGGTTAGACATTTTAACTTTGATAGTTTTATCCGCCTCAAAGCGCAAAGAGGTGAGCTAATTTCTACCTTATTTCTAAGTGTTTCAAAACCTAACATCCAGGTAAAGTAACTGATCAAAACGCAACATGCGATAGTAAAAGTGTCAGTTCAGTTATTTACTCAAAGCTCAAGGCTAGGCTTTAATATACTATATACATAGTTTACAAAGCAAAATTGTGATTTTGGATCAACTCCAGTCTTTACTAAAATAAAGACATTAGAATAGATCTTACATCGGTGTGTTGCACGGCAAGCTAACACAGGGTGTTGGCACAGTGGTTATGCGTGACAAGGAGGAATACACCTGTCTGCGAGTGCAGGTAGAGGAGGGAGTGTGAGCACGCAGGGGCCTGCCACAAGAACAATGCAGCTCATTGTGCCTGCTCTCTTTC
Organism: Bagarius yarrelli; assembly: GCA_005784505.1. Classification (NCBI taxonomy): domain Eukaryota; kingdom Metazoa; phylum Chordata; class Actinopteri; order Siluriformes; family Sisoridae; genus Bagarius; species Bagarius yarrelli. Next base: position 5,369,815 of record VCAZ01000022.1, read on the forward strand.
TGCCAGCGATCCACAGAGGTGAAGAGCTAGGGACGCGTGCGTGTGTATCAGCACCTTCCACACATACGCACACACGTAAAGACTTGTACATAAAAACTTAGGCACTCACATTTCACTTACACACACACCTAAGCCCACAAATTGGCTGTAAACACCACAGGTTACAGGCAGAATGTATTCTTCATACACAAGGATTTTATATATATATATATATATATATATATATATATATATATATATATATATATATATATATATATATATATAATATAAATCCTTGTGTATGAAAAACACATTCTATCTATCTATCTATCTATCTATCTATCTCTCTCTCTATGTATATATATATATATATATATATATATATACATGTTATTAATTTAAATTTTCCTTCTTATTTTAAACATACATTCTTATTTTAAAAATCAGTTATAATATATATTTAAATAGTGCTAATAACTTTAATTATTACAGTATTACAAACTTTTAACTAAGCACAGATCTGGAGTAAGGTGGCATATTCACAGTATAACATTTGTATTGCTTATAACGAGTTAAAAAATGTTTCATTAAAAAGTGTGTTGTGCGCAATTGAAATAAATGTAACATTTTACATTTTTTTTAACTATACAGTGTACAGGTACTGCAATTTATTGATCGGCCTTAATGAAAATTCTCATTAAGTATAAGGTTATTGATTTATGTAAAGTGTCCAGGGTATTACTGGGTGTAAGCATTTTAAACTGCTTTTACAATGTGATCTACAGCTTTAGATAAGAAATTTTGCTTTTGACAATGTTGGCAAATTCCATCGACAATGTGAGTATGTGTGCTTACCTGCTAATGCAATACTGCATTCATAAAGGTTGTATTGTTAAGTTGCGTGCGAAGCTCATGCTTTTGGCTTTGGGTCTCCGCCTACTCTTGTAAAGCACAGTTGTTTTTTCTCCCTGCTTTCTTCCCGGCCTCACCTTCCCCTCTTTTTTTGTTACAGGTAAACATTTGATGTCCGCACGCAATCCTTACAGAGTCTCCACCCCTTACCTTCTTTGGCTTACTCACTTTGGCTGATATCTTCCACACACACACACACACACATACACACACTCACGCTATTGCATGCTCACCATTCTTCTCACATTCTTCTTGCTCTGACTCAGCACCTGCCGAGTGCTTTGCCTCTGTTCTTGCTGAGCTGTTACATGTTCTGCACTTTTTACTTATTAAGTATCCTTAATAAGTTTTACCTAATCTGTTTAACATAAAAGTTTTTGGTTTGTTTGTTTGTAATTGCCATTTTAAAAATATACCTAAGCACAAAACCTTAGTGTCAGTGTAAATGAATATCCTTCTTTTTCTTCTCTCTCTTAATTTTACCATGTCATTTCTTTTTACATATTCACATGTTTGCTCTATAAAGCAGATTTGTGTTATTATACCAAAGATTGTGTACCACTTTATTGATTTGTATCAGTGCACACATTCTTTCCCAATAATAACAGGTCTGTGTCATTTCACCTAGCCTTAGGAAAAAAAGGATTTACTAACATTTCTTGATTGCAGGCACATTTTTCTCTCCTCCCCTGGTAAGAATATATTCAACTTACAAATGATTTATTCATCCATTGTCCATAATCAGGGTCACGGGCAAAAGACAAGGGTCACTCTGGACAGGTTGACAGTCCATCACAAGGGCACATGCAGACAAACAATTACACTCATTCACACTCACTCTTATGGGCAATTTATTTAGAATCACACAATAATAACATAAATGTTTTGGGACTGTGGGAGAAAACCGAGTACAAGCAAGCATGGGAAGAACACAAACACAAAGTCAACTAATGCCCGCTGGGGATACAAACCTGTGACTGTCTTGCTGTGAGGAAACCTTGCTTACCACTAATTTACGGTCCTGTCCAAATATTTATTATTAAATATTTATTTAACTTTATCTCCATTATATTTTTCAGAAATTTCTTAATAGCACCCAAAAATAGTAGTAGTTTTCCAACGAGACAGTCAAATTATTGTGCTCACGTGTTTTTTGTCATTTATAATAAATGTATAAGAAAAGGAACCAGCGAATTTCATACCACCCAAACCACAAGGCACACTTTTGATGTGTTAGTCTTAGAACCAGCCTTAGATTAATTAGTTAATTAGTCTAGAGTAATGATTAGAATTTAGCTTCATAAGTAGTCTTAATCAATCCTAATTCCAAAAAGCATGAAACAGCTTCTAACTATCCTCATAACTTAGACATGGAATGCAAATGACATCATTGATTTTTTTATTTTTTTATTCCTATGCTGACTGTGAAAAGTTGATAAATATGAAACACTTTCCAGCGCACACAACCACACACTCTTAGGATAGGAAGCGTCTGTGAAGAGAAATTTTCAAGTCTTGCCATAGATGCTTAACGGGATTTAGGACTTTGACTGGGCCATTTTAACACATGAATTTTCTTTGATCCCAACCATCTCATTGTAGCTCTGACTGTATGTTTAGGGCATTGTCTTTCTGTAAGGTAAATCTCCTTCTCAGTCTCAAGTCTTTTGCAGCCTCCAACAGGTTTTCTTTCACGATTGCCCTGTATTTAGCTCCACCTATCTTCCCATTAGCTCTGAGCAGCTTCCTTGTCCCTGCTGAAAAAAAGCATACCCACGGCATGATACTGCTACCAACTATGTTCTAGGTGGGGATGGTGTGTTCAGGGTGATGAGCAGTGTTAATTTTCCACCACACATGGCACTTTGCATTTAGGCCAAAAAGTTCAATTTTGGTCTCATCTCACCAGAGCACCTTCTTTCACATGTTTGCTGTGTCCCCTATATGGCTTGTGGTAAACTGCAAACAGGAGTTCTTATGTCTTTTTTTCAACAATGACTTTCTTCCTGCTATTCTCTCATAAAGGCCAAAATTTGCCATATATAGCGTTATAGTTGTCCTGTGGACAGATTCTCCCACCTGAGCTGTGGAATTCTGCAGCTCCTCCAGGGTGACCATGGGCCTCTGGCTGCTTCTCTGACCAATGTTTTTTTTGCTCGGTCTGTCACTTCAGGTGAACGGCCATGTCTTACATTTACATTTACAGCATTTAGCAGACGCTCTTGTCCAGAGCGACATACAAGAAGTTGTGGCATACTTTTTTCATTTTTGGATGTTGGATGGAACAGTGCTCCTTGAGATAGTCAGATCTTGGGATATTTTAAATAACCTAACTATGATTTAAACATCTACACAACTTTATCCCTGACTGGTAAGTTCCTTGGTCTTCATGATGCTGTTTGTTCATTAGTGTTCTCTAACAAACAACTGAGGCTTTTACAGAACAGGTGTATTTATACTAAGACTGAAACTGCAGTGGATTTTATTTTTTTATATTTTTCATTTTCCATTTTCGTTCCACTTCACAATTATGTGCTGCTTTGTATTGATCACATAAAATTTTAATAAAATACATTTTATTTATAACAAGTTTGTGGTTGTAAGGTGACAAAATGTGTAAAGGTCCAAGGAGTATGAATACTTTTCAAGTCACTGTTTTTCCTGTATCCTTAAAAACATTTATTGAATATATTTTTTTCATTATTAAAAATTCATTAATAAAAATATGACCCTTGACCAGCTTTTATTAGAAAATAAGCAATAACAAGGTGGTTTGCTGGGGCCCACAGAGTTTCTGTTACCATCATGTCATATTGATTTCTCTTTTCTGTCAGTAATTTTCTAAATGTGGCCGAGTGGGTGAGTCCCTCCCCTGTAATTAGAGTGATAGTCTATTAGAATCGCGTATTTGCTATATAAAGGCTGTGGTTAGGTTACCTGGGTTTTGTCATTACTAGCTCTGTCCTTTGGTGTTTGCAGGTCGCTGCCTAAAAGCCAGAATAGCATTTTTTTGCGGTGCCGTAGTGGGTCTATTTTGGTCAAAATTATGGAGGAAGAAAAAGAAGTAATAGCTCAGTTGCGAGTAGAGAATGAGAGAATTGTGTCAGGAGCGCCTGGGTAAGGCCAGGGAAGAGATTAGGTATTGCTTTTCGATTTGTCAGTAACTGTTGAGGCCCCTAGTTTTGTCATACAAGATTTTTAACATTATCATCAATTGGAAGATTAGGGTTAGGAAGGCATTCTGGTCTGATCAGGTTGCGTGGTCAGAAGTCATGTCGCATTCCAGTTGGCACCATAAAGTTTGTAGCAGCAACCTGTTCGGCAGTATGCAGAGAAAGTGGTACTGTTTGAGCCCCCAGAGTTTAGGTTACCCGATCACCACCTTGAATGACATCCCTCAGCTGGATGTTGTTCCTGTTCGACAGCAATACTGAAGGATTCCACCATCGAAATATGAGGTGATGAAGTCCTGCATTTATCAGCTGTGGAAGAGTAAAATTTTAAGGGAGAATTTTTAAGGGAGAATTGTAGCCTCTATGTTTTTTCAGTTGTTTTGGTTAAAAGATGGTAGTTTGTGTATGTGCGTTGACTACCATCAGTTAAACGTAATAACCAGAAAAGATGCCTGCTCCCTGCACGGCGGGGTATAGCGGAGGCTGTTGAACCAGTCGCTATAGATAGTGGGACAGTGGTAACTTTACGAGTTATAGAGTCCTTGCCCGTAGATCAGTCTTTTATTAGTAATGCTTCTGTGTAACAGAATTAACAGAATTAATTCTGTCTTGAATTAACTTAAATGGTCTGACTAGAGTTGTTCCATCGTCGGGACGATGATGCAACAGCTAGATTAGATAAGATTAGATTAGATTCAACTTTATTGTCATTGTGCAAGGTACATGTACAGAGCCAATGAAATGCAGTTAGCATCTAACCAGAAGTGCATAAGTGGCTTATTTACAATAAATATTAGTGTAATAAATAGGGTTTGGGGTTGATAGTTACAGAGGTGGGGTTAAATAATGTACAGAGGTATATGGATAGAGGTGTAACAATAGATAGTTATAGATTGTGCAAGATGCATAATGATAGGTAGTGCAAAGTACTGTATAGATTGATATAGATAGATATAGTATAGATTGTATAGATTGTGCAAAGATGCATAATCATAGATAGTACAGAAGTGGCAGTGCAGTAGTAATTAATACTGTATATCAGCTGTTCAGTGCAGAAACAGCCACAGGAAAGAAGCTGTTTCTCAGTCTGTTTGTGCGGGCTCTGAGGAATCGGTAGCGTCTGCCGATTATCGGTAGCATCGGTAGCTACGGGCCGATTGTGACCGAGTGGGTAAGTCTCGCATTTGCTATATAAAGGCTGTGGTTCCCGGGGTTGTGTCATTACTAGCTCTGTCCTTTGGTGTGTGCGGGTCACTGCCTTAAAGCCGGAATAGCATTTTGTTCATGGCACCGTAGTTTTGTGTAGGCTGGTGCTATCCCCCACTGGGTTGATTCCACTCATCCTCCAGTAAACTGTGGGGATGTGTGCTGTGAGCAACAGTATGACTTGTGTGCCTTGGTGACTGATATCGGGACGAGTAATCTCTTTGGGAGCACTCCGTCTTTTGAGGTGATTGCTTCATGCATGAAACAGGAATTAGACAGAGCTGCTGTCTTGCTACCTGGCTGTTTGGCTGCCCTGTTGACTTGCTACCTGAGTGTTTGGCTGCCCTGCTCTTCAGCTACTTGTTGTCTTGCTACCTAGCTTTTTGACCACCCTGCTGTCTTTCTACCCAGCTGTTTGGCTGCCCTGCTGTCCAGATACTTGCTGACTTGCTACCTGGCTGTTTGTCTGCCCCGCTGTCTAGCTACGTGCTGTCTGCTATCTGCTGTTCACTGTTTTGCTATGAGTACATCAGTTATTTTGATTTTATTTTTATTTTTTGTTCGGTTGTTTCTTTTTTGTTTATGTACTTATTCTTGATTTGGTCAGGCTATGGTATGACTGATTTCCTGTTTGTTTCTTTACTATTGATTTTGATTTTTTTCTCAGTTTGAACCTGATTATAAAGTTATTCATGATTTTTTTTAATTATTACTATTAATTATTTCCTTTTTGTATGTTGTGTTTGGTAATTTGGAAATTGTTTTATGTAATCAGGTGTTAGTATAATTTCTTTTGTGTATTTAGCTTAATTGTTTTTCTTTTGTGTTCTAGGCCCCTGAGAACACAAATTTTATAAGTTTTATGATGTGCCTTGTGCATGTGATTTTGGTCATGTCTCCACCCTTACATTCTCCGCCTCAAATGTATGCATCTATTATTTCTTTTTTAGATTTAGTGATTTTCTATTTTCCAATTTTCCCTACTGTTGTTCTATCTTTACTTTTATGGTTGACCAGGAGATTTCTATATGCCTGTTATAGACCTGTCTATACTGTGATAATATTGTCTGTACCATGAACTCTGTTATGTTTCACAAGTATAAGACCTCGACTTATAATAAATTGTAATAATAATATTTTTCCCATTTACTCCCTATTGTTGTATGGTATGTCATCTGTTTATTCATTTTAAATTGATTTATTAAATAATTAGTTTTATTATAAACAAATATACATGCAGGTGTATTCCTGTCTTGCAACAAATCTAAATTTAATGTGACACTGACCAGGAGGCTACTAACAACAAATAAATAAAATAATAGTGCTTTGCTGTAATGGTGTTAGTTGAATCACTGCTTTCATTTAGATGATACATAAACTATATATTTACATTATTTGGCAGACACCATCTCTGTGGCTTTAGACCTTACCATTATGCACAAGGAACATTATACTTGTTTTATGTAAAAGTTGCCTATTGTTTGGGTGTGCTCTCACTGATCTGGAAACGCTATTCAACCAGCATCATCTGATTGTGTCAATGTGACAGATGCTGTTCATTGTGCTCAGACTAAAGGCTACAAGAATGGTCTTATTTGATCAAGAGTATAATGTAGCCTTCCAAAATAAATACAACAACCAGTTTATTTCAGTTTATTTCAAAGTTCTTGGTTCTGCTGAAACAGACAGACTTGTTTTAAATGTGAATTTCAGCAAGAGTCTGCTTCTTATTGAAACTGCAGACCACCAAGAACAATGTTTATTGTCCAGGCAGCTAGTGGCCATAAAAAGCAATGTTTGGACACCAGTTTGGACAGCGAGTCTGAATAGAGCCTATTGTCTTATGTTACAAAACAAGGTGGTTTTATGCTATTACTCCACTACTTCAGACAGGACTCTTTTGTGCACCAGGTTGCAAATGGAAATACATCAAAGATGGCCCAATTTTCATTTATCCAGCCACAGAGACCAAAGCCAAAGGCAGATGCTTTGAAAAGACATGTCCCAACGAGTAAGTCCAATTTGGATAAAAATTGTCAAAAAGTATCCTAAAGATTTTGTTATTTTTAGAAAAGAATGGCCCTAGTTGCTTTAAGAGATAGGTGGAGCTTTACCGCTTCAGTTTTTCCAAAGACATTATGTGCATCAAGTAGGGGTTGTTATATGTTTTACCCCATCCTTTATTGATTGGCCAGGTGTTTCTTGTTTAGTTGATTGTTACTGTTAGTTGGCCTAGTGCTGGCATCTGTTGGCGTGTCTGAAAACCTTTTGATACCCTTGGTATGCAGACTTAAAGGAAGGGCAGCAAACCAAACCTGTAAACACACTATCCTCCTGTATAGGCTTTTAAAAATAAAAAAATTACCCAAACTATTTTATATTATTTGTATCTGTTGAATCAGGTTTTCATAGAACCAGAGAATGTGGGCAGAGTGAGGAGTGGGGTGATTTTGCCTGGAGTTTGGAGCAGGGTTTTTTTTATGTTGTCGACCAAGCACACTCCACTAACTCTCTATCAGAATTTTAACTCATGTTAACACCCAGTAATGCAAATGCATAAAGTATCAACAAATTCATATGTTGATTAACAGTTAAACAACACTCACAAATCGCAATAAAATATGGTTTTCCTTAAATAACATATATAATAACATATTTTAAATGGAGTGTTAATAAAGCATACATTTTTCCATAACAGAGTGAGTAGTAAGAGAGGAAAGGGCACATAATGAGTGAAGCGCGGGGAAATAAAAAACCTTAGCGGAGCTGGAGCTTTAAACATGAAATGGAACTACGTTCTAATACTCAGCATAGAAAACCAGATACACTATGAACACCCATACATGTGCCAGAAAGCTGGAAGCAAACATTTTCTATTGTATGCCTGCTTATGATTTAACATTTCGAATTCCCTGCTTTAAAACTAGAAGCCCCAAATTGGCATGTTTTAGCATGCCAATGGCCCTTCATAAAGACATGGTTGTGCTATACAAGTGTACTGCCAAGATTCCTGTTCAACTATAGAATGAACTGGAACACCAACTGCACATCACATTTCATCTCTCCCAATACTTACTACTAATTCTGTGGCTGAATAAGCAAATACTTACAGCCACACTCTACAACTTACTGGAAAGCATGTTTAGCATATTATAGCTATTTCCCAACGGCTTTTGCTGGCATGGTGCAGTTATGCATGACAGGGAGCAGTACATCTAATTGTAATGTAAATGTAAAAGTCAAATGTCAAGTAATCTTAATAATGAAATGTGACTTCATTTTCTATCTATTTTTTGTGTGGCTAGTAGGCACATTTAGATTAATCTATACTAGTAAAGACATATGCTGAATACCTGTTATAAACTCTGAAGACTAAAAATATGAGTAGTTATAATAACAATGAACATAAACTTAAATAAACTTAACTTGAACTTGACACATGGCATACAATACATACACTCACCAATTGATATTAGTATAGGAAACAATACAATAAAAGGACTAACAATATATATATATTACTTAAGGGGGACACATAACATGAGCTAACCAACAAAAACATGACGCAGAAACAGAGCACACAGTCCCCCTCAAAAGTCCTGGCCCAAGCTTTGCATCTGCCAAAGCTTGAGTACTATGCCCAACCAAGAAAAAAATACCATTTTTTTCTAAAAGAAAATTTAATTGTCATGATACTACCTTTTCTAGTATATTAGAAATGGGAGGTTTTAGATTAGTCTGAAATTAACTAGATTTTTGGGATCAAGTTGTTGAGTTTTTAATGAGTGGCTTAATAACAGCCAGTTTAAATGTTTTGGGGACATATCCTAATGACAATGATAAATGAATTATATTCAGAAGCTGACCTATGACTTTTGTTTTAGGAGCTTAAATGGAATAGGGTCTAACATACATGTTTTTGGTTTTGATAATTTCATGAGTGTATATTAAAGTTCTTCCTCTCCTATAGTAACAAATGAGTGGAATTGTTTCTCGGAGGATCTATAGCGCACTATATGATGCAATACTGCAGCTGTCTGATGCATGGTTACGATCTCTATTAGTATCAATCTTCGAGTTAAAGTAGTTCATAAAGTCATCACTCCTGTGCTGTTGGGAAATGTCAACACCTGCTGATGATTTGTTTGTAGTTAATTTAGCCACTGTATTGAATAAATACTTGGGGTTGTGTTTGTTCTCTTCTAGAAGAGATGAAAAGTAATCAGATGCAGTTGTATAAATAGATAAATGTATGTCACTCTCAATAAGGGTGTCTGCCAAATGCTGTAAATGTAAAAATACCTCAAGTTAAGTTTACCTCCAGCTGCCCTCCATTTTTCAGGCTGCTTTCTTTAGTGTGTGCTGGTTATACCATGGTGCCAAACTGTTTTGCTTAACTTTCCAAAAGCATAAAGCAGCAACTGTATTTAAAAAACTAGAAAAGACAGAGTCCATATTTTATATAAAATTATCAAGTTTTTCTGAGCTATTGGATATGCTGGGGAATTGGGATAAATAAGGAATTACTTACAAATCAGTCTTCTGTGGAAAAAGTGATGGTTCTAACATACTTCTAACAGGGAGCAGAATTTACAGTTTAGATATATGGAGTTTACACAAGACTAGAAAATAATCTGAGATATCAACATTTTGTTGCAGAATTTCAACATCATTAACATCAATTTCATTTGACTATTAAATCTAGAGTATGATTTTGAAACACATATGCAAGACAGACGGGAGTGCAGGAGGCCTTCTTTTTCTGAATTAGTGGGCTATTTCTTGGGGCAAGTGGTGCTGTAATGATCATGAGCACTACAGTAATAGCATAGGTTTTTTTTGTTGTCTTTGGCGACACTCCTGCAGTGTTAGATTGGTGAACCCAACCTGCATGGGCCCAGGGAAGATGCAAGGGATGGAGGAAGTAGTGCATAGTGGACGGGAAACACTCTTTTTCTCACTTCTGGGATTGTTACGCATAGGTTTGTACAAACGCACGCCCATTGCAACAAACTGTAAGAAGCTGTCAGAATCATCTTGTGCTTAATTTAATGGCATACTTTGCATCTGGTCAAATCATCTTGACACAATTTTAACGACTGAGTCAAAATGTCCTGCCCCCTGCAGGCTACTCAAACACCTACCAAATCTGCAAAAAGAAATAATCCAGTGATAGCTGGATTTGGGTATCAGAATCCCAGACTGCTGATGCCCAATCCAGCACTTTCCCGGTAATTAAAGTCATGGGATAAAGAATAATTCCTACCTGGGTGAACGTGTCGAGTTGATTAGCAAAATAGATTTGGCACTGTCGCAGGAAACCTTTGCAATGCTCCGGTGAACTGTTACATTTTTCTGGAAGCACATAGTGGATGGCAATAGCTCCGTTAAATTGTTCTGTTTAAAGTAGATTTTACAGAAAGTTTTCAGTTTTCAGTCTTCAGTTTTAATTGTTTAGTTATAATATTTGAAACTCTCAGTATTGTTTTAAATTGTTAAAAATATTAAATATCTATATGTCCAGATATGTTAAAAAACACACAGGCTTTCATAGGGTGTCCTAATTTTTTAAGGGATGGACCTTAATTATCTAAAATTACAGAAGTTAATGAAAATGTAAATTACAAGGTAAATCTACATTCATTTAAAAATTAAGCACATAAATGACAGAGCATGAATGCAAGAAATATTTGTAAATGCATATCATGTCAATGCAGAAGACATTTCAGCCTGTTTTGAGGCCTTTATTATTATCACATAACAAAGTGTAATTTATTCATTTAACATTTCTGAATTAGAAGTTAAACAGTGGGTTAAATTAAAATTTGTAAAGAGGGGGAAAGTTAATTTATTAATTGTTAAGCAAAAAATTCTGAATGTTGCCATGCCACACAATTCCGTCTGTGATCCTAAAAGCACAGTAATAATGTATTATTTATAGCAGAACATAACTTTACTTTGAGCTTGCTTTTCTTCCGTGTAGTCCGTGGGTGTTCAAAGTCGGTCCTGGAGGGCCAGTGTCCTGCAGAGTTTGGCTCTATTGTGCCTTAACACACCTACCTGTAAGTTTCAAGTATAACTAGCAAGCTCTTGATTAGTTGGTTCAGGTGTGTTGGATTAGGGTTGGAGCTAAACTCTGCAGGAGTTTGGACACCCCTACTCTAGTCATTTCTTTTCTTCCTATTTTCAGCTCTGGAAAGATAGCATTTGGGTGCCATTTTTTAAAGGTAATTTTTTAGGGCATTTTGCCTTTATATAAGAGACAGGGGTCTACATTGACAATTGGAAAACTTTTCAGGGCAAAGAAAGATGGACTAAACTGAATGAGTATGTAGCATTAAATGAAGCTAGTCCTCCAGCATTCGGCTACATACATTAGCCCCGCCCAAGTGGTAGAGGTTATTTTTAATAATAATCTAACTATCGTACAGAAACATAGACAAAATTTGAATTCATTTGAAGCTCTCTACAGTAACCTTACATCTGCAGAGACAAATAATATCAGTCAATTTCTTTAGTTCTTATTTACATACCCCCAGGACCGTACTCTGAATTTCTCAGAGTACGGTCGCTACGGTCGCAGATTGCAGATTTTCTGTCTAACCTGGTTGTCTCTGTTGATAAAGCGTTAATTGCTGGAGACGTTAATATTCATTTTGAAAATACAGACGAGAACAGCATTTATGTCCTTACTCGACTCAGTGGGAGTTAATCAGTGTGTAATAGGACCCACTCATAAAGCAGGTCACACATAATATTTAATATTATCTTTCGGAATAAGTAATATAGTAACAATTCCTCAGTGCGAAATTATTTCGGATCACCATATTATAACATTTAAAATGTGTCATACTAGTAATAAAAACTTGCTCCTTGGTATAATGAACACACGCGCTCTTTAAAATAGAGCGCCCGTAAACTAGAACGTAAATGGCACCAAACTAGATTGTTGGTTTTCCAGGCAGCATGGAAAGAGGGAATTCTAGCTTATAAAAAAAGCTCTTAGTGTAACTAGATTAACCTTTCCCTCCAACCTTATTGAAAATAATGAAAATAATCCTAGATTTCTATTTGACACCATCGAAAAATTAACTAGGAATAAAACGACCTCAGAAACCTGCACCATAACTGCATGCAGCAGTGAGGATTTCATGAACTTTTTAAATAATAAAATTGCAAACATTAGGCAGAAAATTCACGCTTTAAAACCAGACCTTTTGAATGATTCTGATGATCAACTAACAGCATCAGATCAGAACAAAAATTTTACTCCTCTGGAAGAGAACAACCTAATCACACTCATGTCTTCCACAAAATCATCAACTTGTTTATTAGATTCTATACCAACACACTTTCTTAAGCAAATTGTACCGGCAGTATCAGAACCCCTGTTGAAAGTAGTTAACTCTTCTCTCAGCAGTGGGTATGTTCCAAAATCTTTTAAATTAGCAGTTATTAAACCTTTAATTAAGAAACCTGACCTTGACCAAAATAAGCTGTCGAACTACAGGCTGATATCTAACCTTCCGTTTATCTCCAAAATCCTAGAGTAGCGCAGCAGTTCTGTTCATATTTACACAGAAATAACATACACAAACTTTATCAATCAGGATTCAGGCCTCATCACAGCACAGAGACGGCACTTGTTAAAGTAGCAAATGACCTCTTATTGGCATCCGATTAAGACTGTGTCTCGTTGCTAATATTACTTAACCTTAGTGCTGCTTTCAACACCATAGATCACAATATTCTTCTTCACAGATTAGAAAAATTAGTAGAAATTAAAGGAACAGCTCTTGCGTGGCTCCGGTCCTATTTAACCAATCGTTATCAGTTTGTAGATTTAAAGGTTGATTATTCTGCGTGCTCCCTTTTAAAGTATGGTGTTCCACAGGGCTCGGTATTAGGCCCACTTCTTTTCTCTCTTTACATGCTTCCTCTTAGAAACATAATTCATGATATCAGTTTTCACTGTTACACTGTTACACAGCTATATGTCTCATCAAGGATGTTAAGCAATTTCCTCTTGCTTAACCCTGACAAGACGGAGGTTCTGGTTCTAGGACCGCAGATAGCTAAAAGTAAGCTTCCTGATCACACCTTAACCCTAGACAGTCTTTCTGTTTCACCAAGTGCAACAGTAAAAGATCTGGGTGTGATTATAGACTCTAATCTCTCATTTGAAGCCCATGTTGTTAATATTACCAGGATAGCGTTCTATCATCTCAGAAATATCACCAAGATAAGAAATATCTTGTCACTGAATGATGCAGAAAAATTAGTTCATGCATTTATTACATCCAGGCTGGATTATTGTAACACTTTACTGTCTGGATGTACAACTAGGTGCATTAATAAACTTCAGTTAGTCCAGAACGCATCAGCAAGGGTCCTTACTAAAACTAAAAGATATAAGCACATCACGTCGGTCTTATACACACTGCATTGGCTCCCAGTGAGATACCGCATTGATTTAAAAATACTACTTCTAACCTATAAAGCTCTGGATATATTGAGGGGAGATATTCCAAATAAAAAAAACATTGTTGTCGCCACAGAAAATAGAAATACATTGATTAAAAATAGAAAACAGACTTATGATGTAAGAGAGTATTTTTAAATTCAAATCAGTCAAATTCATATCATCATAGAGATTAGAATATTGCCTACCTTATTTTTGACAGACCTGTTTCGGTTATGAAAAATGAGTAATAAACAAGTAAACATTAATCAAAGGTAGAGCATCATTAAAATGGAAATTTTCTTTTGAACCTGAGCAATTTTTTTTGAGACATTGCATGTATCTATGTGGATGACTTTTTGCGTGTGTGGTTGTTATTTATTACATGATTTATTATTGTTTTGAAGATATTCGTCATTTATGAAATACACCTTAAAAAACACATCCTTTACTATCTTCCTGGCCTTGGTACAGCACAGCTTGCTGTAGGCAGAATAAAGGTCAGGGAGTTCAGTGAATATAGCACTGATAGCAACTCATTTGGCAATTAAAAGTTTTTTGAACGTCTACGGTGGTATAGCCGCTGCCAGACCTTCTTTAACACTGTTTTGACAAAACAGAACCATGATAGGTCCTGCGCAATGTGAACACCTGAATATCGGAATTTGTCCACTCTCTCTACTGGGCTCCAGTTGATCGTGAGCAGCTGATAGTTCCTCTCCTGATTTTACTAAAGTCCATCATCAACTGACATTCTACTGACATTCAGAAGGAGATTGTTGGCCCGGTACCATGTCTCCAGGTTTCTAACCTCTTCTAAATAGGCCATCTCGTCGTTGTTGGAGATCAGACCCATGACAACAGTGTCGTCAGCAAACTTGACTTGACGATCGTGGTCAGTTGGAACAGGTTACACAGTCATAAGTGTCTGTGAGTACATCAGGGAGCTCAGATAACAACCCTGGGTGGCTCCAGTGCTGAGGGTAAGCGAGGGTTTATGTAATTATTATGATTTCTTCAATAATACACAAAACATGCCTTGCCAATTAAATAAATAATCAAGTAAAAAATTTGGCATGAACATTTAGGGCAAAACTTTGTGCATAAGACTCCCAAAAAGTATGCTGTCAGAGATTTGCAATATCATGTATATTAATTAACAGTATAGTCTTTTTTAAGCAGTGTTTCTTGTTATATGCAGACATGATCTTTTCTAAATCGGCTCCTGTGAATTATTAACTATTACTGTTTTGCAGGATAAACCCTTCTATCCTTGAACTATTATTCTACATCATTAAAAAATATTTAAAAAACACCCTAAAAAACTATTTGTATTTCTTCAATGTTGAATTTATAGTAAGTTATGTACAGATTGTAACCTGGTTTATACTATTAATATGGTAAATTTGCTATGGAAGCAATAAAATTCCTCATGCTGTTACAAACCTTTAGCAGCCTTCAGAGTCATAACAGCATGACATTTATTTAAGTGGTTAAAGGCACAATAACTTGACCATATACTTTTACAAAAAAATACTAGCATTTATGGTCATCAGTAAAGTCATCAGTAGAGTCTTAGCTGGAGCAACGTAGTCAGAGGATGACAACAAAGTCCAGAGTCTACTGCCAACCTGACACTAAGGTAAGCACTAGTTAATGATGGGCTTATTAAAATGCTCCAAACAATAAGAAGCAACCAATGTTTGAAAAATAAATACAAATTGGAAAAAAATTTAAAAATATGACCAAGAAAACATGGAAAAAAATAATATTAGACATACACAAGCAAGCATGTTACAAGTAGAGAAAGCAATGAACATGATCATTCCTAAATTGTTACACATTTTACAAAAAAAAGAGAAAAAAAGAAAGACATTATACAGTACAGACTTTTGTGCAAAGCTATGACTGAGGTTGTATTCATGTTGATGAAAATTCAAGTTTATTCTCCTCAGATCATACAGTGACTACTTCGTTGAAAAGGTTTTTGGCAATAGTTTGACATAATCTTCTTGACTGAAATGAAGATTATCAAAACAATATTAAATAAAAACAAAGGTAATTTTTTTGTTTTACATGACAGACTTAACACAAGAGTTTGTGAAACCCAGACTGGTGCATTTATTGACATTAAGACATTAAGAGATCAATAAGTAGCCAAGTGGCGAGTGTGCACTTGGTGTGACCATGACACTTAACCAATAAATAAAGAGGATTGCATCAGGAAGAGCATCTGTTATAAAATATTGGCAAATTTAAATCATGTAAATTATCAGTCTACATTCTGTACCGGATCAGTTAAGGCCTATGTTAACACTGATCCCGGTTGTTAACGATCCCCGCTTTTATAAAGAGCTCTTTATACAAAACCCTAAATAGTTTTTACTTCTATTTAGGAGAATTAATTAATTTAATTTATTTCCTCATCAAAACCATCAACTTGTATTCTAGTAATTAAACCTGTTCTAGAAATAATAAACTCTTCTATTAGCAATGGCCCTGTCAGCTTTCCAGCTTTAGGTCAAATTTAAACCTTTTCTTTATTTCAAAAAATTCTAGAAAAATTTGTAGCACAGCAGTCACACTCACACCTAGGAATAACATTTTCAAAATGTCAGGATTTAGGCCTTACCATAGCACTGGTTATTGTGGTAAATGACCTGTTATGGTCAGGGCTGTATTTCCTTGCTAGTGTTGCTTGATCTTATTGTAGCTTTTGACACCATTAATCAAAATATCCTCCTTACTAGACTGGAAAATGTTGTCGGAATAAAGGGAACAGCTATGTCCTGGGTTAGTTCTTATTTGCCTTATTGTTATCAGTTTGTTAATTTAAATGGTGAATTTTTCAAACCAGTTAAGGTGAAGTTCCACAAGGATCTGTCTTAGGCCCTCATCTTTTTTCTTCATATATGCTGAGTCTGGGGTAGCAATGTTGAGGAGTGTGTTAAGGATATTAGACAGTGGATGCTTAATAACTTTCTATTACTTAATTATAATAAGACAGAATGTCTCTCACTGGGACCACATGCAGCCAGAAGTAAACTTTCGGATTATATATCAAATCAAATTAAATAAAATCTTATTTGTCGTCCACATGAAATACATATTATGACAGGTAGCAAAATGTTTTTTCACGACTGAACTTTAATACTAATAAGAATAAAAAAATAAAAAAAGAATAAAAAGGATATGAGTGGAACAGTATGGCTGGAAAGTAACATGCATGATGAAGAGAGAAAATGTATATTATGTAAACATAAATATATTAAGGAGTGCAAGTGTGCAGGTAGGTGGATGCATGGGGTATTGCAAACAGCGGATTTAAGATTTATATAAAAATATAAAATATGAGGTATAAAACAAAACACAAACAGTTCCTGTAGACAATTCCTTGAGTATTAGGTCACCCAGGTTTCTGGTGAGTGTGGATGGGATGATGTTGCTAAATGCTGAGCTGTAATCAGAAAACAGCAGTTTAGCATAATTGTCCAGGTGGCTGATTGTATTATGTATGAGGTGTGTGATGGCATCGTTTTTGGATTTCTTGTGGTGGTAAGCTAACTGTAGAGGATCCAGTGTGTCTGAGAGTGTTTTAACAATGAAGTCACTGACAAGCACTTCATCAAGCAGGAGATCTGGGTTACAGGGCACTAGTTGTTGAAGCTGGCGGGATGGATCTTCTTTCGGAATTGGAACAATAGTGAACTGCTTAAAGCATGTGTGGGCCACCAATTGAGGGAGAGATTGAAAATCTCAGTAAAGGCGGTAGCTGGTCAGCACAGGCTTTCAGGACCCGGTCTTTTTGGGGTACACTTTCCTAAAGGCTCTCCTCACATCATGCTTTGAGATGGTGAAGGCGGTGTTTCTGTGCTTAAGCCAGCAGCAATGCTACCAATGTTAGCACCAACAGTAACTACTGGGACCACATGCAGCCAGAAGTAAGCTTTTAGATTATGAATCAAACCAAATAATTTTTTTTTTTGTCAGCTACATGAAATACATGGTATGACAGAGAAATGTTTCTTCACGACTGAGCTCCAATAAAAATAACAATAAAAAAAAAAAAAAAGAAGAAGAAAAAGATAAAAGGGCAGCACAATGGCTTAGTGGTTAGCACCGTTGCCTCACAGCAAGGAGGCCCATGTTCGATTTCTGGGCAGGAGCCTTTCTGTGTGTGTGTGTGCCTTTCTGCTTATGCTTGTTTACTTCGGTTTCCTCCCACAGTTCAAAAACATGTAGGTTAGGTTGATTGGTGAACCTAAATTGCCCGTAGGGGTGTGTGTGTGTGTGTGTGTGTGTGTGTGTGTGGCCCTGTGATAGACACCTTTCCAGGGTGTACCCCTCCTGCCCTTTCAGAGACAGCTGGCATAGGCTCCAGCAGATCCCCAGGGATTAAGCGGGTATAGAAGATAAATGAATAAAAAGATATGAGTGGTATGGTATGGATAGATATGCCCCGACAGTGTTGTCAAAGCGAGCATAAAAGTTGTTTACCTTCTCAGTCCCTGCTAATGCTTCCTAGAGTTACTCTGTTGGTATTGTGACTAGTTTTTCCCATATCACAGTTTTGCCTTATTTAATGCTTTTCTGATGTTGGATTACTTAATCTTGTACTCGACTGCCATGACGGCTGCCGTGTCTCTGGAAGCGTGCCACACGTTTTAGATGATGGTCAAGTCAAGTCAAGTTACCTTTATTTTTATAGCGCTTTTAACAATTGAGATTGTTTCACAGCAACTTTACAGAATGGCTTCAAATAGGACAGTATTAAACACTCAATTTAATAAATATATATAAATTAAGAGTCCCTCAACTAAGCAAGCAGCACAGTGAAAGCTAACACCATGTTTCCTAATAATATTTCCCAGGGGTAGCATGTAAAGTGTAAAAAGTAACAGTCCTAGAACTGAGCCTCGGGGTACTTCATACTGTACTTGCGAGCAATATGATTTGGCAGTGAATAAAGACCTCTTCATTCAATGCTATAAACTGATGCCGGTCAGATAAGTATGATTTAAACGCACGTCCACTAATGCCAAGAAAGTTTTCTAATCTATTCAAAAGCAGCACTGAGGTCCAATAGCAAGACGTGCATTCTGTAGGCGCTTGGTAGACGGATTCATCCACTCATCGCTTATGGTTGGGAAAAGTACAGATCGCTGTTTTTTTGTACAGTGTTCTCGGGTAGTTTTCCGATGAATTCCACCAATGCTTCGGCTCATTGATGTTGTTTAGTTCGTGACCTCCCTTTTAACCGGAAGTTGCTGTTTTAGCCGTTGTTTGTATTTCGGCATGAGTTCCCATGTTAGATGGTATTTGTCTCAGAATTTACAGCAATCAAAGACCTTGGTGACTCTAGTCCTTCCTTTTAGGCGCACACAAATAACATTATCAGAACAGCTTTCTTTCACCTTAGAAATATTGCCAAATTTAGAAACACAATGTCAGTACAGAATTCAGAAAAGCTAGTTGATCCCTTTTCGATTATACTACTGTAATGCTTTACCATTTCGGACCACAAGAGCCTGCAGAGGATAGTGAGAACAGCTGAGAAGATCATCGGAGTCTCTCTTTCCCCATAAGCATTGTGGACAACCCCACACACCACTTACACTCACTTTTCACACTCCTACCATTTGTAGGAGAGAGAGAAAGAGAAAAAGAGAGAGTGAAAGAAAAAGAGAGAGAGGACATGTTGTCCTAAAGGCCTTGATCTCTATCAGCACATCTGTGCCTTCAGAAATACCAAATGGGTCTTTTTTACCCATAGTATGTTTGGAAGGGGAAAACAGAAGTCTGATCCTTTTCAGCCTCACATTATTGACCTAAAGTTGGTAAATAACTATAATATGTATAATGTACAGGGTTAGCTAACAGATTTTATTATTGGTATAGGTCTAAACAATTAGTGCTCTATTTTGCTGTAGAAAAGATAGAATTTATTTTAATTGATTTTAGCTAGTGTCAAGAGTAATGCTTTAATACTACTAATTTAATATTACTAATGCAATAGGAGCCATTTACATTATAAATATACTGTTTTAATACTGTTTAAATGTGTGGTTGTTTTAAAGGTTGCAAAATCATTCTGGAGTGCATGATTAAGGTTTTACATGGCATCCCAGTTAAAAACAAAATGAACAAAGGTCCGAGGCGGGGGGAAAGGGGAAAGGTTTTAAAAAGGTTTTTAAGGTTTTCCGATCTTAAAGCCTCATTTCTGTCTAAGATACTTGAAAAGGTTGTATCTTTACAACAAAATTTTTTCTTAGGGAAAAATAATATTTATGAGGATTTTCACTCAGGATTTAGATCCTGTCACAATACTGAGACTGCTCTAATTAAAGTTACAAATGACCTGATAATCAGCTGATAATGGTTGTCTCTCCCTATTAGTGCTATTGGACCCCAGTGCTGCATTTGACACTGTCGACCACAACATTCTTTTAAATAGAGTGGAAAGCCTTGTCGACATCAGTGGAAGTGCATTAGCATGGTTTAAATCTTACTTATCTGACCGCCAACAATTTGTAGCAGTGAACAAAGAGGTATCATATCACTTGCAAGTAATGTATGGAGTACCCCAAGGCTCTGTTCTAGGACCGTTACTTTCTACACTTTACATGTTACCCCTGGGAGATATTATTAGGAAACATGGTGTTAGCTTTTACTGCTATGCTGATGACACTCGGATATATATTTCTTCGCAACCTGGCGAAACTTACCAGTTTGAAAAACTAACTAAATGTATAAAAATAATATAAAAAACTGGATGACAAATAATTTCTTATTGCTGAATCCTGAAAAAACAGAGGTGTTAATTATCGGAAATAAAGCCTCTGCCTCTAATAATCTAAATCACTGCCTTACACTTGTTTGCTGCTCTGTCAACCCTTTGAAACAATCCTGATTGTTTAAAGCACTATATAAATAAAGGTGACTTGACTTGACTTTTAATAATTACATTGAGATTTTTATTTTTGCATTTATTTACAAGAATTAAATGCAAAAAAATTGCCCAAATGAGCTACAAATATGACATTGTTCTTTGTCATTTTACACAGGGTTTGTATTTCCTGCAATCAAGAATTGCAGGAAATACAAACAGACACAGACATTCACACACAAAAAAATTATGTTGGAACTATTATAGACACGTACCCACTGAGTGTGTGTTATGAAAGGAAAAAAGTATATAAGCGTAGGAGGGAAAAATACTTTTATGTTGAGGGAGGGCATAAACTGGACAGTGGGGGCTGACTGGGTAAAGAAACAACAAGCCTTCTGTATTTGTTGCTGCATGTATTATTGTGTAAAAGAGATTGTATGGTTCTCACACACTTACCTTATTTGAGGGTTTCATTAATGGCCCAAAGACTTTGTTTCCACTCATATAGGTATTAGTGTACACCCGCTGCATTGGTTACATATTTTAAGTGCTTTTACTTGTTAATGTGCATTTTACTGTGCAAACTGACCATAATACTATTTAAAGCAGTTTAAAAATTGTTATTAGTGTTATTAGTGTTGTTATAAGTTATGGTAACCATAAACCTTTAACATTTATTTTACTGTACTGGCACATTATGTGCAAAAATAGTTGCATAAAAAAATAGGTATTAAATGTAAGTCATCTGAAGTGTTGTTTTTATTTTATTTTCTAATCTTCCTAATCCTTTGTTTCTGCCTGCTCTCTTTTTTTATTCCAAATGTCTCCAACCCTCATGGTCCTCTTTCTTGCATGGATCCCCCTCCCTATCGTGTTTTGCCTTGCAGCCACTTTTGCCCCTACCACAGTCTTCAGCCAGGGTAAATGAAGGTACTTTTTGTGCAACGCCCCCAACAAACACCCCAGAGACATTAACCCCCATCTTTTAGAATGAAACTCCACATAAAGGGGACACTTACTAGCACCTCAAGCCTTAACAAACAGCACCATTAACACATAATGCAGACAAACTGGCAGTGAGTTGCGGAAACCACCAATTATTGCAGCTATTTTCATCTACTAAGTGTTTGCCTATCATGAGATGGATACAAAGACTTAAGAGACTTGGTCAAACACACATTTAACCATTTTAAATCCAAAGAAGCATTCAATCTGAGATTTAGGCTGAATGACTTCACATGCATACATAAACACTCCAGTGCCAGATTACGTCCTCTGTTCCTCATAAATCCACTCAAAACCTTACACCCAGGCTAAAGGAATGCGGGTAGGCCTTTACCTTTGCTTAACCACAACTCTAGCTTGACTTAAGGATTTAAGTGGTGGTTAGAATGATAACCCAGAAGGTTGTTGATGCTTTGTTACGTTCATGCATATGACTTCACTTCTTATGACTAATAAATAAGGCACAGAGAGGGCTCAGAAGATCTAGCAGATTTATTTAAACAAAGAGATACACTGGCTAATCACAGGCACTTGAGAGGTATGCTGAAGACAAATGCTAGAGACAGTGTCTAACAGACAAGAAACAAACAGACCTTCAAAAAGAGGAATAACCAAAGATAGACAGAAAACTAGTACTTAGCTTAAATTTAGCTTTACTTAGTTTTCTTCTTTCAATATTTTCTGTAGCTCATTAGGTTTTTGTAAACCGTTTTTATGAAATTAGTTTTATATAAAAATGAATGCTATTACATAATTAATTACGGAATGTTATTTAAATAACATTTAACCTCTTCAGTAATAGAAACATATTTTAAGAAAATTTTCACACTTGTCTTGCAGAAGTGGTCAACTACTGAGCCAGTAAAGAGTGTGAACCAGAATATGGTCAGTGAACTCCACCTCAGGCAGCTCCAAACCAAACACACAAATCACCACAGACAAGGACAACCTCCATTTCAGCCTTTGAGTCCAAGCCTTAGGAATCACATTCTCATGCTGTGTGTTGCAGCAAATGAATGAGTCTTTGTCTACCCAGGACTCAGATACATATCTGTTTTGGCATGGCTGTTTTTCCTTAATCAGAAGCAGATGAGCCTCATGAAATGCCTTCAACAAGAATGTCTTATGAACCACTTTTTATCGCTTCTCTCAGCTGTAGCATTTTTTTAAAGTTGTTGCAATACAAAACAATTGATTTATACTAGATATATTACATATTTCAGCAAAC
Organism: Bagarius yarrelli; assembly: GCA_005784505.1. Taxonomy (NCBI): domain Eukaryota; kingdom Metazoa; phylum Chordata; class Actinopteri; order Siluriformes; family Sisoridae; genus Bagarius; species Bagarius yarrelli. Next base: position 5,392,671 of record VCAZ01000022.1, read on the forward strand.
AGACTGCCAAACAGTTTGTATTATATCTTGTGTCCTATAAAAATATGACTAGGTTTTCTTTTATCTTACAAATTACAAATTAAATTTCAGCCAATATTACTTCTGTGACAATGTCAACAATAGCTAGTACCTTAAAGCAGCTTTACACAAATCTAAAAAATATAATTTATATTTATTTCCAATAAATAAGCCTGAGTTAACAATGTCAAGGAAAAACTCCCTAATATTATATTAGGAATAAACCTGTGAGGAACTAGACTCAAGGGGGAACTCATCATTATTTGGATTATATTGAAATGTGTGACTGTAGATAATGTCTTATAACTGTATATTTTAAACAGAATTTTTTAATAGGTTTGATACTAATTTTGTCCAGCCAAAGTATTAAATGTTCAATAATAGTAACACAGGCATAAAATCAACCAAGGAGACAGCAGTTTGGAGTCACAAATTTTATAAATTCTCAGCAGCAGTATTACAACAGGATGAATCAGGACGGTTTGAAGACATGGCCAGGAGCATTGGGAGCTTTTGAACAGCTTCTACAAGTGTGTTACTTACTCTCTTTTTTGTTTTGTTTTTTCAGTTGCTTTAGTACAATTAATTGATTTTTAAAAATTAATATACATATCCATCTTTTTATAATTGAATAATTACATAAATTTGATTTTAAGCAATTTTTATATTTAAATGGCAAATAATTTACTTGATTATTCAAGCTTATGGGCAGTGGCGTAGCAAAGAGTTTCAGTCAGAGCTTTGAGAAAACTGTGAACCCCATACATACAACTTACACACATAACGCGGCAGTATACCTTGATGTATTCATGGCTAGTAATCTTAAAAATGGCACACAAATCCTTCCTGGCTTCTTAGTTCTGTTAGTTTGTTATATTTCCATTTTTTCCACAAAAGTATGTTTTCAGTAGCTCTGCAAACAAAATTTGTTGTATCATGTTGGCGACTATACCTGTCAATTTTTTTTTTTTGCTGAATTTTACTTATACAATGGAAATGTAACTCCAATGAATGCTGTTGGTGCTGCACTGAACTTCTATCGCTAATATTTCTTACAAATCAGATTTGACATCTTTTAAAAAATATCTGTATTGCTGGCCCCAGTCCTTTTTGATTTAGAATATTCCAGTATATTCCAAACTATTTGTTTTGTAAATCAAGGAAACCATTTTTCATACAAATTTATTTGTTTGTAGGGCTTGACAGCCCACCACTGCTTCTAAGCTACCTCACGTGTAGCTTGTAGTCTTTTACAAAAAGCTTTACACTTCAGCTTAATTTCCCCTATCTTTCCCCTTTTTTATCATCAGAAAACTTTTTTGAACCATACTTTTCACAACCTTCTTATGGCCGCATTAAAAAAATGTACAAATGGATGTCAATTTAGGCCTAAGTTCTCTATCCCTTAGATAACTTACTTTAAGCCGCTGGAATTCTTGTATAGTTCTTACAGGAGAAGGAAGTTAAAACAAAAAACAGATACATACTGTAGGTGGACAAGAGACAGTATGGAATACATATATTTAATTCCCTTGCTATCTGGATGAACCTATGCCAACCACTACAAGTATGAAAAAATAAAGCAAAGAAAAACTCTGATCCCCTGCTGATTTTATTTGTTTGCCCAATGACAATGAAATGAACAGTCTATAATTTAAGGCAGAAGTCGAAACCAAACAGACATGAAACGTGACGTGAGTGCTCAGTGTGTTGACATAGCAAACAATACATCGCAACGTGGTGACAAAAGGGACTAGCTTACAAAGAAAGTAAGCACCAGAAGAGGACCCTAGCAGAATTCATTTCATAGGCGTAACATGAACTAAGGGCCCCGGTCTGATACAATGTCCTCTGGTATTCCGAAGTTGCGGAAAAATAGCGTTAAACAGATCATTAGCTGATCATAATCTGTCTACAATATTGAGAACGGTGGTGTAACCATGAAAGCTGGGGAGATCTGTGATAAAGTCAATTGACAGATGTGACCATGGTCTGGTTTAGGAAGGGGTTCTAGTAATCCCTCTGGGAAGTGGCGAGGGGTCTTAGATTACCTCTTGCCACATACCTTGCCACCAGTACGCGTTTTCTAGAAGCTCTGTGGTTCGCCTGATACCGGGATGACCTGAACTGAGAGAAGAGTGTACCCATGCCAGAACTTGACCATGTAGGCTGCTCGGGACTTTTATCTGGTGGACAAAAAGGTGGTGGAGGTTCGTCCTGATGCCCCAGACAAATCTTCCCATTCAGATCCTATTGTATCCTATTGTATGCTAGTATGACCTGGGGGTTGAGAATGGTGGCAGATTCAGGCGGACGATGAGGTGGATCATATCTGCAAAACAGAGCATCGGCCTTACTGTTCTTAGTGCCTGGGCGGTAGGTCACATTGAAATCAGGTAAAGAACAGAGCCCACTGGGCCGGACTTGGGTTCAAACGTTTAGCAAACCTAATGTCTTTCCAGATTCTTGTGATCGGTGATTACAAGGAGGGGGTAACTGCTCCCCTCCAGCCAATGCCTCCATTCCGCCAGAGCTTCTTTGATCGCTAGCAGCTCTTTATTGCCCACATCTTAGTTCCTTTCGGTTTGGCTGAGTTTTCGAAAACAATATGCACAGGAATGCAACTTTAGGGGCGTGCCATACCTCTGAGACAAGACGGCTCCCGCTCCACAGTCAGAAGCATCAACTTCCACTACAAAGGGTAAAGAGGGGTCTGGATGTTGTAGAATAGGGGCCGACGTCAACTTGTTCCTGAGTAACGAGAATGCCCTGGTAGCTGCCTCAGTCCAATGTAGCTTGGAGGGTTTACTTTAGCTTGTGAGAGGTGCTGAGATCAGGCTGTACGAAGTGACCACTCCGTGACAGCTTTTACTTTGGCGAGATTCATAGACACCCCTTGTGAGCTGATGTAAAAGCCCAAGTTCAAGACATGGTCTCAATAGAATTCGCATTTTTCAGCTTTAACAAACAGTTTGTGCTGTAGCAGACGACTGAGAACTGTTCGTACATGCTGTAAATATTGCAACAATGAAGAGGAGTATATGAGGATGTCATCAATGTAGGCGATAACAAACATTTATAAGGTCACGAAATATTTCATTTGGATAGACTATATGGCATGACTAGGTACTCGTAGTGCCCCTGGTGGTGCTGAAGGCGGTCTTCCACTCATCACCTTCACAAATACAGATTAAATTGTAGCCACTGCGTAAGTCAAGCTTGGTGAAGACTGTGGCCCCTCATAGTTGTTCGAGAGTGGCTGGAACTAAAGGTAGTGGATAGCGAAACTTGACTGTGATTGAGTTTTAAGCCCAGATAATCGATACACGGATGAAGACTGCCTTCCTTCTTGGACGAATGAAACCACAGACGAGAGCTTCGTCAATGTAAGCCTCCATGGCTTGACTTTCTGGCTGAGACAGTGGATAGATACGGCTTTTAGGTGGTTTAGCATTGTCGATAGCACAGTCCCAAGATCTGTAAGAAGGTAATTCAGATGTCTTAGCTTTATGGAAGACCTCAGTGACATCATTATTTTCGGCGGGGTGTTGACTGGAAGTGGTGGAGTAATAGAGCTAGTGAAAGTGGTAAGGCACGTTGTGTTTGTTTCTGAGCACAGGCAGTTCTCGTGGCAGTAGTCAGACCATTTAGCAATCTTCTTGTGCAGCCAAGAATTCTGCCGCAAAAAGGTCGTTCTGACTTAACCTAAGCAGCTGGATAGACACATCTAACCCTCCAGCAGGGTATTTGAAAACCTCCCAGAGCTGCGACATGAAGTACTCTATGGACATTTCAATTTGATCATCTACGTCCCACACAGCCGAAGCCCAGCGCTTTCCCAGCTAGAAGTGTGAGAAAAAAAGCGCATTTCTTACTTTTAGTGGAGTAAGTAATCCAACTGATTCTGAAACAGAATCTGGCATACTGTCAAACTTTTCCGTAAGTGCAAAGTCAAAAATCCATTTTGCAGAAATGTACTTTATTAAAGTAAAAAAAGCACAGTAAAAGAACAGGCAAAGGTCGGTACACAATAATCCAGTAAACAAGCAGACAAATCCAAAACGTAAAAGCAAACTCATACTCCAAAACCAGGCAGAAGTCGAAACCAAACAGACATGAAACGTGAGGTGACTGCTTGGTATGTTGACACAGCAAACAATACTTTGCAACGTGCTAACAAAAGGGGCTAGCTTATAAAGCTAGCCAAACAGAAAGTAAACACCGGAAGAGAACCCTATAGAACTAGTACTCAGGAGACAGCGGGAGGGTGGAATCGTTACAGTCTGATGAATGCTGTAAATGTAAATATAATGAACTGAGATTAGGAGCTCTCTCTTAAAGGGCTTCTCATAAAGGGAGTGCTCCTAATCTAATTTAATCTTGTTACCTGTAAAAGACACCTGTCCACAGAAGCACTCAATCGATCAGATTCTAAACTCCTCACCATGGCCAAAACCAAAGAGCTGTCCAAGGATGTCAGGGACAGGGAAGATTGTAGAGCTATACAAGGCTGGAATGGACTACAAGACCATTGCCAAGCAGCTTGGTAAGAAGGTGAGAACAGTGAGTTTGATTATTTGCCAATAAAAGAAACCAGAATTTAACTGTCAGTCTCCTTCAGTTTGGGACTCCATGCAAGATCTCAACTTGTGAAGTTTCAATGATCACAAGAACAGTGAGGAATTAGCTCAGAACTACACAGGAGGATCTAGTTAATGATCTTTAGGCAGCTGGGACCACAGTCACCAAGAAAACTACTGGTAACACACTACACCATGAAGGACTGAAATCCGGCAGTGTCCGCAAAGTCCCCCTGCTCAAAAAGGCACATGTACAAGCCTGTCTAAAGTTTGCCAGAGAACATCTGAATAATTCAAAGGAGAACTGGGTAAAGGTTTTGAGACCACTCATCTGAGTATGGCTGCCCATAACCTGATAAACCCCATTACACTGTCAAACATAGACTTAGAAACATTACTTATTTCACTCATTAAAATGCAGATCAATTTAAACCTTTTGTAAAATGTAAAATTTTTCTGGATGTTTTTATTGTTATTTTCATACTGGGTCTAAGTTGTTAGTCTCTCACTGTTAGAATAAGCCTACTATTAAAATTATAGACTGATCGTTTCTTTGTCAGTGAGCAAACATACAAAATCAGCAGGGGATTAAATAATTTTTTTCTGTTGTGATCAGTTTAAAATGCGTTATGAGAGAAAAGAAGGAAAGAGAAACTCTGGGCTCCTGATGACCTCTTAGTCACTGTGAATGAGTAGAGTGCCATGAATTGAGGCCTTTGTGCAGCCCAGACTAAAGGTTTCTGTGAGAGTGCAAGAACTACAGATGTCTGCTCAGAGTCATTCCAAGCCTTCACAGCCAGAGAGCAGCTGTTCTCACAAAAAAGAGAGAAACTGGGCGAAGGAAAGGGAGAGATATGGGCTATGTGTGGGGATACTGGAAGGGGGGCAGTGGGCAGAAAACAAGAAAGAGCTTCTTTCACTGGGTCTGTTATGTCCCTCTGGATTCCCATGCAATGTTCTCTTTAAGGGTCCAGAAGAATAACATTTTGATTTAACATTTTCCCAGTGGAAGACAGTGGGTCCACTTACTTGTCCACACTGATCTTTCTAAACATTCTTAACTAGGTCAAGACAGGGCTGATATTTTTTTCACTCACGCTTATGTTTAGAGATGTTTCCAGTGCTGTTTCCAGTTAAACTGACAATGTTTATAATGTTTTCAGCATAGTAAAACAGACAACCTGTAGCACCTGTAGAAACCTGTAGAGACTGCTTTAAAGATTTAAAAAAAACTGTGTTAATATACAATATGCTCCCCAGTATGTTTCCCAGCTTGAAATTCATTGCAATCAAAGCTTCTCTGAACACATTATCTTTTTTTATAAAATAATATATATATAGTATTTAAAATATGTTCCTTGCTTAATTTAACACCTTTAACCATTGTGCAACCCCTTATGCTACCACACCTAAACTAGCTAATTAAGGTCTTGCCAGGTATACTTGAAACTTACAGGCGGGAGTGGTTGGAGCTAAACTCTGCAACACCAGCCCTCCAGGATTGAATCTGGTGATATGGTGCTCTGGGTGTCTTGGGTTTGATTCTGGCTGGTAGACTATCATATAGATTTTTTCGAAAATATACAAAAAATAGCCAAAACATGTATGGGAAAAAAATGGGAAAAAGTTAAAATTCTCCTAACATGTTTGTAAGTTAGCAATCAATGTTCTGCTCTTGGCTGCTGAATGTGAATAGAGGCTATGGTTTAGTAATTTGACCATGTAACCATGGTTTCCAGAGGGGATGAAACACTGCATCAAAACTTACGGAAGCAGCGTGATCAGGGGTAGCGCATACAGACCAGCACAGTTATGACTATGTCTGTACTATACCATCCAGACCCAGCGGGGCTGAAGGTGCCAATTAGAACCAGAGAGGACAGTGTGCCATCTCTTTCAAACAAGTCTTCTTCCGCTCAGCTTAAGCCTTTTTACCACTTCTGGGTGGAGTCTCCATTCCCCAGGCCTTATACCCTGCCTTGACAGGATGTCTTCATTCAGGGAGAAGACATCCTGTCAAAGCAGGGTATAAGGTCTTGCCTTTTCAGGATGTCTTCTCCCTGATTCATGGACCTCACAATATACATTAATCTCATCTTGTAGATAGTAGAGATATGCAAACAGAGACCTGCCTGGTGGTTGATGTAGACACTGCCAGCATCTCCAGGCAATTTATATGCCATGAGAGATGAATATCATCCTACAGCCTTTGAGTGTAGCTGCCACTCATGACCACTTCCCAGCCTGTGAGGGAGGCATCTGTAACCAGAGTCCCCCCAGTTCCAAACCTTGCACCAAGGGTCCCTCTATATGTCTAAGGCATTGCTATGAAACCTTGATTTTACAAAGTTTATTGCCACTTGGGGAAAACCCTGTAGCAGTCTCATATGCAACCTCTAGGAGACCCCCCAATGATCTGAGCTAATGGGAGCATGTTTTTCTTGGTATTGACCCTTAACCCCAGCCACTGGATATGAGCAAGGATGACATCTGAAAACAGGACTGCATGCTGATGTGACTGTGTTAGTATTAGTCAGTTGTCTATGTAGTTTAATAAGCAAATGCTCTGGAGCATCCATACATTTTGTGAATGTACAAGGTGACAGAGAGAGGCCAAATAGAAGAACTCTGTATTGAAATGCTTTGCCCTCGAAAGCAAACCTCAAAAAATTCCTTTGTTAGGGAAGACTGGCTATAAAGAAGTGGGTCTTTGAGATCTATTGTGACAAACTAGTCCTTGGAGCTGATGTGTGACCTGTTTGACAGTCATCATTTTAAACTGTAACCGCTTGATTGCCGGTTTATCCTGCGTAGATCTACGATCAAGCGTACTCCGTCTTTTAAAATATGAAGTTATTACCTATAAAAGCCTCAATACACTTGGGTAAAAAAGATCTTTTTATTGCTCCTTTTTCCAAGGGGGTCAAAAGTTTTTGTTTCATAACCGGAACCTGCGCAAGGCCATACTCGAGTACCCTGTTGAATTCTGGTGAAAGTCCCCAGAGGCCAGGCTTTTATGTCATCAGGACAGAAGAAATTCAAAATGCTGTATTAGTGTAATGAGGAAATCTGTAACTGCTAAACCATTAATATGCAATCATAGTAAACATTATTTAATAAGACACACTAATAATAATGGCCAGTCCCCCCAGACAGGACATGCATGCTCTTCTGGGTCCTGATCTCAGCTCCCGCTACATAAGAACTTGAGCACTATAGACCCAAAAAATATCTATGGCAGCTTTTGTGGCTGCCTTTTTTATGTGAGCAATCTTTGGCTTGACGTGATATAGGCACTGCCGGGCCAGTCCCAGGCTGTCTCTGGCTTGAGCTGGCTCCAGCAGGGCGGTCGCAGTGTGAGCGGGCTCCCTAGGGAGAATGGTGAGCCATTAATCACCAGAATCCATTCAACATAGACTGCAACATCTGCTTTTGGGCCCACCCCAGCAGCCTAACCTTTGTGGCGGCATTAAGCCCCATAAAATAATAGATAATCAAGTTTCTGTCCAGGCATGACCTATCAAAACTTGAACGTAAACATGCCATTACCACAGACCATGACACGTAACAAAGCAAGACATAGACAGACTGACACACAGGGGTATAAATACGTAATGGATAAAACAATCAACTTAACAAGACACCTGAACACTATGAGAAACACATTATTAAAATAAACCAATGAAAACATTAAACATGGACAGGGGAATCACGTGACAAGACATTGAGCATATGTATTAAAACACAATCAAATAGAGTCTCTCTGTTGCCCTATGGTGGCCTGGCAGAGCAACCAGCATGCCTGACAGAGTCCTGACACCTCTCTAACATAGATTATTAATCTATATATTGGCAGAGGGAAGAAGTTAGCGCCTGAAGGGCATACTCAGGTATTTACCCATACGTATACTCTAGGCGTGATCCCCAAATTTTATAAAAAAAAATCATTAGACGATCCATTTATTGTATGTCTAATTTTTTTCTAGTTTGATAAGTTAAAAAAACACTTAAGAACCCTGAATAATGTATTAAAGATCTGTGACCAATATTTGTCTAGAGATGGGCAGAACCAAAACATTTGTGCAGTAGTTGCTAAAGTCTGGTGACAGCGATTACACATGGGATTCACTTCGGGGGGTATTTTGGAAAGTCTGACTTTAGACTAGTGAGTGCAATAAAGATTTTTACACTGAATCTAACTGTGTCTAGCACAGAAGGATGTAGTATGTATATGGCATAGAATCTCGTCCCACTGCTCTTCTGGAATTTTTTTCCCCTCGTTCCGTCTCCCACTGAGATTTAATAAATGTAAGTGGGCATTCACGAAGAGTGCAAATTTAATCATACAGATTGGAAGTCATGCCTTTAATATTATGAATAGTTTTAAAGAACAAATCAATAGGAAAGCTAGGTAACTTTGGGTATTTGCCCCAAACACAATATTATCTATATATGTGTTGTTGAATGCAACAATGCCCATTGCAAAATTTGCTGCTATAGAAACAGAGGTAAAAACAGTTTGGAACCCAAAATGAAGCTGAATTGCTCCACATTCTTAGTGTTGTTCTAACAATTACATTTTTGGGTTCAGGGAGAAGATGAGCATTTAATGAAAGCATGCAAGAAAGTAGGCCTGCATGAAGTAATCTTCATGGTGAGCCACACTAATAAATATTGAGATTGATCATAGTGTAACCAATATTACATTATTACATTTACAGCATTTAGCAGACGCTCTTGTCCAGAGCAACGTACAAGAAGTGCTTTGAGTCATATCATTAAACAGCTCAATACTGATACAATAGTTCAGAAATCGGTGTAACAACAACAAAAAATGTTGAAAAGAGTAAGGTTTTTTTTTTATTATTGACAAGAGCCAAGTTTTCAAACGCCTCTTGAAGACGGCCAGTGACTCTGCTATTCTGACATTGATGGAAAGTTCGTTCCACCATCTTGGTGCCAGAATAGAGTGTCATAAACATTTGTAGGTAGGAGAGTGCAACTCCATTTCTGGCTTTGTAGGCAAACATTAGTGTTTTCAATCTGATGCGTGCAGTTATTGGGAGCCAATGGAGGGAGCGCAGCAGTGGAGTGGTGTGTGAAAACTTTGGTAGGTTAAAAACAACACATGCAGCTGCATTCTGAATCATCTGCAAAGGACAAATTGCACTCAGAGGTAGGCCTGCTAGGAGTGAGTTACAGTAGTCTAGTTTAGAAATGACACGAGGCTGCACAAGCAACTGAGTGGCCTGAGTAGTTAAGAATGGTTAAATCCTCCGGATGTTATGCAGGATAAACCTGCAGGAATGTTATGTTGGCAAAATGGAAAGAAAAGGATAATTGATTGTCCATAGTTACCCCAAGGTTGCGAGCACTGGTCCAAAAGGAGGTCTGCGAATTGTCCAGGGTAATTGCAAAATCCTGGCATGGGGATGAGTCGTAAAAAGTAGTTCAGTTTTGCAAGGGTTTCAGCTGGTGAGCTGCAATCTATGATATGTCTGCCAGGCAATTTGAAATCCTTGCAGAAGCCGTGGTGTCTGATGAAGGAAAAGAAAAGACAAGTTGAGTGTCATCAGCGTAACAATGGTATGTGAACCCATGTGAGGAAATAACTTTGCCAAGTAAGTAAGTATAGAGGGAGAAAAGAAGAGGATCAAGTACTGAGCCTTGTGGGACACCTGTGGAAAGTCTGCACGGGACAGATGTTGTTCCTCTCCATGTTACCTGAACAGCATCCCAAGTAGGAAGCAAACCACTGCCATGCTGTTCCACAAATACAGAGACTACTGAGTGGACAGCAAGATCTTGTGGTTGACCGTGTCAAATGCAGCTGAAAGGTTGAGAAGGATGAGGACAGATGACAGTTTGAATGATGTGGAGGCATGCAGCTTCTCAGTGACTGCCAAGAGGGCGGTCTCTGTAGAGCGAACAGCTTTAAAGCCAGACTGATTGGGGTCTTGAAGGTTGTTCTATGTGAGAAAAGAGACAGTTAATTAAAGACGTTCAAGTAATTTAGAAAGAAAAGAAAGAAGTGATACCGGTCTGTAGTTGGTGATGTCTGAGGGGTTCATTGTAGGCTTCCTCAGGATAGGAGTAACCCGTCCTCTCTTAAAAGATGTTGGTACCTGACCAGAAGATAAGGAGTCATTGATGATTAAAGAGATAAAAGGCAAAAGATCAGGCGAGATGGTCTGGAGCATTCCTGAAGGGATTTGGTCCAGTGGACAGGTGGTAGGATTTCAGGACAGGATGAGTTGTTAAACCACTTCTGATCCTAAGGTAGAAAAATGTGACAGTAAAGGAAAAGACAACTTATGAGTGGAAATTGTAAGGTTACCTGAAGAGATGGTAAAGGTCTTGGTAAAGGTCTTGCAGATTTGCTTAGTCTTTTCATCATAGAAGGTAGAAAAGTCCTCTGCGATATGTAGCCCAATAATAAAACTGTATGTTTGGTAAAGCCATGCCTCTGAGTTTTTTAGGTCTCTAAAGACAGGCTTTTTAAATTTTGGTGATTTCTGTTCCAAATAAATTCTATATGGGTCAAAAAGTCATAAGGAATTTATTGACATTGATTTAATAGAATTATTTCCTGCAGTAAAGGACTGGGGAGCAGTTCCCAGCTCTCAAGATCTTTCTCTATGCAGAGTAATAAATTAGCAAAAATAAATTAAAAAATTCTACTTTCAATTTTAATGCAAACTATCTAGATAAGTAAATTGGTGCTGTGCAATTCTTAATGGAAGATTGTGTAAAGGATAGTCTCTTTAGCTGCAGTGTTTGTAGGAAAAAAAATTCCTCTTGCTCAAGTTTAACCAGAATATAGCCCAAATAATTTTAAAACATTAAGACCTTAAGGTATCGACCCAGCAAAATTAGAAATGTAATGTAAAATATCATGTGCATACAGTGACACTTTTTTATGTACCCAATCTTTTTTTCCTAAAATAAATGAGTCAGATCACAGTGCAATGGAAAGAGGCTCAATAGTGATGACAGAAAAAGTGGACCTAAAGGCATTCTTGGCAAGTGGACCAGTGGGGAAAAAGTATACTGACTATTATTGGATCTGGCAGAAGCTTGGGGGCAAAATACTGTAACGTAACCCTCAAATTTCTCTAAAGTGTAAAAGAGATACCTCCACCCGGTCAAATGCTTTTTCTGCATCTAATGATATTACATGAATTGTATACTATGTATATTATACTATACTATTGTATACTTCTCATATTGAAAATGAGGATTTGGAGAGATTATGGTTGGTAATATTGACTCTTGTTGTAGTACCAGTAACCTTAAACCCTTAATCCTAATCCTAAACCCTAACCCAACCCTAACCCCTAACTGGTAAATCCTAAACCTTACCCTAACCAGTAACATTACAAGAACATTACTTTCAAACAATTGAAGATTTGGAATGGACAGTGGCAGTGAAATGGGCCCAAAAAAAAAGACTCAAACAAAAATTAATAAAAGAATACTTTTGAATATTTTTGGAAACAAACAGTCTAATAAACAGCTCAAGTCCACCTAAGAGATGTAAGCTCAAGTTTAGGAAACCCACTACCACAACAATAAATAAAATGAATTTACCAGGGTTTCCTTTACATAGGTCAGTAACAATGTCCAAGGAGAAGGCTATGGCCAAACCAAAAAGGATCAGGTCAGAACCCACTCTAAATTCTTCCTCATCCCTTCCTCCTTCCCCACATTCCTTAATTCACCCCAATTCCCTTTTCCAAGGTCATGGAAAAAACTAATAGAGTGTCCTCATACTTCTTGAACAACAACATTTTAGATTACATCCCACTTACACACATACGCTATAGACACATTAACATGGACAGGAAGGCAGTGGAATGGTCCTATCACTTTCAATAAACCAACAGTCTTCATAGGAGACTCAAACTTGAGTCAAATGCCTCCCACCAAAATTCCATATGTACAAGTAGGTACTTTTCCAGGGCAATTTGCATATTTAAGTTATTTAGAAACTACCAACACAAACAAAAAATCATTTTAGTGGTTGGACTCATAACCTCCAAAAAACAGCAAAAAAACAACTACAAGGCCTGTGGAAGGTGGCACACTCTGTATTTCCAAATACAACAATATATGCACCCATTTTATAATTCTTAAATTTACTTCCTATACAGGAGCAGCGGAATTTGACAGTCATTAATAACTATATTAAGTTCCATAGGAATCCACTTCTGGACATAAAGTTCTGTTCCAGGTTGAGAGAGATAGGAACGAAAGAGAAGGAGACACACATTGACATTTCATGTCAATGAACATATTTAATTTATCCAAAACATTTCAGTTAACACAGGTGGGAAGACGATTGTCTGAGAGAGAACTTACTTTCATCCCAACCCAACCAAATCTTGTTGGGAACCACCACTCTTGACTTATATAAATACAACTATCAAAATTACAAAGAAAAAAAACCAAAAAAAATGTATTCACTCAAATCAAACCAGTTCAGAAATAGTAATTTTAGATAAAACACAATATCTTCCCTTCAATCAACAATTATGTAACACAAACCGTTATAGAAAGTTAACTCACTTACTTCATCATAAAACTAAACTTAGAATACAGCTGATAGTTACATTTACAGCATTTAGCAGACGCTAAAAAAACCTATGGTGCTCTTTCAACAATTTTTGTGGTTGTTACACTTGTAAACTATATTACCAGTATTAAGCTGTTCAGTGATGTGACTCAGCACTTTTGTATGTCGGTCTGAGTCACATCATTGAACAGCTTAATACTGGTAATATAGTTTACAAGTGTAACAACCACAAAAACTTGAAAGAGCACCATAGGTTTTTTTACCAGTGAGTCCTACCCAACAGCAGAGGACCGTTTTCTTAATCCTATCTCACAGAAACAACTGTTATCTTAAGGACACATACGATTTTATAGAAAAATTTGAAAAATATTGTTTTGACAGTTGACCTATCTTTACTATAGACATTGACAGTCTATATACCAACATTTTAACAGAATAAGGTCTAGGGCAGAAAAAAAATGCATTTCTTAACTATCCAGATCCCAATAGATGATACGAACATATTTTACAATGGCTAGAAATAAATCTAACCCGTAATTACTTTGAATATAATAAGGAAATCTATTTACAAATCCAAGGAACGGCCATGGGGAAAAATTTGTTCCGGCCTATGCAAATGTCTACTTGGCTGACCAGGAAACGTCCCTGTTAAGAAAATGTAAGCTTACACCACACATTCATTACAGGTATTTGGGTGATATTTTTGGGGTTTGGGAACATAGGGACAAGGAGTTCGATCAATTTATTAAAATAGCAAGCACATGTCACCCAAATATTACAGTCAAATACAAAATTATCCATTGAATTTCTGGACAGAATAGTGATTTTAAGTGAATCACCAGGCTTTCTCAGATCGCTCAAAACTATTAAAAAAAAAAACCAGACACTCATAAATCTAGTTTTCACCCAAGACATACATTCAAAGGTTTAATTAAATCACAATTGATCGAATTTTATCGTATCTGCATTGACATAAAAAAAAAAAAGTTTTTGCACAGTGTTTATATGTTCTAAATGACCACATTAATTAAAATAGAAGTTTAATTTTATAAAGTACAAGTTCATTTCAAAATGCATTTTGTGGATTTGCATGTTGTGTTTTTTAGATTTAGATTTAGATTTTTTCTGTATTTTATCATTGAGTATTTTTTTTAAAAAAGTCTAAAAATCTTGTCTCTTCTCAGTCTCATGAACCCAGTCTTATGTCTCGTCTCCTGGGATAAGTGTTTCATCACACTCCTAGTATGTTATAACTACGTTTAATAATAATTTAACTTGGGCCCCAAGGGCAAAGACACATAAACTTGTAATAGCCTATGTAAGAATCACAAATACAAATTAGAAATTATGGCAAAAACGTATTGAACCAAGTAATATTAGTCATGTACCGTGAGTTGATACTGACTGAAACCCACACAGAATACACATTATTTACCTCAAACATTTGCAGGCAAAACTGTTTTTTAATAAATTCTGATGCATTGGCTGGGTCTTAAAACATCTGTACAGCTCCACTGGTAAAAGTGATCTGCAACAGATCTGGGGCCTAGCCAGTCTTTAACTTCCTGTCTAATGGTTATGAAATTTAAAATCAATTATTTTACATATATTATTTTTTACCATCTCAAGCATTAAATGAAGAGCAGTTATGTATGTCGATGGCTTATCAGCAGAGTAAATATGTTGCAAAATTGCGTTGACCTCTTCTGGTGAGTTTTTCTGCTTGAGATGACGACATTCTAAGGCACGTTACATTACCAGTCTTGCCTTTCACCTCAACGAGGTAAAAGTAGTGCTTATGCACTTATGAATCCTGTAATTTGTCTGCATTTTGTTCATACTACCCGTAACCATACTACATAGAACAATCAAGATGTATGCACTTACTTAATTGTAGTTCAGGAAAGTAGTATGTGATTTCATACAGAGCTGTTGTCGGTGTGTGCACCTGTGCATGCTGCCTCTACATAAGCAAATCATCATCAGTTATATGGTTATCTCACCCAACACATGCAAACACCCCTATCATGTCCTGTCCCACCCTACACAGGACATCATTGAGCTCAATTATAGTAAAAATGCATTTTATTGTCAGTAAAGATAACAGCGTTCTAACGTTATTACTGGTGTATTGTTGAAGAAATTTATTCTTTACCCTGCCAAACTCTTGCTTTGAAATCAGCACATAGTCATGTTTCATATATGATGTTTCATATATGAAGCTAAAGGTGACAAATGCTATTTCTCTGCTTTCAAACCGCTCACACCAATTCCCCTAGTCACAGTGGTCTATAGCTGGTCTACAGAAGGCTGAATTTATGCTATGGCATTCTAGGCACGTGCCTATGCGCGCACTCTTGGGTGGGGCCCAGTTACGACATAGGAAATACATTTTATTATTATTTATTATTATTTTTAGTAATGCTTAAACACTGTAAGACATTAAGTATATAAAAAACCCCAAAATATTACTATACTGTAAAATATGTACTCTAGTTCATTTAGGCTGCCGCAAAATATTTATTACACATAATTTAGCACGTAGCTGGTAGCAAGTAAAAAAAACTACATTGCTATTCAATGTTTGAATCTTTTATTATTATTTTTTGATGCCTGTTTTATAGTTAATATTATAATATCAGAGGTCTGTCTCTGACAAATGCAGCATGTTCTAAAAATTAGAAATATTTATAGTAGCAACTGTGATAACAGCAATAAGAAAAAAGTACAAATAAAATGAAATATTTTAACAGTTGGCCCCAAAATTACTATTTGAAATCCCTTACTATTCTGAAGATTACCTTTGCCACAACCTTCATTAGAAGCACATATGGAGGGTGGTTTCTGACACATTCCTCAGGTTTCCAGCTGCTTTAATCAGCCTATTCATTTGTGTGCAAATCCCTAAAGAGTTGGCAGTGCTGCCTCGCGTGACATGCACCTTACACATAGTACGAGCAGAGGAAAGAAGGACCATAATTCAAACGTACACCCTTTAATATTTCCCATCTGGCCTGTTAAAGAATTTAGGCCATATTTTTCATGGTTTTCATTCAGCCTGAGAACTTAAATGTGAGGCTTGTGTCTGCCAGGAGAGCTGTTTGAAGTTTTTTTTTTTACAAGGCCAGAAAACACATGCTAGCTTTAATAGTTTCTGTGCATCTGTGAACGTTCCTTAAGGCTCACTAGGTCAGTTAGCCACTTATGACCTTTTTAATTCAAAAAAATTTGAGCCAGACAGCAGGAATAGGAACTATAAGAATTAAAACATTAGAGTATAATTTGGATAAAAATAATTTAAAATGTGTAAATTGAAATATAAAACATTGGTTTTCTTTCTATAAAGCTGCTTTGGAACATTTAGTGTTCTTTGCAAATAAAATTAAATTTAACTCTGTATAGCACTTGGAGGAGCTGGGGGCTGGGGCAAGAATATTGAGCACTTCTAAATGTGTATATGGTTAACGAGGTTGCATTGGTTGGTTGTATGTAAATATATTACATTTCTGTAGTGGATGAGCAATGTAAACAAAGAAATGTCTAAAGCACAGGAGCTTTATACATTTTCATTTGGGTTTTTTTTGGTGAGCCAAAATAATTTTATTAAAGAAGCAATTTTAAAAAACCAAGAGTGTGCCATATCTGTGGCTACAATCATATTTTAATTTGAGTATTATGAAAACTGAAAACATAGCATTGGTATATTGATAAACAATGATAGCTATGTAAATATGCAAGAAGCAAGTGCATATATCATGGGGCTCAGGTGCTTTGTTTACTGGAGCATTGCCAAGCTGGAAAAGGTTTCAGTGTCTTTGTTCCAATGAAGTAATGATGTAATGTTACAACATATAAAGACATTCTGAGGAAATCATTTGTGTTTTCCTTTCTTAAAAAAAGGAAATAAAAGTGTTTATCCTACACTGAGAGTATAAGATATAATTAACTGTTGTGTAATTGTGAAATAATTAGGGGTGGGTGGAATGTACGTCTGTGTTGTAAAGTTTGGAAAATATACCAAATAAAGTTCAAGAAAAAAAATTATAGTATTAAATGCAGAATATGTTCTTTACATTGTAAGGAGTTTTCTATTATTTTATTATGGTCTTGTAGGGGTGTATACTGTAATAAATTTTTTTTTTTTGGGGGGGCAGGGTGGCTCAAATGGTTAAGGTGCTGAGTTGTTAATCTGAAGACCAGAAACACCTGGGCTCAAGCCCCACTCAAGCCCCAACCACTGCTGGGCCCCTGAGCAAGACCCTTAACCCCTCCTGCTCCAGGGACGCCGTATCATAGCTGACCCTGCGCTCTGACCCCAACTTACTAAGATGGGATATGCGAAAAATGCATTTCATTGGCTCTGTACACGTACCTTACACAATGAATTGAATATACATATACATACAATAATTTTACTAAATGCTTCAACCACCTTTATATTTCCATGATTATAACATGACTTGATAAATGAGGTTTTCTTACAAGTCTTTTTTAACATAGATGATCTGGTTTCGTTATTTCATGATAGGCACACCTAAATTTATATTTGGTCTCTCTCTCCTTCTCTCTCTCTATTGCACTTTCTTTGGTTGATGATGTAATACTTCTTTGTTCCTCTGCAGATGCCTCACATACTACTTTGAGGGCGTGCTCACTCTAAATCTTTAAGTCTCTAAATGATTTAGATTAAAGTTTGTTGCTGTTTTGATAATTGGTTTGTTAAACTTTTACAAAAGAATGTTTATAAGTGAATATTTTAATGACTTATTTATGTTTTGATTAATCTGTGGGCAGCATGGTTGCTTAGTGGTTAGCATTGTTGCTTCACGACAAGAAGGCCTGGGTTTGATTCGCGGTCAGGGGCCTTTCTGTGTGGAGTGTGCATGTTCTCCCTGTGCTTGCGTGGGTTTAGTCCGGTTTCCTCCCACAGTCCAAAAGCACGTGTTCTAAATTGCCCATAGGAGTATATCTTTTGCTCTTTTAGAGACGGCTGGGATAGGCCCCAGCAGATCCCTGTGACCCCGAATTAGGGAACAAGCGGGTATACACAATAAAGAAATGATTAATCTGTCAAATGTTAACATATACTATTATACTACTGTATAATAATAATAATAATAATAATAATGATTTGTATAGTGTTTAAACAAACTATTATTGTGCCCTGTATTTATGTAAACATCATTAATTTAGTGCAAATAGATCCTGAAATAAATAAAAATTTACTAAATTAGTTCTGTTTGCCTAATGGTCGATATTCTGCCATAACTTTTACAGAAAAACCGGGGACTGTCAGGTCAATTACAGCGCACGAATAAGTATCTAAAGCCCATATGCATGTTAATATGCTAAAAACATATTAATACTTTGGTTAGGTCAAATTCTGTCATCATATATATTTTGTCTTGCAGGTTATTTTGTTAGGAATAAGCTACATCCACTGCAAAAAATATACTGCATTTGCCATTGAAAAAATAATTCCCTGTTGTATTTGATTTATAATAGACAAAAAGTACTGGATAAATGGTTATAATATTCTATCACGTTGATCTTTTCTCTTCAACTAGGTACTGTTTTACATTTAAAAATGGCAAAAAACTGACAGTGAAAACATGGACCTTTGGATATTTCCATCTCGACTCCCATACTTGTCAGCCTTTCATGTACAAGGGCTTGATAAGGAATAAATTAGAAGGGTCCATATCTATGCCTTTTTCTCAAATAATTGTAAGAGGAGCTTCCAGAATGTTCTGTGCCTGAAAAAGTGGGTGACAGTAGCTGTGATTACAAACCACAGATAAACCATAGTAAAACTTAAAGTACACTACTGAATGGAGAGCTGCAAACCAGCATTGAGAGAGAGAAGACGAACATTAGCTTATGTAAAAAGATAAACAAAGACTTTATACTTTAGGAAAATATAATGAAGATATTTAAAATCCCAACATAAAATGCACTTAACAAAAGAAGCACTTGTCTTACTGTTTAAAGTAAAAACAAATTGTAAAATACTGAACATAATAAATATTATTTTATTAAAATTTTATGACTATTATAGGGTTATGTGCACATTATATTTTTTTACTAAATCCACTGCAAATTATAGCAAGATAATCATTAAATTCTCCAGATGTCAGACGCGCCTTAGACACCAGAGCTAACAGCAGACACTCAAATAGCTGTATTACAGTATTCTGGGCATGGTCACACATTTATAACACAGCACTGCTTTGAGCAAAATTAAGGAATACATTATCATGATTGACTTTTACAGTCCAAAAAAAGGTGCCTGTGTGTGGCATTGCCTTTTAGGGTTAACTATAAATCAGATAATAGGATATGGTCTACAATGATATAATGATATTATTAAAATTTGGTGAGATCTTTGCATTGTACATAATCTATTTGAACTTTGTCCATAAAATATACAAATATGGCTTGTGCGTCTTATTTTATGAAAGACTGATGATTTAACACTAATTAAACTGCTGCTAAACTATTTGGATTTCTACTTAGTTTTTTGGAGTAATTATTGCCTTGTTCTTTCCACAACCTTGTTTTAAATGTATTACCCTCTGTGACTGGGTAAATACAGGATGGGTGAAAAGCAACTGGACATTAAAATTGCTTGTAAAGTTCCAATTTCTTATACAAATTTATTAAACCAAATTGTACAGGTATCAAATCAACAGCTGGCATCAATAAGTTTAATTAAATTGCCAAAAATTCAGTCTTTAGAAGAAAGTTGTTTGGGATATTGCTTGGAATCTCCTGAATCCGTGCCCCCAAAGGCAGTGTCCTACAGGCAATACAGGCCATGAGAGAGGCGTTCCACATACCTGCAGCCTAAGCCAGTCATAAAAGTATGAAGCACTATGACGATGATCAAAATCTTGATTGGAGAAGAGACTAAAAGTGCATATAAGTAAAAAAAAAAAAAGAGATCAAAAGAAAAGGTGTAAAACACCATTTTAGAAACAACAAGAGACCTGTGCCACCACCCCTGCCATTTTCTCTTGGCGTATAAGAGAATGCATAGGCAGAGGATAAAGAAGCTGGAGTCGCATTATTGTGCAGGGAGTAGAGGTAAGGTAGAGCTGCTTTGAAGTCATCAGTCACTCCTGTCTTACTTTAGGTTCTATAGGAATTAATTATTGCCTAGCTGATCTTTAACCATCCTGTATTAGAAGAGATTGAAGAAAACAGCCGTTAGAGTTTGAGGCATTGACCAATTTTGTACAGCCCTCATATGTACATTGTAGCTTGCAAATCAATGCAATTCAATGCTACAGAATAGTGCAGGGAGCAAATCATATTTCCAGTCTTTTAGTCATCTTAAAGGTGAACGAAAGGAACAGTGGCAATTCTCTTTCTATTTGTTACTGTATGCTTTTGTCCTACGAAAAGCTTTTCCCTTCAAAATAACTATGGGGTACTGCACATTTCTTAAATTATGTGGAAAATCAACATCTGTTGTAGAGACAATGTTGGTTGGTTGTATGATGTGGCATAACTTAAGATGTAATTAGGTCATCAGTAACTAAGTCAAAGTCTTGTAAATGGCTTATAGGCATTTGTGTTATTTCGATTTTGACTTAAATCTTGTCTTACAAAAAAGTTACAATTGATTTCAATTGTATTTAAAATCAGTAAGTGATTCAGATTTAGTTTTTATTTTAGTATTGTTTTATTTTAAGTCTCAGTTAGGTATTGTAACCTTCGTTCCCTTTCTGTCGATCACTTTGACGTTTTGTCAGGTGACGACACTAGGGAGGATAGCATGCGATAAGGACCTCACCTAAGGACTGACAAAAGGCAGTACGACATAGACAGCCATACCCAGTAGGAACCTAAAGATAATGGAACACTGCACAGAAAGCATTCACCACAGTGGAGATTACACAGGAGCCACTACATGTGGAGCACAACCTAGTGTGATTTCCCACCAAGGGAACCAACTGGCCCTGGTCCCCTGTATGGCCACCGCTCCTCTTTTTTGATCCTTAGGAACCCCCACTGCAGACTCATACCTGTAGGTAGAAGGACCTGAGCGGAGAGAAGCCAACACTGAGCGAAAACCTCCTGCAAGCACACAAAATGCTAATGGGAAGTGTCTCGCAAGCAGGGCATGACCCATCAACGAACGCTGTTGCTGAGTGGACAGAGCCTATACACAAAAAACAAATCAAGTTTTTCCTTCCGAGGAAAAAAATGCTCTTTAAAGGAACATTTTGCTCAGGCACCACTGCAAATGCCACCAACACACCCAGGGGTCTTCTTGCCACTCCTGGGTTCAGCCGCCGCGAGGGAAATTATGCTGCTAATTATGCTGCTGCTCCAGCAACACAAAGGGGTAACCGATTAATTTATTTTTTTCTATTTGAGGCTGCTGCAGTTTGCTCACTGTAAAGACACTCATTCTCTCCGAAACACAGAACGATGACCAGAATTGCGGCTGGTCTATTTATACCCCTATTTATACCTGCTCGTCCGATTCCATTGGCCTTTTCGAAACAAATAAGAGGTTTTTCAGGGTCCGAAACATGACCAGTAGTGTAGTCACTCAACACAACAGTAAACTGAACGACTGAAAAGGAACTATATATGGACAGTAAATGGTTAACTAAATCAGTTACCTTTGTAACTTTTTCAATTAGTGAGATATAAAAAATATGCCACTTGATAATCAATTCATTTGATTGTTTTATTTTTGTAAATTAAAGGTGATATAGAGTAAATTAAAAATTATATCTGGCAATGACAAGAAATGTGTACTTAAATGTGTACATGAAACTCATCCAATTGTTGAAACAAAGAAAGGGACAAAAGATAAAGACAGACAAGACAAATTTCCAGATGGGTTTTAATAACTTAAATACCTCTGCTTCCCTGAATGACCAACTGGCCATAGTGACACTACATACAAGCCACAAATATTTACTTCACCCCATTTCGTTCTGGCAAAGCAAGAAACAAAATCTGCAGCTGACCAAATAAACAGGCTTAGATTTGTCTCATACATTTTTTACATAAGCACACCAGTTATATTTTGAGGTCTTTACTAAGTGTCAACAACAAGTGCTGACTCTGAGCCATGCAACCTTGATATAGGATAACTTTCAATGAAAACTGATAAAAACAAATACACTGAAGAGAGATAAAAGAAAACATTTCTGTCTTTATCTCCACATGGAAACAGCATACAGATTTTTTTAACGAGCAGCACTGGGTTTGTGTGCAGAGGCACCAGTGTGCACAAGGCACAATGGCACATTGAATACTGCTGGAGGCAGCCCCTTATGTATTTCAACAGTTACCATCTCCTACTATAGGGTTGGTTAGAATAATAAAACTAATTAGAACACTTTCTTTATGGTTAAGTGTCCTTTTTGTTATCTAAAGCTAGTAGCTTTAAATTGAAATAAAAAACAAATGTAGGTCCTTTCTAAATGCGTTACATCTAAGGCCATATCTAAACATCAAATGGCTAATGCAGAAATTATATATCAAACCAAATATAGTAGTTACAAACACTTGTTGTTTTTAATTGGTCGTAAATTATTTTATCCTGCCTTACATAATCTGTATTTAAAACTGTTTACAAATTGCTCAGTCTAGCCTAACCACTATATATCAGGTATGCCTAGGTCAGCAGGCCTTGTGTGTTTGAAGCTCAGTTCAGGGTTTGGAGTGAAGGGAACATTCAGCATAATGTCTTGATTTTAGGTGCATAGGCTGATGTGTGCTTTTGTACATAATAAAGGCCTTAAACTCCATACTACTATAGATGTATGTAGCCGAAGACAGAGAGGTATAAAACCATCAGTAACCATCTACCAGACATGCTCATATTACACACTTAGCACATTTCTTTTTTCCTTTGTAAAGGACCAAATTCTTATCTCAGGTCACTGTCTCCAGGAAGAGTTTCTGTTTTGTGTGTCAATGACACTACAACATTACAGGCACCATTTACAACATAATAGACCATTTACAACTGTTTAAGTTACTTCACTTTGCATGCGCCAAACAGAGCAACATGGGTAATATGATAAAGGATGAGAATTAAATTGTTGTATTTTACTGTTTCATTGTGTTTGTTAAAATAATAACAATATAGCTAATAAAAGCATGCACAGTGCAATTTCATTCATGTGTTATTTTGATTGCTCACGAGTGCATGTCATAGATGTTTTGATTTACTGGTCATGCTGTGCTGTTGGTAAAAAACAACTTTAATAATTGCCTGTTATATTTTGTTTAATGCTAGGTAAGACAGTTGAATTCTAAAGCATGCGTCTGTGCAAATAGCTCAGTGATTAAAAAAACCTTTATCCTTTAGCCTTTATCATTTGAAAATAAAAAGAAATAAGATGCTTGTTGAAAGTTTTACTCAAGTAAACTGCCTTTTACAGAGCCTACAGGATTGGCCTGTGTGGGATGATCACTTACAGCAACATATATCATAACAGTAAAATAACAGCTTAGTAGTGGTCTTATCAAATATTGCTTTGAAAAATGGTCAAGTCTGCTGCACCTTTTAGAGTGTTGATTTTGCTTCATAATACCTTACTGAAATTGTTCACAATACACAGATATACAAATGATAAATTTGGGTAAGAAAACCCTGAAAACCAGTAAAAAAAACAGTTAAAGAGAATTTTAAAACCAAAAAGATAAATGAGTTTGTGTATAATTATTTAAAAAACAAACAGTAAATGGAAACAGCAAAGACTTGCCTTCCCTCAGCCTCGATGGAAGTGATGACTACAGCCAAGTCTCTGCCTAAAAAAGGAGACTAGATACTTAAATAAATTATTTCATGACTTCTCTGTCTTTTTTGCTGTGCGAGACCATTTTTTGCCCATTTTGTTGCATCAAGTTCATATGCATATGCAAAATATACACTGACTCACCCTAGCAAGGAATTTAACACTTGGTCAGTTTAAATGAGAGCACCATGGGGAGGAAAAGACAGAATAACAAAATGTGGAAAGATTGTAATTTGGAAAAACTTAAAAAAAAAAAAAAAAGTCAAAATTGAAATGTGCCCTCTATTCCTGTGTTTACAGACTTGTCACTCATTTTTTTAGCAGTGTAGAAAATGGCAGGGGAGGCAAAAAGCATTCTTGCACTTCTTTCTCTCCTCCGCTCTTACATCAAGTATCGGATAGCTCAGTGCTGGTTTGAATGAGTTGCATGATTTGGTTTTTCCTATTTACTTTGCTTTGGTCCCTGTGTGGTAAGGAAGCGATGGGTAGTCACAGTTTCAGGTAGATTTGTGTTGATTGTGTCCTTTGCTGCAGGTGTGAGCTTCCCTTAGCCGATTGAACCGGATGAACTGAAACACTCCACATTCAATAGATGTAAACGCTATTCATATTCAAGAAACTGCTTATGGTAGAATAACAAATACCTGTAATAGTGAGAGAAATGCAAAGTTCATAAAATAAATATAGCATAAAAGCACAGATAAAGAACACATTTTTGAAAAACAAATATCCATCCAATTCTTAATGGATTTATTATTCACTCATTTATCTTATATACATGCTTATTTCATAATTCAGGGTCACAGGGATCTGCTGGAGCCTATCCCAGCTGTCTCTGAAAAAGCGAAAGGCAAGAGAGGTACACCCTGGAAAGTCATTAATTAATCATAGGGCCACTCACACACACTTATTCCTAATGGCAATTTAGAATCACCAATCAACCTAACATACATGGTTTTTTTTTTTGGACTGTAGTAAACCCACTTAGGCACGGGGAGAACATACAAACTCCACACAGCAAGGCCCATATTAATCAGATTAATAATAATTAATAATATTTGAGTGTGCAAATATAATTTGCAGATAAAGGTGATTTGCATGTACCTACAAATGTAAATGGTATCAGAAAACAAAGATAGTGAAGCTTAAATCAAAGGTTATTTAAATAAATCATCTGGTATTTTTATACCCATTTAGTAAAACACCAAGCCTCCCTAGACAATTCTACTGCCATGACTAAATGACTACAGACCAGTATTTAACTTTACAAAATCTAGTGGAAATGGAGGCTATTGTGAAATGTCCAACTATATTTACAATTAATACAATTTCTTTTGCCCGTTGTAGAATCTCTACACACCCTTCACTGTCCAGCACATCCTTAATGCTCGCCTTGGTGATGATAGCATCGTCGCATTTAAACCATTGGTCCTTGTGCTGGCGGATAAAACTGGTGTAGTGGCCACTTTCTAATGTACCCTGGTGATTTACTACAGCAAACAGGGAGTATCTGAGTTACAAAAAAACAACAAAAACAAAAAAAAAACCCATAAACTTTAATACACATTATATACAGTTATACAAATGTTTTTTAGAAAAACATCAGGAGTGTATATAAAGTATTGTTTATAAAAACAAGTAAACAAATTTTGTGTAAGGTAAGATAGTCTAAATTAAAAAAAAAAATTAAATTATTGAGGATATGACTTACTTATTGTCATTGTTTAATACATCTAACGACTGCTGGTATTGACCATTTACTCTGCTCTCTTTACTGTCAAAAGAAAAAACATAACGGTCAATTAACAGTTTTTAATTTTAAAAGTATTATTTATTAAATATTGTCACAATTATACATATTCAATATTTGGATTAAATGTTATTGTCTGTGATGTGCATATTGTACACTGTGTTGACACTGTGCAGGAATAACACTGGTATATGTTGCCCAAGCTCACCTGGAGGCCATGAAAGGTGTCATGTCTAGTTCTAAAGGAAATGATACATAGGTAGTGATCTTTCTGCGCAACTTGGCTGAATGCTCGAAGCGCTAGTACAGCAAAGGTAAACAATTTAGAAAACAAGAAAAAGAGAAGCAGAAGGGTATGGAAGTGAGAGGGACAGAAGGAGATACATAGTGTTAATGCAAAACATTTGTAGCCCAGAACATTTTTAGTCCAAATCACTTTAAATCAAATGGATAATCTAAGATTTTTAAACATTTCAATTTAATTTTTATGAAGTAAATTACATATTACATAACCAACCATTAAAAAAATGTGACTATAGTCAAACTTTGAAATGTAAAAAAATGTATTGTTCTATCATTACCTACTTTATTAAATTTTAGTTCATGCTTATGTAAATAATTATAACTTTTATTTTATAAGATCAAATATTTTAATCAAGCTAGACACTATAAATTTTAAAATATTCATAAAATATTTAGATACCAAGTTCTTGAACTGCTGCTGTATGTTGTTTACCACTGGAATCTTTTTTGGGGCTATTATCATACATTTACTGCTTTTATTATAATTTAAAATATACTGCATGTTCACATGATCATTAATCATCAATCACAAAGATTATTGGCAAAAAAAAGTTTTGCCATGCTGATGTATAGAATTGAGTGAATAGTAAATCACAAAGAAAACTCATACATTTATTTCAGTTATAAAATTCTTATCATGCTTCTTGTACAAATAAACTCGGGTTTTGCTTATTTTATCAGTGCTCTTTTACTTTTTCCACAGTGTATTTACATTAATGTTTAGGACTAACAAAACTTACCTTCAGATGAAAACATGCGACTACAGGCAACTTCTTCATTGTCAGTTGTTTGGTGGACTCCTGATAGCTATGACAACCTCCGCATTTTATTTTGGCACTGCTACCTAGATGCTCAGGTCGAGTGAATCTGCAGAGGACCAGACAAAGAGAGAAGAAGAAATGTAATGGAAAAATGTATACAGTTCCATCAACCTATGTATGAATAGAAACATGCTGTTAAAAGGTTTTGTCTTTTTAGTTACTGACTATCTAACTTTAATCCACATTCCACTTGATTTTAATAAATAATAAATAACTCATAGTGAAACATAAAGGATTGGACGTATTTTTATAATATTAAAGCCATAAATCAATTGAAATGGGGAGAGGGGTGTTAAAAATTCCATAAGTCATAATTCTACATTTAATTTAATGATTATTTTTACTAAATTATTATTTGACTTTGTTCTGTGGATACCCAAACGTACATTTTTGCACACGTACATATTTGCGTTCAAACATATTTTATTTGCCACAGTTAACAAAACAAAGAGCCAATTATATGAGCATGCAAACAGAAATTTTAACTTGTTTAATAACATTTCTAAATGGCCTTTTTGCTTGATGAATATTGCTTAATTTAAACGAATAACTCAAAACAGTTTTATTGCAAATTACAAATTATATTACATCGTAAAATGAAATTTAAGACTTGGGTTTACTGTTCAATTTTTGATTCACCGCTACAACCTAGTGGACGATATTAAAGTACACATAACATTGTAAATATGCACATTTTTTTAAACAAAAAATTGGCTGTTGATGATGTCAACTCAAAATGTGTATGCCGTCACTAATTCTAGATAAGCTTATAAGGAAAGCTTTTCTTTGGACTTCACTGCTGATATGAATTAGAACAACTGAAATAGTTTTACTAAGTTTATTTTAGAGCGCACACTGTAGATCTGGGCATATTCAGAACAGTTAATATTGGACTTAATTAGAATCTTAACACTGGCATATAAAGGACTTGATAAGGCAAATGATAAGAAGCAACTAAAGGAACATGTCCTTTGTTAATATGTAATAATGTAACCAGTTTATATTTATATATGGACATCCTAAGTGATAGTTAAATTGTTTTTAGTTTGTAACTTGTTTGTTGTAAGCGTATGTTTTTTACATGGGTCCCCCAAAAATGTGTTTCCATTTGGAAAATGACTGTACATAATAACCAAGAAAACCAGTTCTAAATGGTCTAAACTGTTATTAGGATAACACAGGAGTGTCCAAACATGGTCCTGGAGGGCAGAGTTTAGTCCTGCAGAGTTTAGCTCCAACTTGCCTCAAAACACCTACCTGTAAGTTTCAAGTTTACCTAGCAACACCTTAATCAGTTGGTTTAGATGTGTTTGATTAGGGTTGGAGCTAAACTTTGCAGCACATCAAGTTTGGACATCGCTGGGGTTAAGGGTTCATTACAGTTCTTTAAATGTTTAAAAAAGTATGCACTGAAAACAATATAAATTTATAATACTATGTGATACATGTACATGCTGTTTTATTAGCTATGTACACTTACTATACTAATGCTGAGTAGAGCTTATTTTTGCTTTCAGCCTTTATTGAAAATATTTTATATGCACATTTATGCTGTACTACCACATCCATAATCTGCTGTACTGGATTAGGAATCAGTGACTGGAAAGACCAATAAAAACACTTCATACATTTTCCAGATCATATGATGTATGATCATGCTGAAAATAGTCATGAGAAGATAATCAATTGAAGACATGATGGATGCAAGATGGTCGGCAACAATAAAAAATAGGCTGTGGTATTTGAAGCAATAATTGTTTGGTAAATGTATCAGTTGGAACACTGATCTGTGAATATTGTCAACTTATCCAGAAGGTTAACCATGGAATAAATAAAAACCCACCGGCGCAAGCAGTCTGTGAGTGTGGTGGAGCCAGTCATATGACCCTCTCCATTTACCACAGCACTATCGCCTCCCGGACTTAAAGGCCAGAATGGCGTGGATGAGCCAGGCAGGTCCAGACTGATGTCCCAAAACGGGTCTATTGTAGTGGAAACTCCACTGTAATAGAACAGAAGCAAGTGGTTACATATTGTTTAAGCTTAAATTTGCACATATATTAGAACACAGTTAAATATCATAAATTAAATAAGGCGCATTACAATAAACAGCAACTTTTCTATCTGGAAAGAATTTGCTTATAACAAAGTCCCCACTTTTTCAGGAATACCAGATTCAAGGACTTTTAATACTTTTTAAAGCAGGATTTTTTTTATATCAAGCACATATGACACCCCAACAAATGTAGGTTTATAAAAGTAAATTACAGTACATAACATTTCACTTGCACCTAACATTAAAAATTTCAGAAAAATAATTATGTTTTTCATGTGTAGGTGTCTTAAATTAAGAATGATCTGATTGGAGTATATTGCTGACCATTTTCATAACAAATTGAAAATTGTATTCTATATGTGGATGTATAAATTGTAACATTCTAAATGTAATTGCAAACCATTGCATTTCTGTTTTATGAATACACCTAGACTGCCAAAAACCAAAATGAATTGCAAACCTGTCAGTGTTAAATGAGGGATTATACTATGAGGCGTGTTTGGAATCCCTTAGGTCTGTTATTATGAAATAAAGCATTATTAACATCAATAAATTGTGCCAAATGATTTGAACAATAGAGGTAAGTTGTGGAAATATGGTAAAAATAAACTTGCACAATGTGACAATAGCCAGCTCCGAGGAGGGGTTGAACTGGTCTGTAAATACCGCTGTCAACTTGCACAAAGGTTTAAGATTCATCCAGTCATGCAATCTGGCCCAGTGGCCTTGTTTGGATTTATTTGTTTAGGGTGCATTCTTAATCCCAACAACAAGCATGTGGATTAGCTATACCACACTATTTGTTATGTGTGCGCTCATGGGGAGCATACCTGATATTATCTTAAATGCCCTCCACAGGACCAAGAGGGAGAGAGCAATGGTCAAATGAGAGATATGGAAGACGGGACAAAAAAGTTTTTGCTTTCTGAGATTTCCGCTCACTATGGCTTGTGAGGATAGGGGGGAAGCTTGAGGTGATTGTGGACTTCTCTTCTCGTGAAATATAGCACCAAAACACCAAAAAAACAAACAAAAAAAAACAGGTTTCCCAGCACTGAAACACCAATAACTCAAAAAAACAGGGTCCCCATAGCAATCTTCAATACAAAAAAACCCAAGATTCTTTTCTTTTCTTTTAATCTCTCCACTTAGATCATTTTCTTAAATTCTTTTCTTCTGAAATCTTTTCTTAAATTCTTTTTCTTCTGAAATCTTTTTTCTTTTTTTTTTCTTTAAAGCCTGTTACCAGGGCTGAGACCCATATCTGGTGCTACCAGTCATTGGTTCTTTTATAGGCGTGCGCAGTGGTTAAGGTGTTGGACTATCAACTTGAAGACCTGGGTTCAATTCCCAGCACCATCAAGCCACCAGTGTTGGGCTCCTGAGCAAGGCCCTTAACCCCCAATTGTTCAATTGTATAACAAGGAATATTGTAAGTCGCACTGGATAAGGGCATCTGCCAAATGCTGTAAATGTTCAAAAGTCATGTAAATGTTCAGTCAGGTGCCTTGCAATCTGCTGATTAGGTAGCATGGTGGCGTTGCCTGGCAACTCCCATGATTGTGACTGCGGACGTGCCTGACTGAAAACTTGCTTAGTATCTCTCTGCGAGTTTGCCTGTCCGGAAATCTGTTACGCTACACTGTTCTGTGGGTATAAATGATCATAAAATTTTTAGGCTGGTGTGCCATTTAGAGTTTAATCTTGCCTCCCACATAGTGTTTCCATAGCAGCTTCCCTAGCCATAGTGAGCATAACCAGGCAGTTTCTGAGGATAATAATCTGAGAATGTAGGGGGACAATGGAAAAATAAGAATGCTGCTCATCCACAGAGGACAATAACATCAGTCTTTGTAAAATCACAAAAGCATTAGAAATAATTATAATTATTATTGGATACGATTAATGTTATAATCTCACCCCCTAACTGTTGACATTCTGTTTTTACAAGCGCAATTCCGAGAACGCAGGTGAGCTGACTATACAAACCGCCTGTAGTAACACTATTTTCCCTGTAAAGACCTTGTACACTTTCTTTAACATTTCCTGCCACAAAGACTTAAGATCATTTATGTTTATTTATTCATTGCACTAGAAACCATCTTGTACTTTGCACTGCTTTCCCTAAAATCTCTATTGCACAATTTTTATGTACATCTAGATAAATATCTCTTGTACAGTTATTTATGTACAGATGAAGTGTTTAAGTCCAGGCTCAAAACTTTATAAAAATTTATTTAGTCAAACATTTTGTATTGATTCATCTTAGATAAAGGAGTAGATCTAGGGGACTCATGAATGTTGAGTATTATGGTGATCTGGTATGTTTAAATACTGTCTTCCCCACTTGATTACGCTGTTGATGATGAGAGCGACTGGATGCTTAACATATCAGGGAGCCCTCACGTCTGTGTTTCCCTCTGGTTCTCCTTTTAGTTATGCTGACCTAGTGTATACAGTTAGCATTTGTGTATACAACTGTGTGACACAGACACTGTCACACAGACAAACCACCCCACACAAACCCAAATGTGTGCATGTATATTGACACACACATACAAAGAGGCACACAGTTATTCTTACTGGCAAACTTGACAGGTCACATCTGACTGTAGTCCACCAGTGAAAATTTGGTCAATGATGCAGTTACAGTGATTCGGATTGTTGGCCTTCTTTCCGTTGTCATCATCTAACAAAAAAAGGAAAAAGACAAAGAGGCATTTCTGTTAGCCTTAACTTTAATTTTTATTTGTTAACTATGAAATTGCTGTTAAAATTACTGACTGACATTACATTTATCTCTATTAGTGTATATAAGAACATTTCAAAAACCAATTAATTCTAGTAACATTTAGAAGTACATTTTTAATTTCTTAAGAAATAAAAAGAAATTATTATCATAACAAAGGAAATAACAATAAATAGAAAATAAATCGAGAAAAAAAGAGAGGAAGCCTTGTTGTATATATATATATATATATATATATATATATATATATATATATATATATATATATATATATAAACACACACACACATTATTTATACCCTTTGCAAAAAGTCTATCGGAAAATCCAAAGTTCTATACCATTCCAAATAGTCCAAGCTGTTCTAAAGCACCCTAATTACCCTAATTCATTGGGAACAACTGTTTTAATCATCTCAACAGGTGAAAAATCAGAAGCTCTCTGCTGTTGTTTTGTGGACAGTCATGGCTAAGACGACGGGGCTGAGGACCTGCGGCTGCGCAATGTGGCTGCTCACAAGTCAGGAAAGGGCTATAAGACCATAAATAAATGTTTTGAAGTTCCAGTGGCTACAGTGCAAAGTATTATTAATAAATACAATATGTTTCGCACTGTGAAAAATCTCAGAGGACGTGTTCGGAAGCCAAAAGTGACACCTGTGCTGGCCTAGAGGATAGTGAGAGAGGCAAAAAAGAATCCAAGGATCACCACCGAGGCCATCCTGATGAATCTGGGCTCTGCTGGTGGCAACATCTCAGGGCAGACAGTCCAACGGACACTGGGTTCCAAGGACGCAGACCAAGGAGGACACCACTTCTCCAGATAAGGCACACAAAAGCCCGCTTGGCCTTGCAAATGCTCATTTAGACAAAGAAGACGACTTCTGGTCCTCTGTTTTATGGCCAGATGAAACAAAAATTGAATTGTTTGGCCACAATGATGTAGCCTTCAACCCTAAGAACACCATCCCCACTGTCAAACATGGTGGTGGGAACCTAATGTTTTGGGGGTGTTTTTCACCACCAGAAAAAGTGGTGAAGAAATGGTTAGACAAAAACATTAACGTTTTGCAGTGTCCCAGCCAGAGTCCTGACTTAAATTTAATTGAGAATCTGTGGAGGTAGCTAAAGATCGGGGTGATGGCAAGGAGACCCTTCCACCTGTAAGAGTTGGAGCTCATCGTTAAATATGAATGGGCAAAATACCAGTGGAGACATTCAAAAAGCTGGTCAGCAATTATAGGACGCATTTGATTACTGTAATAGCTTTTCTATTGATTATTGAGAATGGTATGAATAATTTGAGACATGCCACTTTTTGTTCAAATGTAAATAAAAGCTGAGAAATAATTTTTTCCACAATGATGCCTCTTGTACATTGTCTTATTATCTTTTGGGAGAAGCCTGGGTCATTTCCGGTCAAAAAAATTGCTGTTGAATAAAAGTAACTTTAAGTCAGAATTTGGGCTTGACTGTATGTACATATATGAATTAGGCCCGAAAAGGCCTGATCTGAAAATAAATGTAAATAAATGTAAATGCGGCCTTAGTCATTTAATAAGACCAGTGAAAGTTTCAGTGCTTTTAGTGCCTCAGTGCCTTTCTTACCTTTACAGTGGCGGTGCAGAACATCCAATGCAGCGATGAGAAACTCATGTGCATCCTGTTGCTCATAGCCAGCCAAATGACGAGCATGTGTCCACACCAAGTGTAGTAACCGGAATGGGATGTGGGGAGAACGGTGGCCTGAATAGAACTTGAAAGAGACAGAGAATAATAGAAACAGAAATAGTAAAAGGAGAAAGAAAAAAGAAAGAGCAGAATTTGTAATTCTAGATCAAGTGCAACATGTTTGTTAAATCCAGCAGCAAATTTAAAAATATATTCATACCCTTTTAGTGATCTTAATCTTTTCATTTCACTTTTGGCTCTTTATCTTTTCATTAAAAAAAGTTACTTTTTCTTGTTCCCTGTTAGGTTTATGCATTTCACAGCTTCTTATTGCACTGAAGACATTTGGAACAAACAGGTGTCACAGCCATTTGGGCCAGCAGTCTATGTTTGGGTTGACAGAATAACGACGCCACAATGCTTTCCACATTTTCATACAATAACATTGTATTAATGTTCTCAGATACAATAAAGAAGATGAAAAGAAGTAGGTGATAAACAAATAAATATATGCATGTCTTTACAATACATAGACCACACAACATACAAACAACATACAGTATTACTATATTTTAACAAGGTTCAAATTTGTACTTTTTAGTCCTTCATTAGAGTAAAAGAAAACATAAAAACCTTAAGTTGTCATTATTACTTAGAAACTAAAAACTAAAAACCACAACTTAGAGTTCAGCATCATATATCAGCTTAACATGGTTATGGACAACAAGGACAGTTGAAATAAATAAAAAAAAAAAAACAAGCGTTAGAACAGCTAACATTTAGGCTTCAGGAACAGCAATTTAGCTTCTAAAATGTATTACTACAGGAATACCTAACTTGTTGTTTGTTGTTAACAAAAAAGTTAAACATAAATGTATGTGTGTCAATGTTATAAACTGAAAAATAAAATCTATTTAGTTGAAATCAGCATCTATAATGCTCACCTCTTGAAAGAGCTGAGACATCTCACACACCAGACAGGAGTTGGCCTGCATCTCACACTTGTGCCGGTCTGACAGAAAAAAGTCCCGCAGCAGTGGCGTGTGTGTAAGTGCCTGCACAATGCAGTTCATAAAACATGTGTTGCCCAAGTTGATCAAGCCCCGTAAACCTGAAGAAAACATATGTGTACAATAGTCAGACCACAAAATAAATAAATATGCAGAGATACGTGAATACAAATTGAGTGAATTGCCTTAGAAAGATTAACATATGGAAAATATTGTAATGCATTGACTACACACTCAGATCAAAGCAGACTTAATAACTGCTGACACACACATACTGTTTTTAAGTCTTCAGAGCACTATACACTTAAACAGTTGTACCCTGGTTTAAAGGAACGCAGCTTTTCCCTTGTGCTGCAGTAATGCTGTAAAAGCTCAAGACAATTTTTACTTTAGAAAAATCTGTCTATAACTTTAATGGTAGGTTTATTCCAAGAAAAAAAATATCAGAAAATGCATTTTGAAAAGTTAGACATTGATTTGCATAATGAGTGAAATAGGTATTTAATCCCCTAATAAATAGCAAGACTCTTGGCTCCCATGTGTCTTTTATACAAGAAACAAGCTGAGATTAAAAGCACTCTCTTAAAGGGACTCTTTTAAAGGGAATGCTCCTAATGTCAGCTTGATATCTGTAGGCAGAAGCAGTGGGTGAGAAGATAACAACAGTGCAATTATTCAGAAATAGAAGAAACAAAAAAACTGTCAATCTTCCTCATTTTGGTGCTTCTTGAAAGATCTCACCTCGTAAAGGTTTAATGATCATGAAAATGGTGATAAATCAGCCCAGAACTACATCTTGTCAATGATCTCAATGCTGCCTATGGCCTCTAAGAACACCACCCCCACCATGAAGATGGAAACATTATACTTTGGGGTTTGTTTTTATGCTAAAGGGACAGGACAACTTCGCCACATTAAAGGGACGATGGACAGGGCAATGTACCATCAAATCTTGAGTGAGAACCTCCTTCCCTTAGGCAGGACTTGGAGCGTCTGACCTCTGTGGTTGCCAACAACGGTTTTGCCACCAAGTCCTAAGTCTTGTGTTGCAAAGGAGTCAAATACTTACTTCATTCATTAAAATGCAAATCAATTAATAACTTTTATAATATGCATTATGCTGGATGTTTTTGTTGTTATTCTGAACATTTCTTTTTCAATGGGGAAATGTACAAAATCAGCAAATGCCTTTTCCTGCCATGACACCTTTTCCAGGTCTTTAAAAGATTTGTCTAAAGTTGATCCACGATGAAAATCAGGTATGTGGGTAATGAACTGCGTCCAATTGCCGGGGTACAGTTTTTGAATGTCCTACTTAAGCTGATTAGCTTTTTTTATTTTAATTAGACTTGAAATTTGATAGCAGTTCTTTTCTTTAACAATCAGGATATGATTTTAAGTCCTTTGAGACCAGGTTTCAATCAGACACTATACACAAAGCTGCTCATGTACATTAACTAACATTTTAAAAGGGTCCCTTTAATACCCAGTGTCCTGCTAAAACATCTATCCATTGTCTATAACTGCTTATTTCTAATCAGGGTCACAGGGATCTGCTGAAGTCTATCCCAACTCTCACTGAGTAAAAGGCAGGTTTACCCTGGACAGTTCACTAGTCCATTGCAGGGCCCCATACAGACCAACAACACCACACACTCACACTTACTCCTATGGGCAATTAAGAATCACCAATCAACCTAACATACATGTTTTGGAAATAAAGAAGGGAACCGGAGTACCTGAGTAAACCCTAGCAAGCACAGTAAGAACATGCAAACTCCACACAGAAGGTGTGGATACGAACCTGGGACCTTCTTGCTGTGAGGTAACGGTGCTAACC
This sequence comes from Bagarius yarrelli, assembly GCA_005784505.1. Lineage (NCBI taxonomy): Eukaryota > Metazoa > Chordata > Actinopteri > Siluriformes > Sisoridae > Bagarius > Bagarius yarrelli. The sequence continues at coordinate 5,428,813 of VCAZ01000022.1, forward strand.
ACTAAGCCACCCTACTGACAAACCCTGTCTATTCACAAGCTGATAAACACATATAAATCAATCTATATAAAACATTACTCCTAATATAGTATTTACATGTCAACCGCACTGACAGAAACTAATGGATGACTAATTTATAGGTTTCAGGCGAAAATCACTGACAGAATATGCAATTGCTGCCAGGAGAGAGCACGGTGCACAGACAGCACTGTGTTTGTTTTGGGATGTTTGCCAACATAACTGAGAGGACTAATATCGGCAGTACCTCAAGCGCTTAAAAAAAAATAATGTAACAAAAATACAATTAGGAAGTTAAAATATTCAAAGCCTGTGAATATTTTACCTTCTTAATTGTATTTTGTTACATTATTTTAGAGAAAGCAAATTGCATTCCATTAATGCAATAGACAAACATAAATAATAAATGCATCTGATTTCAGTTCTTTTTATTGTAACATATTTTGCTATTTTAATAATGGAAATTCAAGTGTCCTAAAATAGAAGCAAATAAAGTGGGAGACTTAACATATGAAATTGTAAGGTCAAGGCCTTAGAGGGATCGATAATGCAGCTAAAAGCTTTATTAAACAATGAAGGACAGTTCAAATGCGTAGTCATGAAATAGGCAAGGGTCGGTACACAAAAATCCACAGAGAACCAGGCAAACAAATGCAAAGTCAAAGTAAAAAAAAAAAGGGAAGGATCAGAAATCAGGTGAGCAGTGAGCAGTAAACAGATTCAACCACTTGGTATGTCGCATAGCAAACAATACTTCGCAACATGTTAGCAAATGGCTACATCTTAAATAGTGTGCTAAACAGGAAGTGAAGCTAGAGGAGCTAGTATTTAGGAGACGGCATCCTGTGCTGGACAGGCGAAATCGTTACAGTACCCATTCTCCTACGAATGCCTCCAGGTGTTCTACGAGGCAGTCGGCAAGGGCGTGGAGCAGGACGTTCAGGGTGCCCTGTATGAAAAAATAGTGAGATTGGGGTCTAGTATGTCTCATGCTTTTAGCCATGATCGTTCTTAGGACCGTATCCCTCCCAATCCTCCAGATACTCCAGAGAACCCTCCCTTTTCCGAGAGTCAAGCACTCTCCCAGACACAAGCACTCCGTTGCATCCAGTCTTCTACAGCCAGAACCAAAGACGGCTCCCATGAGAGTGGAACATTGGGGGTTGATATCCTAACACACATTGGAAGGGGTGAGCCCTGTGCAAGAGTGTTGTAAGGACTTTTGTGTCTTTTTGGCCCACGGAATAAATTCGCTTCACCGGGACTGTTCTTGTAAGCAGTGAGACCTTAAGTATCTCCCCAATTCTTGAGTTTTTCCGCTTGACCATGGTAGTCAGAAGTTAGGCTAACGTTAATATCAAGATGTTTACAGAACTTGGCCCATACCCAAGAGGTAAACTGTGGCTCCCGATCTAAGATGATGTCCTTTGAAAACCAAAGTTCCTGAACACATGATTAAACAACTGTGTGGCAGGCTTTGGAGAAGCGACAGTAACCATGGAAGTACGGAAGATCTGTGACAAAGTCAATCACGATGTGAGACTAGGTCAAGAAGTCCTTCTGGAAGGTTTTGAAGGTGTCATGAAGAACATGGCCCACCAGGCTTGCCTAGAGTTGAGACGCTCGGCTGATTTGAGGTATTATAGGTTTTTGTGGTCAGTAATTAAGGATGACTTCTCCTTTCCAGCCATTGCCTACACTCTGTCAAAGCCTTCTTCAATAGCGAGGAGCTTCTTATTACTGACATCATAGTTGTCTTAGCGGGTTGGCCCCAGGAGGTGATGCGTGCCAAGATGCGATAAAAGTTGGCGAACTGTAAGAACCTTTGGAGCTCCTTGATTGGCTTGGGGAGAAGCCAGTCAATAACAGCTTTTACTTTCCCTGAGTCATCTAACCGCCCTGGGGGCTAAGGGTACCTAAAAAGACTGGTCTTGATGAAATTCACATTTTTCTAACTTACATACAGTTTGTTCTCCAGAAGTCATGCAAATCATGCGATCCTGAGCTACATCTTCTGCTTTTTTTTTTGGGTGGTCCCTTTTAGGGGTCACCACAGCAAATTATTTGTCTCCACCTAACCCTATTCTCTACATTCTCTTAACTCACACCCACTAACTTCATGTCCTCATTTATAGCATCCATATACCTCCTCTTGGTCCTTCCTCTTGCTCCTGCCTGGTATTTCCATCACATCCTCCTACCAATATATTCACATCCCTCCCCTGTACTGTCCAAAATCACCTTAATCTGGCTTTCCTGACTTCTTCGCAAAAATCTACACGCCTTCCCCTATGACTCATCCAATCCTTTCAACTCGTCACTAATCAAAAGAAGCCCTAACTCTGCATCTCTGCTACTTCACTAGCACTGTTTCCTTCCTCAGTGCCACTGTCTCTAAACCATACATCATAGCTGGTCTTACCACTCTCTTGTAAACCTTTCCCTTGTTTCTAGCTATTCTCCTGTTACACTCACTCCTGACACTTTCTCCCCCCATTCCACCTGCTGTACCGCTTCTTTACTTTTTTTAACCCTCTCTATGCTCGGACTGTGGACCCCAAGTACTTAACTCCTGACCTTATTTCCTTTCACTCAGTAATCTCACGTCCACTTCCATCCCTTTCATTCAAACACATTACTCCTCCGGCCGGATTTCCTCTTTTCTCTACAACCCACCTCTCCAGTTTTCCCCACCTGCTCCTGCTCTCACTACAACACGAGTCATCTGCAAACACATTGTTCAGGAATTTTCTGCTGACCTCATCTCACCAATCCACCCACAGCAAACAAAAGTTTCTACAAGAACTCGAGCTACCTTGGGGTCAATACAAGAGGGCAAACTGCCGTCTTCTAGAGCTTGGTCTCAGGCTGTTACAGGGTAGACTCGGCTGGTCGTGGGGGCGCATAGTAGAACCAGTGCTTAATGTCTTATCAAATGAAATTGTAGGGGTTGTGAGTTGTATCCACAGAACCTTAGAATTGGGTTCGAGGAGAGATGATGCGAAGTGAAATGCTTTCTTTGTGCAGAGTTCCACCCAGGTATTGGGACATGTGATGGGTGATACCCGGCCAATAGGCTGACAGGCACCGTGGGAAATCGTCAGATGCTTTACGAGGTGTCAGTCAATCAGGTTGAGGGCTGCCCCGATCACTAGTGCTGGAAAAGATGGGAGTGGCATCAAGCACAATAACGTGCACAAGTGCACCATATGAATGAGACTGACACCAAAGATTACTAACTTTATGGGTAGAAGCCTTAGAGGGATCCATAATGCATGTAAAAGCTTTATTAGGCAATCAAGGCAGTTTAAAAAGCGTGGTCATGAACTGGGAAGGTCGGTACACATAATCCACAGAGACCAGGCAATCAACTCGAAACGTGAAGGCCAAAGGCAAGTCAAAAACAGCTATTGTACAAACCTCTCAAGTGTAAGAATTGACTTTGTGTAAAATGTAATTAAAACAGAATCAATGACTGCAAGTCCTTGGCTGACAATATCACTAAAACACCACAAAGTCGTATAACTCCCGATCCTGAGCCATTTTGATTTTTGACTTTATTTAATTATAGGCGGGTGTATGACCAAAATTCTATTCAGAGTATGATACCATTTATTAACGTATAATAATTTCACGATACAGCTATGAAATAGGTGATATTCGGAAGTCCCGAAAATGACTTTATATAATAAATAAACATAAATGAAAAAGTCTTTTTTTTTACATTTTTACCACTTTATTTGCTGTGATATAAGTATGAAATATCACCCAGGATACTACCCTTTCCATAACACAAATTCCACTGTCGCATTCACACCTTATTATAAATAATATATGCACGCTGCAGGTTCCGCAAGCTCAGCATTGTGGGGACCCCCACACACCCCACATTCACTCTTTCACACTCCTGCCCTCTGGGAAAGATACCGCAGCATTCGAACCCTCACATCCCGAATGTGTAACGTTCTTTCCCCAAGCCCTCCGCTGCCACACGAATCTGACTACCAATCACAATACGCACACCATTTTTGGGTTTGATTTTTCATTTTTGTTTGTTTAATTGCACTGTCTGTTTCTGTCTCTGCACTGTCGGCACTGACATGCACTTTTGGCTATCCTGTTAGTGGATCTTTGTTGTTTTGTAAATTCTATGTTTTGTTTAGCACCAGGGGGTCCTGGAGAAACGTTATTTCATCGCACTGTGTACTGCAATCTGCTATATATGGTTATGTTTGAAATGACAATAAAGCGCTTGAACCTGATAATTTTTTCACAATAATACTATATAAAAGTAAAAAGAAAACATCTTAAATATAAATATAAGGCATCTCAATTACATTAGCTTGCTGTGCGCAATTTCACATGTCCATGATAGTATCCACTTACAATATCACCATCAGCCCTTCAATTCTAACTTCAGACTCCATTACGCTGTGACACTCTATTCACCTCCATAACATTCTCACAACACCCTCTTTCAGATCACCCCTAACCTTTCCCTGTCTTGTCCCTTGTAGCACCTCTATTCTCAGTCATACACTCTTGCCTCTTTGTGTCTCTTAACGCGTCCTCCTCCTTCGGTCTTCCTTTGACCACAGTAGCCCAATTCTGCAGCAACCCTTAACAATTAGGTATTCCTTTATCTATTGGTCTATAATATCATCAAAATTTCGAGAAGCAGAGAAGATGCTGCCGAAAACTAAATTGCATGCCTTCGATTCCTCACATTACTTCTAAAGGCTATTATTCAGGAACACTTTGGAAAACCACTGTCAGTTACACAGTTCATCAACACACTGTCTACGTTTTTCAGGGGCATCCCTGGGTCTATCGCAAGACATGCCAAGCACATTCGTGCATTATCAACGTGTGGCTTGGTATACAAAGTGCAGATACTCGACAGGTCTGCCTGCAGTACAGATTTGTCTCCGATTAAATTGCGTGGTGCATTCGGAAGCTCAAATAAATACGCAGACCCCAGACAGTTGAGCAACTGAAGTCAATACATCAAGCTAGCAAATGGGAAACACTTCCAGCTAAAAGCCTTACATTAGTGAAAAATCCTAGTGTGTGTTGTTTAAAATAAAGTGATTTAAAACATTTTAACCCTGTCCAGTTTTTTGTACTGTGTTGCAGCATTGAATTAAAATGTATAAATATCTGAAGCACACATTAAAGTGCATCAGCTTAAACATTTTTTCCTTGTAGTGTTTTTAATTAAATAAGAGTCAATAAGGATTTGCAAGTGTAATGAAAAAATTTTTTAGTTTAACCATAGCTGATTCAGTTTTTTCGTAGTTCACAATATGTTTCTTTGTTAATAATGGTCAGTAAAAAATGAGCACCTCAAGGCTGTGTGTGTGTGTGTAGCGGCATATTTTAACTTTCCTTTTTTTAGAAGGTTTACCTGGAAAGATAACGGGGAACTCATCTCTGTGGAGGAGGCGCCTGCCATTTCATAAGATAATTTTAGAAGAACATTTACAAATTTTAGTCTCCTGTGCTTGGTACACCACTACCTTATCTACATTTAGTTCCAAGCAAAACAGCAGCTGCATAAATTGTGCTAAAACTAGCGTAAACACATAGCCTCTCAGGAATGCAATAAAAACTCAGAGCAGGTTAGAGAGGGTATGCCATCCTCCTAACAAGCTCGACTCTGATGGACGGTGGTATCATTGAGCGCTCAGTTAAAGGCTTTTTTGATTTTCGCTTAACTTTGCTTCCTTTGGCTTTTATTCATTTTAAATCTCCTTAGGTTGGGCTAATAATTTCCACAACATTTTCTAGCGCCCAATGTGGGGCTCCGTGTCTGAAGACAAGTCTCTGGGACTTCTCCAAGATCGACGAACAAAGCTAGCTATTGTCCAGATGGGTGTTTCTTCGTCTGACAACACAAAATTGACTACCCTGTGGAAGATCGAGGGGAAATCACAGGGACTATGTCAGCGACGGAGTCCCTCGAACCAACCTCAACTTAGAGGTAATTATTTGACTTTTGTACATTAATCAATTTCTGTGACTGGAAAAATTAATCTGTTAAGGTTTAGTGAATTTTAGGTTTGAGAAATTCACTTCGCTTTACTTTAGGTTGGAGTATACTGATAACGTTTTTTTTGCAAGTTTTTGTAGGAGAAAAACGCATCAGAGTGGATGCGCTCGGCATAGAAGAAAAATGGAAAGCCACCACCACCACTGGTAACTTTCCTATGGTCGAGGTAGCTGGAGCTGACAGACCAGTCCTGCTTCACAGACTGTGGGCCGTGTCAGACATCCTAAACGCAGCCACTCAACTGCCAGATCCGAGGGAAGAGGGTGGCCCCAAGTTCATCCTCCAGTTTAGACAATGGATACATATAGACAATGCGTACAGACAGTTTAGGGACGATCTGTTTACTGCTTTCACTACCGTGTTTTCTGTAAGAATGGATATGACAAAGATCAGTATGTGCAAAGAGGAAGACAAAGAGACTTGTGCTTAGTATCTCATGAGACTTACTGAGGTTTTGAACGCCAACAATGGCCTCGAAGTGCCAGCTGACCTGAACGCTGGTGACCTTACAGCGTACAAAGCTCACCTTAGAAACAGCTTCCTCATGGGACTAAAAACTGACATAAAGAAATTAAACAAACATGCATCACGTAGGATACTGGTAAACTAAACTTGATCACACAACATGCTGTACATGCTGTGAAACTGCGTAAGCAAAAGAAGCAGGATTGCACAACCAAATGCGAAGACACTTTACACCAAGCCCAACTGAGCATGCTGCAATCTGTCCGAGTATAATCCGGTGAACAGTTTCGACATCACCGCAAAGGCTATCACCGAAAAGGGCGTGGGCATGGCCAAGGACCAGCATGTCACAATATACACAGACAGCAGATATGCTATTGGGACACTTTGGAAGCATAGAGGATTTTTAACTTCCTTTGGGAAAACCATTACACACCACCAACTAATTTCCGCACTCCTGGAAGCCATTCTACTTCCTAAATCTATTGCAGTTTACAAATGTGAAGCTCACACTAACCGAAAAGATTCTGTTTGCAGCAGCAAAAAATACTACCTCTGACTAACAATTCTGATTTACGCCAAACCAAAATGTGTTCTTCCTCAGCTCTGCAATCTTTCATCCCTACAGAGAAAAGAATCTTCTGGAAAAAAGCAGGATGTACTGTTAAGGATGGGTGTGGCGAGGACCCTGTGGCAGATCATGTCTCCCAAAAAATTGTTTCCCTTTTATGCAAAATTGACACATGGTAAAGACGACGTGTCAAAAGGGGGAATGGGTGCAGTAATACACAAATACTGGTTCACAAAGGGCTTTCTAATATTCTCCTCAAAATTTTGCGAAAAATGTTTTATTCAACAAACAATGTAGGATGAGGCATAAAAGTCCTCCCTAGTGAACATCCACCACCACAAATGCCATTTCAACATCTGCAAATGGACTTCATTGAACTGACACCAGCAAAAGGTAAGAAATACATGAAATTGTAGACATGTTTTTCAAATGGGTAGAAGCCTTCCCAACTTAGGCTTCAAGCAACATGCAAGTGCAGTAGCCAAAGCACTCATCACAGAGATCATCAAGGTGGGGTATTTCAGAGCGAATTGGCAGTGACAACAGAGCCCCATTTGTAAATAAAGCCTTATAGAAAGTGAGTATCTAGGATTTGATCTCAAACAGCACTGTGCATATCGTCCATCCAGTGGGGGTCGGTAGAAAGGGAGAACAGGACTCTCAAAAATAAACTGGCTAAATGTTCTGCTGAGACAGGGCTGTCCTGGTTTAAGGTACCCCGAATCGTTCTGATGCACTTGCGTGCACGCAAGTGTAACAAAAATAACCTAAGTCCATTTGAAATTTTGTTAGGCAGGAGGCCTCCATGATCTACAATCCTAACTACTGGCAATCTTGAAAATACAATGTTTAACTATTGCATTAATCTGTCCTTTGTGCTTTCTGGTTTTTACCGACAGACTAAGAGCTGCTTACCACAACCAGCATAAGGAGAACTACATGGCCTGAAACCAGGCGAGTGGGTCGTGGTGGTGTAATTCACCCTGGTAAAAAAATTATCTGCCAAATGCCCGAAAAGTAAAAAAATTTAAGTTACCCTTTTTTCTCTTACCCTAGATCTGCAGACTCTGTGTCAGTGCTGCTGTAACCTTATTGATGGTCTGAGCTAAATTCTAAAAACAGAAATAACAAGAGACTTTATTGGTTTACTGGATATAACATCTACTTATTTTATTATTGAAGATAAAAAATTTCACATTTGTGAATTATTTATATTATATTTATTATGTATGGAAAATCATCTAGTTCTTACTGCTAATTACCTATTCTCTTTGCTAGCTGCCAGGCTGTTTCAGTCGTAATGGGGTCCGCCTAAGAAACAGCCCACAAAGTAGATTAATAAACTCAATGACATGTTTGTATTACTGTGTGTGCAATGTAGTACTAATGTACACCTAATAAGCCATCTTCAAACTTCAAAACACAAAAGTTATTTTTTCAACGGAATCTGATTTTACAAATTGATTATAACTATTCACAGTTTAATCTGGCACAGGACAGATCAAACTGGAAGAAAAAAAATCATGAGGTTGTAACTTTAAATAAAAGGCTTCTTACACTTATTCCTCATTGCTGCGCTAACGCCTGTTTACACACTCATTTTAGCATTGATTACCATTAGTAAGTGCAGCTATTAATTCAGATAGACATTCCTGCCCACCGAATTAACTGGACTGGACCAATATAAATACATTTGTTTTTGAAAGTAAAACATTTAGTAATTAAGTAGTATAACTAAATAGCTAGATTCAAAATTATCTTAAAAAATTCTTGTACTTTTCCTGTAGAATAGTCAGAATTCCAATAAAATATATTTAGAATTCTGATAAACAGTGTTTGACATGTTACGTAAAAAAAAAAAAATTCAATTACTAGAAACTGAGATAGTACATCATTAAAAAAATTAACCAATTACCAGGGACCTATTGCGTTATATTAAATTAATTAAAGTTTATTGCAACTTTTGAACTTTTGAACTTGCACTTTCCTCACTCTGACACCTGTAGTATGTCTGAATTTCATTCATACTTACATATAACACAAATTTTAAAAATCGATTATCTACTTCTAAATATCAATTAATAACACAATGTTGATGGAATGCAAAAGGAGGAACCCTAAATTGTGCACATAATGTATGATGGTGGCAGAGGAATGGAGGATCACTAAATAGTATTTAGTATGAGGATCACTAAAAAGTATTTATTTTGTTTGTTTTTTTTAAGTTCTTACTTAAACCAATAAAAAAAAGGTATACTGCTCCCGTCCAGATACTGTCCATTAGGCCAAAGACAACTTGTCGTATAGGGAAGTGTTGGAAAGAGGCGATGTTACTTAGAGAAAAAAAAACATTGTTCCTTATATTTAAATTGTACTGGTTTAACATTATTCAATTTAAACATTATGAAACTTTAAATTCTTGTTTTTGTGGCGTTGTATGTCACGTGTCAATAACAAAATATAGGATGTAGTTAATTTCATTCATACTACCCGTAGAATACTATAAGAATGAACTTTTTTAATGTTCAGTAAGTGTGTACTTTCTTAAATGTACTATATACTTAGTAAGTATGCAAATTCAGACAAAGCCTTAATAACGTATCCACGTATCCCAGGCTGTTGCTGCTGAACTGAATAGACTGTATGTTGCCAGAGGCATATGTTTCATTACCTTTTCATTATGCGTCATTACAGATACATATGCTTTAACAGTCAGACATAAAAAAAAAAATCTGGCCTCGCAGCCCTCTGAGCCGGGAGTCGAATAGCGAGCTGCATAGAGATTCTTACCCCCTAATGAAAACTGCTTCAATGAGCTTAATTATAGTAACACCACCTTTTATTGTGAGTAAAGGTTCTTATAACTGAAAACAGTCATTTGTTTAATTACTAGGTAATGAAAAAAGTAACGTTATTAGCAAAGCTATCAATCAATGTTGATTTTGCATTATATGATCCAATTTAAATAAAAGTAAGTTTACCTTAGTTTACAAATCTAATTCTCATACCTGGCTTTGTAGTAAACTGTAATGATGCATAGCATATCAAGAAATACTGCCCATAAGATTATGTAGCATGGCTGGTATAAATCTTAGCCACTCGGAGCACTAATTTGGCATTTCAGCTGGTTTTAAGTGGGTTCAATGCCAAGACCAGACTTAAATGATCAACACTGTGTACAGCCACTCTCAGGGTTCTGTTGTGTACCAAGACAAGTAAAATTTGCTAAGAGCTTTTCTAGGATAAATGCAGCTATATATAACAGTGCAAACAGAGACAAAGCAGTTTCCTAAAAATTGGCTTCTAAACTCATTCATCATGTCCCATGCCAAGTCAATTCATAAATTCCAACAGTGTGCTAAAAAGTAAAAGAAATAGAAACTGATAGAGATTAATGTGAGAGGGATCGGTATTGTATCTGTAATAAGGGTTTGATCAAAAGATGTGCTAATGTTCAGAAGAGTGTCAGTGTGTGTGCAGAACTGGGTGTAGAAGTAGGTGAATGAGTTTGTATGTAAAAGAATAGGGGGTGCAAGATAGATATAATACTTTAACTGGTACAAATAAACACACCATATCGCCAAACATTTAAACATCTGAACAGCACAATCATATGTGACCAATTCCATGGTCACCAATTCCATGAGCAGCTCCAGCAATATGGGGGTAACATTTGCAGTAAAACGCAATGTAAATTCTTCAATAATGTATATGTTATCGATTTAATTAACATCTGTTTATATTTTTCTTAAGCTCAGACCATAGAGTTTAGGCATCAGAAAATGTTTTAAAATGTGTTCTTGGGAGTTACTTTTAGTAATTTTGCAAATTAAAATGCACAATCCAAAAAAAATAATACCAGCTAAAAGGATAAAGGCTGGCTCTCCATGGAACATAAATTATTTATTTTATTTTGTTTTGAATTTTGTTTTTTAGTAGGAAAAACTGATGTTATTGAATGTCACAGCTCTTAGTTATAGATGCAACCAATCTGAAATGAACACTTGACTGATTCCTAAAAATCCGATTTAATGCTTTTACTAAGACCTATTTCTGGGCCTCTGTTGGGTATTTAATCCAACAAATATTGACCTTTGAGGCAACTTTATGATAAGATTGCACAGTCAATAATATTTAAATTAAAATCACGTTTTCTACAGATGTGGCCATTATGAACTTTACATGGTGAAGTTCTACCTTTTACTAAACAGTAAAAACACACTTCTAATACATACTATTATCTTATTGCATAGATCTTAGGGCAAAAATATATATTTTTTAATTAGGTTGAAAAAAATTAGGTTATTTCCATTTCTCGAATCCATAGCTTTCCAGTGCATTTTCTATTCAAGTCGCATTTCCACATATCCCAGACAAAATTTAAATCTGCAGCGGGTACTTTACTATGAATTTATTCTGTGTCTTATTGCCTGTCTTATTAATAAGTTACCTCCAGTTTTTTTATTATTTAAGCAGACTAATACTTTGTAACATATGTGGTTTTTAGTACACGCACTAATAATAAGCCCAGCTAGTGAAGTAAAATATAGTTCGGACTTTTTTAAGTTTTGAAAAACATTATATTCAAAGTCATCCATTGGATGTTCTAAGCGCTCTAAGAGTGAAAACAAGCGACCATAATCTTTCAAATTATTTGTTTGAAATTTTTTACATGTAATGAATGAAGACAAAACACACAAAATACAAAGTGTAGGTACAATTTTCTTCAGTTGAACAGTGATAGTCCCTTTTTTAGGCCCAAATTGATATACTCTCAACATTTAACCCCCTAACGGTCTGACATCTTGCCTGTGGGATATTTGAATTTTAAATAGTGATCTCTAAATCTCTGGGAAGCTTTGATTGTTTTAACTTTGATTGATTCAACTCATATAACATTAAACTTTAAAAATATAATCAACCCAACAAAAACAACCAGACCAAAAAAATAAAAGCACAACAAACCCTGCTTTGAAATTGTCTGCCGGATTTCCGCACTTATTACCTGACACCTCTTTTGAAACAATAGCCCGGCTGCCCGCACAGCAGGATTAGCTCCCCTGCCCGCACAGCAGGATTAGCCCATCCACCATGACAGTCCAGTAAAGTCAATCCAATCACACTACGCAAATGACTAGCTCAGCTGCTATCCAATGAATTTCTCATCATGCAGCATCATGGGTATATTCTTTATCTATGTGTATATATATATATATATATATATATATATATATATATATATATATATATATATATATATATCTATAATCTTTACCTATAGTGCAGTTGGAAGTAATTTTCCTGCGCTTTGGATTATGGCGTAGCAGCTCCAGTTCCCGCTTTGTGGGCTCCCACATTGAATACTTTTCCCCTACACCTTAAAACAGAAAAAACACAGTTATCAATCTACATCTACCCGAGTACAGAACATTTTGTACTATATCGAAAAAAATTGTTGACCTGTATGCACATTTAAAAACCCTGTTTCGCATTTAGTTCTTTTTTACCATTGTTTTGTGAACATGGCTGTCAGGATTTTAATCAGCCACAACATTAAGTCAAGTTACAGGAAGACACGCATCAACATTCTAGTTTATACAACACAGGAGTAATCAATGGAGTTAAAATCCGGGGTCTGTGCAGGCCACTAATATTCATCTACACCATCCTCTGGCAAATAATATTTTTATAGATATTTTCATTATATTCTTATTCACAAGAGCATGGTTACCTGAACAGGTTTAATCCTCTTAGTTATATTAAAGAAAAATTGTAAATAATTAACAAAATATTGAGAGCTTCCAACTTTGTCTAGGAATCCCCACAAGTGGGTGTGATGGTCAGGTGTCCACAAAAATACAAAAGATAAAATAGTTTTTCCTTATACATCATGTACATGCTTTTAAGTTAAACACTGACCTTGAAGTTTCCAGGCTTTTCTCTGTTCTTCTTTGGCGATTAGTTCGATGTCTTTGTCGTATATGTAGTCTTGACAGACAAAGCAGTATATTCCACCGTATAACAAATCGATCGCTATAGAAAAAAGGAGCAAAAAATATAAACATATGTTATAACTGGAAATGAAGAATCTAGAATAGAAGGAATATGTGTAATGTTGAGAAGTTGAGAGTTTTTTTGTTTTTGTATGTGTGCATCTATATGGGTATGTATTTGTGCTCAGGTGAACCTGTGGGGACTTAAACCTAAAGGAACTCCTTTTTGTGTTATGTTTCTAGAATGCTATGTATTTTGTGGTATTAGATTAGAATAGATTAGATTAGATTTAATTTTATTGTCATTGTGCAAGGTACATGTACAGAGCCAATGAAATGCAGTTAGCATTTACAATAAATAGCAGGGTAATAAATAAGGGTATGAGGTTGATAATTACAGAGGTGGGTAAACAATTACAGAAGGTGCAGTAGTGTGTATATATAGTATACTACAAAAATTTGCTATTTGGTTTTTTATTTTGTTGTTTTAATTATTATTATTCATCCCTGCAATTGTGAAAAATTATGTATAATTTGTTTTAAAAATTTAATTATCAGAAACAACGATAACCTGACCTCAATTTTGCATTCAACTTTACCAGTAAGTGCATATTTGGCTTTGAAAAAACTGTAAAGCATGGTTTCCAAATATTTTTTTTTCCGTAAGGCTGTTCTTACAGAGGTCTAAATTTTAAACGAAATACAGGCATCAAAGTGTGTAAAACAGTCTTAAATTGAAAAAAAAAATTAAATTTTTAAGACATTAAATTAAAAAGACAACAATCTTTACTTTTTTACTTAAGAAATTAAAAACAGAATTAATACTTATTACCTACATTTAATATTAAGACCCTGTAAATGCTGTTTCAGGTTGACTATCATTGGCCTATATTATATGCATTTACATACTGTTATTTCAGCTTGCACATTAAAAAAAATATTTTTTCTCTTAAGGTCTTTGCAAACAGAGTACTAAATTGTCATAAATGTTTGCACTCTAAAAAAATAAATACAGCCTTACGTTGTGTCAATTAGACATACACGCTGCCTCCGAAACTTTCACCAGTCATAATAAAAAGAAAAACGAATCATTTTCGTTTTGCATCTTTAGCAAGCATTTTGATGTCTTTTGACAATAAAGAGCATTTATGATGGTTTCAATGCCTTTTTTGATGTTGCAGTTTGGGGTGTGTGCGTGATCACATAAATTGGTCTTATGTTTTAATATATGGCTCCAGTATTTCTAGCATAATAAACTCTGAAATAAATTTTGAATCTCTAAGGTATTTTTAAAATAACAACTAAAAAAAACACATATGTAATTTTATGACTTTAGTGTGGAAAGATCTTGAATCTTTTACTTCATTGTGCTTTTTGTTACTATATTTTTACTATATTTATATTGCATACCAGATATCAATTCCTAAATGTTTAAACTTTTCATTAAAGGCAAGATGTGTGTAGGAGTGTACAACGCTTATTAAATATTGTCAAAATTGCAAGTTAAAAATAATGTTCCTTTTTTATCAAATAGTGATATATCTTTTATCGAATAGTGACTTTACTCATTATGTTTACAAATAAAAGTTCTTGGGCCTCTTAAATTCTTAAAACTGTCATTATATATATATATATATATATATATATATAATATATATATATATATATATATATATATATATATATATATATATATATATATTTTTTTTTTTTATTTATTTATTTTCCATTATTAACACATTAATAAAAGGCTACTGTTAAATATCAAGGTGAAGACAGTGAAACAAAGGGTACCAAAAAGGAAAATTCAAAGGTTCACACCAAACACTAATTTATTTAACAATGTACTGATGTAACTGAATGTTTTTTTTTTTACTGACCAGTAAATGTCACGCAAAACATTGTGGTCAATTTAGGGGAAAATGCAATTTGTTTGAAACATTTCCTTAAAAATATAATACAGGATAGGGCTGTATATATAGAGGCTGCATAAAAATAATTTTTAAATATAAAACTCAAATAGTAAATTGAGTAACAATCAATTATTTTGAATAATAGAGCTGCAGTAATTTTAGCTTTTACCATAAGACAATTTCCTTAACTTAATTGCCTTTTTAAAATGCCAATTATATATATTATATTATATTATATTATATTATATTATATTACTTATTGATTTATTTGCATTCACTAATACTAAGAATAACAGGTGAGCTCCACACCAACTGGAGTTTTTTTTAGTATAAAAATGGTAACACTGGCACCATTTTTTATATTGTAATACTTTACAGATGCTATAAAGCAATAAAAAAATGTAAGGTGACTGTACTTTACAGATGTGCCAAAGGCAAACCTGCTGCAAACATCGTTCTAATTAAATACTTTCTTAACTTCTGTCATGATTATCTTAAAGCCTTTACACAGGACAGCATATCTTGTCTGTGGATTTGCACTACTATTTTATGCTCTACTATTTTATCTTTCTTTACACTCTGACGTATTTATTTTGAGTGACATGTCCTTATCTGTGTAAGCACTGAATTGCGAGCCTGGTTAAAACGTGCTATTGCAGGCACTACATTAAGTCATATGAAAAGAAAAAACAATTTGACAACAAAAATATTTGTCAACATATTTTTTTATTGTTGACTTTGTAAATAATGTCGACCAATCGTTTCAGCCCTAATACAAGCTGATCACTATTTTAATTATGCTGTGTGTGCACATATGAGAGCAAAAATGTAAAGAGCAAAAGAGAGAATAAAAAAGATGTTCTTTTAAGCACAATGCCACTTGAACACATTATTTTGTCTGAGAATATTAAACAGTTGCAGTAGACAATACTGTAAACAGGCTTTGGTTGTTTTTAAATTTAAGCAAATAGAAGAAATTGTATGTTTAGACAAACATGTATGCAATGTGTTTGTATTGTGATCTAATGGCAAAAATCAGGACATCACTTTTTTTTATCCCAGTAGTGCAATAATAGGTAAGATCTTTAAGTAAGCTTTGTTTTTTAGGAATTAAAAGATGAGTGTTCCTGAAGCCATCCAGGCACACAAACAATCTCTCGGGCCCGCCTCCGTAAGAGTGATTCATGTTGCCCCACAGTGCTGATTATGCTGGTAAGGATAATAACAGCCTCAGTGATCATGTGTCTCCACACAATAAGAGCTTGCACCAGTAAGGGAAAGTGAGGGGAAGAAGAGAAAAAAAATAAAGAAGAATAACCATATTAGTCCTGGGATGAAAACCCACTGGAATAACAATTGCGTAAGTTTCTGCAAATAAGATCTACGTGTAAATTTCTGCCATGAAATAAAAACATGAAAAGTATTACGTTTGGCCAGCAGCCCTGCTCAGCCACTGTTTAAAGCAACAATAACTTTCTTTTCTTTTTTGGGGTGGGGGTGGGAGGGGACAAAATTACAAACAACAAAGAGAGACTTTGGTTAAGGGTCTTACCTAGATTATGCCGCTTGGTTTTTGCGTGATCGTGGATATGTTTCTTGGAGAAGCAGCCAAAGAAGACACAGTATAGGCAGGAATGAGGCCTGTTTAGGTGTGCGCCACACATGTGACAGATACACGACCTTGCCTAGTGAAAACAAAAATGTATTATTAAGCATCTACCAAACATCAATTATTATATTAGGTATACATGCTGTTACACAAATTGTTCACTGTATGTGTGACAATATTGATCACTGTGTGTGTATGTGCTGTTGAAAGATGCATGCAAAGACAACTGTTAAATTTAATATAAGAAATAAATATGGGTAAAAGCATATAACTAATTCACTTAAACTTATCCTTACTCTTGATGTACAATCATTGATTAACACCTTTGGTTTAACTGAGAAAGAAATGTGAGGTGAGATTTAAACCCTGATACACTGAGCGAAATGTCTATCACTGAACCATTACGCCACTGTAACTACGACACTGTTTACAATGTTTAAGTCTTAAACTTAAAACACATCAAATAAAAACAAATACTTCACATTCTAAAAATGTTAACCCGAACACATAAATATTAGCTATAAATGCTTCACAATCACTTTTTTCTGTTTGAATGGCAAAATGGTTCTGACCTAGCGGGATCTGAATTCTGCAGTTTGAATTTTTTAAACATTGAATTAAATGTTCGAATTCAATTAAATGTTCAAATTTCGAATTATGCTTCGTCTTTATATTAAAAACTTGAATCTGTATTTTTAAAAACGAAATATTTCCTGTTTAAAAAATTCATTGTTAAATGAATGTTAAATATTCAAAACTATTTTAAATGCCACATAGTATTCAGTTTTGTTAAATTACTTATCAATAATTAAAATTAAAATAGTTTAGTCATATTTCAAGCTCCATACTTTGCACCACATCAAATCCAGTCTCCCTAACACCTTTGACCCATCTAGGTTGCATAATGCCCAGACCGCTCTACTGTTGATGCAATATCCTCGACTCTTCACCTGGCTCTTACTCGCATGTAAAACCTATAAAGGTTAAATGCTTCCAAAAAGATTTGTATGCGAAGGGTAATATTTGTGAAAGTGCACATGACATTGCAAGAGTAAAATTAATTCGCATGCGCAAAATAAGTTTTTTGTAAATCAAGTGTAAAGTGTAAATCAAGTTATAAGCTCAAGAAAACAGGTTCGGAAGTGTAAATAATGTGTTGAAAAATATGATCTGCGTTCTTCTGACCTACTCTTTTCAGTTTCAGCACGACTTCTCACTTACTAAAATTTGCAAGCATGAGTGGGAAGGCGGAACTTATTTTTCTAACCAATCGAACAAAGTTCTTGTTGAGTTCTGTGTTTTTATTATCTGATTAGTTTAATAACCCGCCAGGAATACATAACATAATCATTTCGGCTTACCATTATCCTCGCGGCAGCAGGAATGGTACTATAATGCTCTGCACAAACATGCAAATATAGAGACCTAATATAGATACATGATTATTTAAACGTTTAATGGTTTATTGAGTGAAGTAAAAAATAAGGGCTGGTATATTTTAGACCTAACATGATATTAAGTTTGAATAATGTACAATTCCACATAAATAGTATACCAGACCTAAGTGTTACTACAGTTAAGCCATTGGTAATCACTAAACCATAAAAACAAGGTTACATAATCGTGCACATGTAAGTCTCAATATTTGTCTGTTTGCCAGAATGACGCACCATTCTTGGTGCTTTATTGAGCCAATCAGACAGTAGAAAACAGTCAACAAGAACCTTGTTTGATTGGTTAGAATAAATAAGTCCTGCCTTTCAACTCATGCTTGCAAACTCCAGTAAGTGAGACGTTATGACCTGCGTATGCAACACATCATTTACACTTTTGCAACAGCTTTATTTTATATATATTGATCAGTGAATCCGTTTTGCAGTTCATAACATCAATGTTTTTGCTTGCAAATTGCTGTTTACAGACTTGCAAGGCTTTTGGCTGCATTTTACCGCAAAAAAGGTGTCAAAATTTCAGAAGTATACAGATCATATTTATTTCAAATCAATATGAAGTTGCAATTTTTCAACACATGATTTAAACTGTCTTCTTGAGCTTATAACTTGATCTACAAAACTTATTTTGCGCATGCAAATTTATTTTATGCTTGCGAGGTCACGTACACTTTCACAAATATTACCCTGCGCATGCATATCTTTTTGGTGTCACGTTACCTTTATAAAAATCTATTATGTTAGAATGCTAATCATCAACTTCATCTCAGCATTCAACATTTTGTGCAACAGCATTCTGTGTTGGCCACAACACCTCCAGCGGTACCACACTAAGCACAAATGCCATACAGGGCTATGTGCTCAGCCCGCTGCTCGTCTAACTGCTGACTCATGACTGCACTGCCAAGTTCAGCTCCAACCACATCATTAAGTTTTGCTAATGACACATCTGTGGTGGGTCAGAAACAATGATCAAGACGTGGCATAACTGACTGAATGGTGTTGTGCTAACAACCAGTGATGAAACTCTACTGAACAACCCCAATGACCATTGACAGCTTTGTTGAGAAGATAGTCAGCAGCAATCATTTTCTGGGGGTGCACATTACAGAGGATCTTAACTCGTCCGCCAACACCACATCACTCTGTAAGAATGTCGAACAGCGCCTTCAATTTCTTAGACGGCGTTTTAGTATCGTGAAGGACCCCAACCATCTCTCCAACAATCTCTTCTAGCTCCTGCTATTAGGTAGAAGGTACTCGAGGTATCAAAGGTCACTCTGTCAGAAAGCTCAACAGCTTTTTTCTCAAAACTCAGACAGACTCAGTCTACTGCATTAAACCGCATGCTCAAACTTAGCTTCTGAAATTCGCAACATCTCACCCCTTTTAAAAAATTAAAATCATTTTGTATGTGCAATTTTGAGTATGCACACTAGAATCTCCTGGATGCAGACTCAATAAAATAATAGATGTTTAATTTGCATTGCACTAAAAATCATTTTTAATCTGTCCTGGGTTTATATTTGTTTTTCTTATACTTGTATTGTTGTACACTATGTTTATATGAGGTTCATGTTTCATTAGTTGCACAGTGGTCCGACAAGACACAACATATCTTTTCACTATACACTAAACTATACTAAACTCTTCTTGTAATGATGCTTTTGATAGCGATCAGAATATTTGAGAAACAGGTAGAATGTTTAATACTCATACTTTAACTGTTTCAGCTGAAAAACTGAAAAGTATTGTTAAGTAAGCTAACATAAAATTTATAGACGTCTATATGAAATGGCAATTGTCATCATTTTTCAATAATTTTGGGGCTGGTCCAACTCAGGCTATAATAGAAAAAGAGGTTCAGATTGATCTATCCTCTCTTTCTTATGTTTTACATACTTTCACATCATTTGTGGTTTGCTAAATTATTTTATAAATAAGATTTAATTTTAGTTCTAAACTAGAATATAGATTTATATAGATTATATTCTTACCCCTATCCATGTTGCACTCACTCCCATTGAGAAGCTGGTTCTAAGCAACCTCATAGCGAGTCTCCCACCTACAGTACACTGACCCACATCAGTTTGCCTAACATCCAAATAGGTCAATAGAGTATGTCATTATCACTACAATTCATTTGGCTCTCAACTACCTGGGCAATAACATTGCATACATTGAGATATTGTTAATTGATTTTGGCTCTGCTTTTAATAGTCATCCCTTGTAAACTGATTGTTAAGCTCAGTGACCTGGGTATCTGTTTATGCAGTCAAATTATGAACTTGCTGACGAATAAACCTCACTTTATACAGTTGGCTAATTACATATACTCAATCCTATTAGGAAGACCAGCATCCCACAAGGCTGTATGTTGAGCCAACTGCTCTATATACCCACGACTGCGTTTCGCTGCTTAACGTAAACATCTTTATCAAATATGCAAATAGTACCAGAGTTGTTGGTCAAATCAGCAACAACAATGTGAGAAGTCTGTCAGCATGGTGTTCCAACCTTACAACCTTACTCTAAATGCCACAAAGACCAAAGAGCTCAATGTGAGCTTCTGGAAATCTAACATCAGACCTGTTGATGTAGGTAGGGGAGTTTCTGCTGAAGTTCATGGTCGTCCAGATCTCAAAGGATTTGGCATCTGAACACCTTAACTCTGGTTAGGGAGATGCAAGAGTATCTTTACTGCCTGGGAAGACTAAAAAAAGTTAATCTAATCTTTAAGATCCTGACCAACTTTTACTGCTGCATTATTAACATTTTGACAAGCTCCATCGCTGTGTGGTGTGGCGGCTCCAGTGTGAAAAAAAATCAATACAAAGGGGTTGTGAAATGTTTTTCCTTTGTTTAGTCCATCTAGGATTTTGAGGGCCCTTTTGTAATCATTGTGGGTTACAATTTCAGATTTTAATGCAGCTGTTCTACAAACCCCAATTCCAATGAAGCTTGGACTTGTAAAAATGTAAATTAAAAACAATACAATGGCCTGCAAATACTTGTTTACTCATATTTCACTGAAAACATCACAAAGACAAAATATGCAATGCTCAAACTGAAAATGTATTTGCTCTTGCAAATATTCACTAATTTTGAATTTGATTCCTGCAATACGTTTCAAATGAGCTGGGACGGGGCAACAAAAAACTGGGAATTTTGGGGAATGCTCCAAAAACAACCGTTTAAAACATTCCATATGGGGGAATACTCAAAAAGCTCAGTCATTTACAAGCAAGGATGGGGCGCATTTCACCAATTTGTTTAGGCAGATGAGCAGTTGATAAAACACGATTTCTTCTTAAATCATTCAGTCCCTCCAGGATTCTGCCATGTCCCAATGCAACTATTAATGCAAATTTAACCAATCCTGTGCATTTTACATGTCCATGCAACATTATCCATTCACAATGTCTGTTTTACCAATCACTGTTGACCAGTCATTACAATTCCTCACCCAAAACATAAGTACATTATATATATGTATTTTAGAAATGTGCTAATATGCTAATGTCTCTTATGTAGCAACAGAATAACTGCAAGAGACCATGCAAATCATTTCTTTGATGATG
Organism: Bagarius yarrelli; assembly: GCA_005784505.1. Lineage (NCBI taxonomy): Eukaryota > Metazoa > Chordata > Actinopteri > Siluriformes > Sisoridae > Bagarius > Bagarius yarrelli. The sequence continues at coordinate 5,450,466 of VCAZ01000022.1, forward strand.
CTTAGGAAAATGGAAAACTGTTTTACATAGCATCCATTGTGGTGTTGCTATTTGCTATTAACCATGTCTGCAACATGCATCGCTTTTTTAAGAAAAGCTGCCATATAATTAGTAATCGCAACCTGCAACAATCATTTGCAATAATGACTAAGACAGCAGTTGAGGAAACACAATTTCTCTTGAATTATTTAATTAACCGTGCAATTTTATAGCAACGCGTCACAGCAGAATCTTAAATCAATTGTTCTTTTTTATTAATATTACTTTAATCCACTTTAAATTTTATATTTAAGTGAATATATAGATGCCGCTTCCCACTCTACATTAGATAACGTGGCTCCAGTTAAAAGAAAAATAATTAAAGATAAGAAACTCGCTCCATGGTATAATGAACACACGCGCTCTTTAAAACAGAGCGCCCGTAAACTAGAACGTAAATGGCGCCAAACTAGATTGTTGGTTTTCCAGGCAGCATGGAAAGAGGGAATTCTAGCTTATAAAAAAGCTCCTAGTGTAACTAGATCAACGTATCTTTCTAACCTTATTGAAAATAATAAAAATAATCCTAGATTCCTATTCGACACCGTCGCAAAATTAACTAGGAATAAGACGTCCTCAGAAACCTGCACCATAACTGCGTGCAGCAGTGAGGATTTCATGAACTTCTTTGATAATAAAATTGCAAACATTAGGCAGAAAATTAACGCTTTAAAACCAGACCTTTCAAATGATTCTGATGATCAACTAACCGCATCAGATCAGAAACTTAGAAAGTTTTACTCCTCTGGAAGAGAACAACCTAATCACACTTATCTCTTCCACCAAATCGTCAACTTGTGTGTTAGATCCTGTACCAACACACTTTCTTAAACAAATTGTACCGGCAATTATCAGAACCCCTGTTGAAAATAGTTAACTCTTCTCTCAGCAGTGGGTATGTTCCCAAATCTTTTAAATTAGCAGTTATTAAACCTTTAATTGAGAAACCTGACCTTGACCAAAATGAGCTGTCGAACTACAGGCCGATATCTAACCTTCCGTTTGTCTCTAAAATTCTAGAGAAGGTAGTTGCGCAACAACTATGTTCATACTTACAAAGAAATAACATACACAAACTTTATCAATCAGGATTCAGGCCTCACCACAGCACAGAGACAGCACTGGTCAAAGTAGCTAATGACCTCTTACTGGCATCCGACCAAGGCTGTGTCTCGTTGCTTATATTACTTGACCTTAGTGCGGCCTTCGACACCATAGATCACAATATTCTTCTTCACAGATTAGAAAAATTAGTAGGAATTAAAGGAACTGCTCTTGGCTCAGGTCCTATTTAACCGATCGCTACCAGTTTGTAGATTTAAATGGTGATTATTCTGCGTGCTCCCTTGTAAAGTGTGGTGTTCCACAGGGCTCGGTTTTAGGCCCACTTCTTTTCTCTCTTTACATGCTGCCTCTGGGAAACATAATTCGTAAGCATGATATCAGTTTCCACTGTTACGCTGATGACACACAGTTATACATCTCATCAAGGCCTGACGCGAAAGGCCAGTTTAATAAAATTGAGCAATGTGTGAAGGAAGTAAGAGATTGGATGTTATGCAATTTCCTCTTGCTTAACGCTAACAAGACGGAGGTTCTGGTTCTAGGACCACAGGTAGCTAAAAGTAAGCTTCCTGATCACACCTTAACACTAGACAGTCTTTCTGTTTCACCAAGTGCAACAGTAAAAGATCTGGGTGTGATTTTAGACTCCAATCTCTCATTTGAAGCCCATGTCGACAATATTAGCAGGATAGCATTCTATCATCTTAGAAATATCGCTAAAATAAGAAATATCTTGTCGCTTACTGATGCTGAAAAATTAGTCCATGCGTTCATCACATCCAGGCTGGATTACTGCAACGCTTTACTGTCTGGATGTTCAACTAGGTGCATTAATAAACTTCAGTTAGTCCAGAACGCAGCAGCGAGAGTCCTCACTAAAACTAAAAGTTATGAGCACATCACGCCGCTTATACACACTGCATTGGCTCCCAGTGAGACACCGCATCGATTTTAAAATACTACTTTTAACTTATTAAGCTCTAAATGGTCTCGCACCGCAGTACTTAAACGAACTTCTAGTGTCTTACGTTCCGTCACGCCTACTTCGATCAAAGGATGCAGGCTGCCTGTCAGTACCACGCATTATAAAAACTACAGCAGGGGGCAGAGCCTTTTCTTACAGAGCCCCAATACTATGGAATAGCCTCCCTATGAATGTTCGGGAATCAGACACAGTCTCAGTGTTTAAGTCTAGGTTAAAAACTTACTTATTTAATCAAGCATTTTGTATTTGATTCCCCTTAGATAAAGGAGCAGATCGGGGGGAACTGATTCCCTCTGGTTCTCCTTTTACTTACGCTGACCTAGTTAGTCTTGCCGGAGTCCATCCTTGCACTCTACACTATTCATTTAATCAATCCAAACAGTGTGATTACATTGTCACTTAACTGTTTCCCTTCTTTTTGCCTTCCTTTCCCTCTCTCTCTTTCTCTCTCTCTCACTGTTAAGTTACATACGCCACAACGGAGCTGCCGGTGATCCAGACCCCACCTCCGACCCGGTTCTGTGGGTCCCTTCCCTGTGACCTGCCCAGCGGATGATGCATCACCAGGGAGATCTTGGACGACCCACTTCGCCATAAAGACGTTCCGGCTGCTCTTTAAGGACTAATGATTTAAGTTGTTTACACACACAATGTAACCTCATAATTCCTGCTACCTGTTTTCACCCAAATGAGGATGGGTTCTCTGTTGAGTCTGGTTCCTCTCAAGGTTTCTTCCTATCTCATCTTAGGGAGTTTTTCCTTGCCACCGTCGCCCCCGGCTTGCTTATCAGGGACAAACTGATTTCTGTTTTATTTTTATCTCATAATTTCTTCAATTGTAAAGCTGCTTTGTGACAATCACCATTGTAAAAAGCGCTATACAAATAAAACTGAATTGAATTGAATTTATTATTACTTTAATTAAATGCCTATCCCTAGTTTACAGATATATTCAATTTGTTTTTTGTACAAGCCACCTACCTACCGTAAACAGGAGCACAATCCCTAGCTTGCCTAAGAACAAAGCATTTTGCCTCAATGACTATTGGAATGGGCATTTCAAGCAAAAGTCGCACCCTAGCCCACATACACGAATGTGTAGGCTACATGCCCGTAAATAGTTAAAGAGGGTGATAGACTATTCATGCTTTTAATCTGTATGAAAAACTGTTTAATTTATAAGAGAACAAGCTATCTTAATTCAAGCCATATAATGATTGTAACATGCTGAAACATTAATATAATAAACATAACTGAATTACAGAATTTATAAAAATACCATGTCGATTAGCATAGATCAACTGCTCATAAGGCTCTGGCATTTCAATTTCAAAAATGAGCCTAAACCAAAAAAAAGTAAAATAAAAATTCACTCCTCCATAAATATCACTGCAACCCATAATCATTTTATGCTATTGTGAAAAGCCTGCATAACGGCTATTTTAACATGTCTTTATAACAATAACCTATGTTGTATTTTTATGCAAAGAAATTAGCATGTCCACATAATAAAAATAAATATAAGAGCGCAAACAATTTGACCAATGAGAACCATCCGAGTCCACTGTATGTATGTTGATCTTCTGTTGTCTTTGACAGCTTTTAGTTTTAGCTTTTAGTGTTATTGGCAGCACTGCCCCATGTTTACATGACGGTGTCACTACCACATCACCAATGAAATTTTAGTTTAGTTCAATAAAAAGTTCAGTTCAATAAAAGACTATTTTTTACTGAGGATTTCTTTAACAAAGTCTAAAAATCTCGTCTCGTTCTCGTGTCTCGTTTCGTGGTAGTTAGTAAGATAATTTTCTTTTCACACCCCTTCTAAATACGAGGTGTGCACAGATAATTAAATTGAATTTACAACCAACCATATTCAAAAAATGGGAGCATACATAAGTATGTATGCAATCACTTTGTTATAACAGCACTGGCTTGTAAAATCATATTATAATTCCTATTTATATGTAGAAAGTAATGATGTTTAAGTGATGTGTCACATCTATAATGATTTAAAAATAAAGTTTATTACATATATATACATTTGCCTCTGATCTGAAACTCATTTGTTACAGTAAAAAAATTAATAAATATGAAAATACACAGTTGCGCCAAGTTATTATATTATTTTTATTATATTAAATATCACTGTTGGTGTCCACCTAAGCTGACGTCACATACCACCGTCGCTTATTCAATGAAGTTTGACTTGCATTGTCAGGGGAAAAGCCGATCTTCTGAAATATCAGAATCTGTGTGTTTTTTTCCTGCTTACACTCTCATGAGTCATATCCCAACTGTGCCACATTGGAGGAAAAAAAAATCGAAATTGGGTCACTTTATATGTGCAGTGTAACACGTGAGTCGCAGCACCCTACTTTCAGTGAGTAAGTGAGTGGAGCGACGTAATATGAAAGTGTTTTCGTAATTTGAAAGACTTGTCACACTGCTGACAACAGGCAAACGCTACAGAAGCGTTAAAGGGCCTATCGGATACGACATGCAATTTTACATATTGCCTGAACTGAAATGTGTGTGTTGTACACAACCACCCTATAAAGATCCACTTTTTTTTAGTAATTTCCCCGTTCTTTCTTTGCAAATCGCCTTTTCGAATAATTAATTCACACACTGCATTAAAGTGACTGTTGTGGTACAAACTGTGTACGTTGTTGTTGAAGATAACATGGTAACACTACATAGCTTACAAGCTTACCTTTAAAGATGGTTTATAGATGTATTTAAATGATGAGTAAGTTATGAGAATTCTGTCCCTTAAAATACGGAATGGTCCTTTATTTAAAAATCTACGCGCATGTCCAGTATTTCTGAGAAAACTTGTGCATTTCTTTCTCTGATTTTGTTATACTTGCTGCCATCATCATTTTGATGGCAGAGGCAGCTCCAAGACAGAAATCAAATCAGATCCAAAAGTCAGCAGAAATGAGTATCAAGCCAACTGCAAAATTTGTTGCCCAATGTTCTCTGTGGTGCACGGTGGTCAGTCAAAAGTGCAACAGCATGCATTAGGAGAGCTTACAGAAATCAAAGCACTGTCTAAGCATCTCCTAAGACCATGGTTTTCTTACCACCCCAATAATTTTCTTTTTTCTTTAAATTAGATTTTATATTCTGCCTTTTTGTTAAGAAATAATGTTAAAATGTAAATCAATTACAATCTGATGTTACAATATAATTATTTTTTACAGAGATTTACAGTCTCTGAATGAAATGATTATATGTGTGTGTAAAAAAATAGAATTCCTATGTAAAGAAAATAAACAGCTTTATACTATTCTAATATGTTATTTCATGCAAGTTGAACACCTTTTTTATTTATTTGTTTAAATATGATGTATGCAAGTTGCCTTAACATGGCTGTTCAGTTGTTAAAGAAAGTTAAACTTGGTAGTTATAGGGGCAAGGGATTGTTTACATTGTGTAGTTCCTGGTTGGTTTACGAAATATGTTTTACAAAATATGTAATTTATTTTGCTAAATACAATATAGTTTTGTATTTTGACTGCAACAGTTCATGCACTCAGATTCCTTCACTTGGATCATGAGTGCCACCTTTGCGGGGCCCTGCAAACCTTCATTAATAATACTAGTGTGACATTTTTAGATAAAACGTTCTATGTTAATCTACTGCAGTATTTTCTTATTCAATTAGTAGAAGATGTGGTTAATACCTGTCCATGCATGGAAAAATAATACTCATACTGTGTGTCACTAGTCATACTGTGAAACTGTGAAAAATTCAGCGATATACATTTTTGGTCGTACTGCCGAGCATAAGTACACACAGAAGCTCTGTAACACATACAAGATGTTTTTGTGAACACAGAACATATTATGTTTAACAACTATAATTAGCAGTGTTGGTACAGTGGACCACTTTAAATCTCTCAATGATTTGTAGAATTTAGAGGTTAGATGCAACTCCACAACAGACAACCAGATGTAAACCCAGTGCATGGTCAGTTATTTAATCTAGACCTTCAGTCCTTACAAGCTAAATACGTGATCCAGTTAATAAAATAAACAACTGCATGCAAGCTCAGTGTTGTTTAGAACAAACATCAGGGTGGGCGTTGTTCCAGACTATCCTCCTCCCCTCTCCTCTCCTCTCACACACTCAACTAAACCCAACTTGGACCATCGAGATGTCAGAACTGGGCGTGCAAACAGACAGGGAGGTAACAGATTTATGCATTATCTCAGAGCAGTCGCGGTCGTTCTGAGCATTATATCTCCACACACTGACCGGACCACGGCGAGGCGAGAAGCTGGCTACACAAACCCGATATAAGCCCACCCAGTTTTTCAACGATACTTGGTAGCTGCGCCTGTAATGTGACTTGTTCACTCGACTCCAGTGAGACATGGATTGCGTGTCTTGATGTGTGATGTGCTTCCAACTGTGCACGAGGCGTCGTGCACAATACACTTAACTATATTACATTAAGATAACGTTATTCGCTTTCACTTTGTATTTGACACTTAGCTAGCTGTGGCGGGATTTTATTTTTTGTTGTTTGATTTTGTTTCTTATGTTTTACCTTACGTCTCCTGGTTTCTGCGGTGCCAGTCCACACAAAGCACTGATATATGACTCGCAGGTTTTGTTTCCAATTGTCCACTTTGAAACCATTCACATGGGAGCACCCGGCCGGACACATGACACAAAGTACATTCAGCTTTAGGGGTTTTAAAGGGAGGAAACGTTTCCGAGAAGAATGGTCGTAAACTAGCTCTGAACACTAGCAAGCTAACGTTAACTGTCCAGTACGGTTTCCAACTGAAAACGGATCCAGAAATGTTATTAAAAGGTTCAGGAAAAATCGACCAAGAAAAATTGCTACTCGTTATCACGACATTTGTTACACCAGCTGGTCTGTAGACTGCCGTTTTGGGCAGTCCAGTGTTAGCTAAGCGTTTAACGTTTGCTACTTCCAGCACTTGGACTCAACAGATTTTTATGGTCGACAACAGCAACACGGACTTCAAGAGTACACCATGAGCTCGGCAGCGCCCGCCTACCTAGCTTTTTAATTGGCTAGGAACTAAGGCGTCTTACGAACGGTTGGTTGGTGACATTACTATTTCCCCTATATGACCAGGCCCATACAAGTTACAGTAGAAACAGGATTGGCGAAGAAGGATGCTTTTCCTTGTAGGTTGGCCTTCTTACCGGACTGAAGTAACCAAACAAATGAAGCATAGGGATTTTTTTTTTCTACCGACACAAAGGTATGAAATTTCCACAGAAAACGATTAGATAGTTAAATAATGATGCTTAGAAGATATTTAAAAAACAATGCTTTGTTAATTCTTTGATAACACTGATATTTAATTGGCCAGCAAGATGTTTCAATAGTTGGGGAAGATGGATGTGTTATAATTACGGTTTCTGAACTGTTGCTATTAGTGGTCTTAAACATTTTAGCGCAACTGTTTTTATATGAGAATTACATGTACCTAAAAATTTGTATTCTTATTCTTTAAGACCAGTTATGGAAATTACAGTGTTATACATGAACAGCGTTACTGTTCCCCCTATGTTTCCCCTCAGTTTAGTGTTTCTCATGGAGCCCTCTACGCACGAAGCGTACCGAGCGCGTGCATGTTCTCGTTCTACATGCGTTTCCGCGGTTAGCAATAGTTAAGATTTATCACATTGTAATGTTGTAATGGGTGTGTGTGTATGTATATATATATATATATATATATATATATATATATATATATATATATATATATATATATATATATATATGTTTTAGAGTGTTTTTAGCGGCTGTGTTGAACGTGAGCATAAATGCTATAATATGATGAGTTCAAATTAAAATCAAAACAATTTAAAAAAAAACACTAAAGGGTTTTTGATGGAACATCATAATTACAATAATATTTGGAATGGGATTGAACTTTGGATTTTCCCATACACTGCGACAGTTTGCAAAGAGTATGAATAATTTTGGACATGCCACTTTTTGTTCAAATGTAAATAAAAGCTAAGAAATATTTTTTTCCACAATGATGCCTCTTGTACAGGAAGAAGCCTGTGTCATTTTTTGGTCAAAAAGAAACTTGTTGGTTGAATAAAAGTAACTTTAAGTCAGAATTTGCCAGGGGTATGAATAATTTCGGGCTTAACTGTATGTATATATCTGTATATATATCTGTATATTTCTCTCTCTCTCTCTCTCTCTCTCTCTCTCTCTCTCTCTCTCTCTCTCTCTCTCTCCCAAATGTACATTTTAAATACTACAATGTAGCACTTTATGTAGTGCTTTACATTAAACTGACTTAACTATACAATTATCTTGCATATAAATTATTACAGTTTTATGGCAAACAGAAATCAGTGTAATTAATTTAAAAAATATGAATTGTTTCTGGGTATTGATCCAGGTGTTGTAAGACAAAAACTTGTAGGAAATACAGTTTTAGGAAAAACATAGATCCAGCAGCAGGACATAGATATGTAACCATTTTCCGATTTTCTGTAGAATGGTTAACCCACTATATCAATATCTCACTTCTTCAGGATGGGGGAACGAATTTTTCGACAGCTGGTAATAGATATACAGCTGTCGAAATTCGTTCCCCCATCCTGAAGAATTCAGTTTGGGGATTCAGTTCCCCCTATGTTTAGTATACAGGACGTCTGATATCTTTCAAACTGATGTTGTTAAAGCTCCATTTACATACAAAAAAAATAAATAATAACTTTTAAGCCACTACATCAATACTTCACTTCATTAGGATGGGGGGAACAGATTCCGACAGCTGGATCTCTGACCGTCAGATAACGTTCCCCCTTATGTTTCTCATACAGAAAGAGTCCTATATCTGTGAATCTGATGTTGGTAAAGCTTTATCTATGTATAGAAAAGAAATAGTTAAAAGCCACTACATCAACATCTCACTTCATTATGATGGGAAAACGGATTCCGACAGCTGTTTATCTGACTGTTGGATTCCGTTCCCCCTATGTTTCTTATACAGGGAGAGTCTGATATCTTTAAAACTGATGTTGTTGAAGCTCCATTTACATAGAAAAATAAATAATAATTTTAAGCTAGTACATTAACATCTCACTTCATTAGGATGGGGGGAACGAATTCCGACAGCTGCATATCTGACCGTCAGAATCTGTTCCCCCCATATAAATGAAGTAAGATATTGATGTAGTGGTTAAAAAGTTATTATTTAATTGTTCTATATTCAGATGGAGCTTCAACAACATCAGTTTCAAAGATAACAGAATCTCCCTGCCTAAGAAACATAGGGGGGAACAGAGTCCAACAGTCAGAGATCCAGCTCCTGGGTTAACCATTCTACAGAAAAGCTTATTTTTAATAAGATAATAGTATAGTTAAGTCAATTAAATGTAATGCACTGTTTAAGAGTATACATAAAGTGCTACATTGTAGTAAAATTAAAAATGCACATTTTAGATATATTATACAACCCCTTGTATGAGCGCACACACACAAACACATCTGTGCACGACCCTTTCTCTCTCTCTCTCTCTCTCTCTCTCTCTCTCTCTCTTTCTGTGTGTGTGTGTGTGTGTGTGATCAAGTAATCAAATTGCTGTTTTTCCATTTAAACAGAATTACCATTATTGACAATTAAATGTGCGCAATGAAGTGGTTTTCATCTAAATTGAAAGTACAAGCACTATTTTTCTGTCGTTAAAGTGAAAGCTAACATGCAATTTGTGTAACATGCAATTTATGACCAGAAAGAAAGTCACTCCACGTCTATGAAAAGTTATTCCAACCTAATGAAGCACCTCTCATGCCACAACATTAAAGTAGTGTAAATTAGTGTACAATGTTTTATAATAATAATTTATTTTTATTTAGTGTCTTGCCAAATGTTGGTCTTTGCAACTTTTCAGAAATATAAAAGCTACAAAGATTATTTTTTTATTTATTCTGCTTTAGCAAGACTGAGACAATGGTGGAAAGAAAAAAACTGTCTGAGACATTATAAGAAAAAACCCTGAGAAATACAAAGGAAGCCTATCCAAATATGAGTCTCACTAAGTGATACTGGGGTGTTTGATTCTTAAAACATATTAGAAATTTCATATAGTTTAAATTGTAACCAAGAGCTTTTGAACATCTTACAAAATAGAATAGTTTATTTAAGATTTATTACGACTTTTTTCTGTCAAAGCATCCTGGAGACTGATGCACAAGATAGACATGGCAACAGCGTATCAGTCACCACCACGATCTCCAACTGGTACTATCTACTGCAGTCTCATCTTTGGATATTATCCACATTGGGCCCTCCTCAGCAGCAGTTATTATTTCACCTTCACCAATTGCAATTATTTTATCTGGTTCATAGTGGATCTGTACCCTAACCTAGAAACTCCACGTCTCAGCCTGGCTCTACCTCAGACCTGCTCTTAACAATGTGTCTCACTAAGAAGCCAACAGTAGCAGCAATATTCAATATTTGTTTCTTGTTGCCCTACATGTTAGGGATTTATCACTTGTTTCCAGCTGTTTATTTATTCTCTATTAAGTTATTCATCTTTACTGAGCTTAATAGTTACTCACTAATAATTTATAGTTCCTTGTCCTATTTATATCTTTTGAGGTTTGAATTTTCCACAACATATTATTTATCATACAAATTCATTTGAACTGGAATGAGGTAACAACATGATGCAGGTATGTTTATTTACAGGCAGATTATTTGCTGTACAACTGGTCGCAGCCTATAAGATCTTGGCAAAACCTACTGCTTATACATGGGATTGTTGACTAGTTGGCTCTGTAAGGGCCCAGTTTCAAACTTATCAATTTCAACACCAGTTAAATTACATAATGGATCTCAAAATTTAGAAATCACAACATTGTTTAGCATTACTTAACCAGACGTTTTGTTGTTCTTTGTGTATTCTAATGAAAATACCAAATATATACTAAAAACATACAAAAATTCTCAGTAAACTCCTACTAAGGAAGCCTCCCCAACAACAACACTGGGACAATTTGACTGTTGACTTGCTGCCAACTTTTCAACATCTTTATTCTGCCCATCAAGGGAACTGTTGCTATGGAACAATACACCTGTGGTATAATACAGATCTATTTGATCCTGTGGTACAGTAAAGATGTATTAAACCATTTATGTATACACGTGTACATTAATTGATTTTGATTTTACTATAACCTGAGACCAGAGTTCTCCCAAACTAGACTATACTTTTTCCACTTTTTCTACTGCCTGTGTTTATACAGTGATGGGGAAACTGTAAACTATAGTAGATGCTGTATGTAGTTGTGACATGTGAAGCTCCATAGCCATGTTCTCAAAGTAGAGCAACATGCCCCATTTTAATCCCACATTTTGGTACAGGTTGGCCAGGGTCTCAGACATTAATAGGAATGCGGATGGAAACTCAGTAGAACTCAGTAGCAACCACTATTTTTTCAGTTGCTGCATGTATAAAAGTGTTTGTTTCCCACTACATTTACATTTGCAGCATTTGGCAGACGCCCTTATCCAGAGCGACTTACAATATTCCTTGTTATACAACTGAGCAATTTGGGGTTAAGGGCCTTGCTCAGGGGTCCAGCAGTGGTGGCTTGCCGGAGCTGGGAATCGAACCCACAACCTTCGGGTTGGTACTCCAACACCTTAACCATGAGCCACCACTTCCCACACTAAGCAGTCATTTACCACAGCACCTGTTTTCTTTCAGCCAGATCCATTTACTTCATTAGATCTGGCATTGGCTGGATTAATTTAGGCCTTACACAGATGGCCTATAACATTCAGGACAGATGACCTTAGGATATTTACACCACACACTGCATCTACAAAGCCAACAGCATTGAGGACGATTTTATTTATCAAGGCTGAAGTGTAGTCGGTTGCATTAGCATTAATTTATTAGGAGGTAATACTTATTTAATACAATATAATGCCTATAAAAAAAAATAAACAACTATTTACTTAATACTTCAAAAGGCTATATGAAGGCTATATTAAGGTCAATAAATAATTACATAAATACATTTATTAACTGATGATATTGTACATAAAATGAGAAATCTTTTTATACAGTGAGGGGAAAAATTCTTTCACCCCCCTGCTGATTTTGTACAATTGCGCACTGACAAAAGAAATTATCTATAATATTAATAGTTGTTGTTTGTTCTTTTTTTATGTTCATGTTTTATGTTTCATTATAATGTTTTGTTTTATTTTTATATTGCATTTATATTAATCTTTATTGTTCATGTCTTTTGTTTACTTCCTGTTTTGTTTTTGTCATGTCCATGCGATGTGTTTCTATTAGTTATTCTTGTGTATTTATAGCCTTTGTGTTTCCCTTTATCTTGGGAGTGAATTTTGTCTGTGCCACTGTTGTGAGTTTGTCAAGTTAAATTCTTTCTAGTCAAGTGCATGTTTGTTGTTTTGTTTATGGTCGTGCTAATGGTGAAGCTAAACTAGGTTAAGCTCAATTAAGTCACGCAAAGTCAAGATTAGTTTATGCATATGGCTTTAAGACTACTGTAAATAAACTGCACCTTTGGCTTCTAAAAATACTATTCGCTTCAGTGGGCCATCTTAAACTTAGGCTGTGGCTTGACAGGCACAAGGTGAGCAGACTCTGGAGTGGTCGATACAAAACCCACTGTGAACGAGGAAACACTTGGCAGCAATGCATTGTCCTTATACTCAGCCAGGGACTGGTGAATTTTTCCTTCTGGCATCTTGAACTAAAGAGAGTCCTGTAGCTCCACCCGGAAGAAATCTTTAAGCGCTGCATCATTAAACGCAGACGGATAACTGCTGGGTTCATATTTAGGTCGATGGATTCTGTAGTGAATCCCATTGAAGCGAGTAGTATTTTTAGAACCCAAATGTGCGGTTTATTTACAATTTGAAAAAAAAAATTAAAATAAACTAAACTTGACTTAGCTCAGTTTAGCTTATCATATCTTAGCTTAGCACACTAGCACAAACATAAACAGCAAACATGAACTAGACATAAATACACTTTAAGTTGACTTAAACTAGCTTGACAAACCTATCCATTGATAAAGACAAAGGGAAACACAGGGGCTTTAAATACAGAAGACCAACCAATAGGAACATGACACCTAAACAAGGGATCATGTGACAGGAAAAATGGAAAACAAGGATCACATGACAAGTACAAAACAGGAGGAAAACACAGACATGAACAAGAACCCAAAACATAAAACAAGAGACATAAACATGAAACAAGATAAACATGGACATATACATAATATAAACAATACAAAAACAAAAACATGAACCTAAACCACCTCCGTGAAGTTGGCACCCCATAAAAAGAAATAATCACCAAAAGTAGCCATTCGTTTGTTCTGATTTGTGCCGCAAAAACGAACGTTTGTGCTGGTTTGGTTTTTGAAATATTAAGCTTTATTTTGTGCCGTTAAGACAAACAAGGTATCTATTTCCCTTCCTTAGATATAAGCAAAGTATTTCCGGAAGCTGACGTCACTCACCACTCAAGTTTGTCCAAATCGCACAAATTGTGCTCGAATTGTGCTGATTTGTGCCACTAAAATGAACGTTAAATATATTTCCGCTTCTTAGAAAAAACAAAAACAATTCGGAGCAGTGACGTCACTCTCCACCCCATGCTGCCCAAATCGCTCCAAACCGAATGAATACAACAATGTATAGTTTAAATAGGTAAATTACATGATAGTTTAACTTGTGAAATATGCCTAAAGTAACCATTAACAATAAAAAATGTTCCCAGGATTTTGCTAAAAGTTGCTAAAAAACACCACTTAAAATTACATAGCTATTGTATTAATTGTTTTGAGGTGAATTATTTTATGAATCTTTTTTTATTACATTTACAGCATTTGGCAGATGCTCTTATCCAGAGCGACTTACATTTATCTCACTTATACAACTGAGCAATTGGGGGTTGAGGGCCTTGCTCAGGGGCCCAACAGTGGTGACTTGGTGAAGCTGGGAATTATTATTTATTAAATAAATGAATAGAAAATTGTATAACCTTTGCAGAAGATTTTAAACAAGACTTTATTTTGAACAGGTTTTTACTATATGTTACTCAATATTATATTTCCCATCATTTGCCCCATACTGAGGGGCCTTTGTGGGAATAGGCTCCAAAGTAACTATAACTTTTACTTTCACTTTTTTTTTTCTTTTCTTTTTTGAACACATTGGTTTTATGCTACTTAGACAAGTAAAAATCCAGAAATCTACAAATTACTCATTCTTACACTAGATGGAACCAAATACATGTTTCCAGTGTGATACTGATTTTATAAATTTTATATGCTTGCCCAAGTAGCATAAAACCAATCTGTTTAGAAAGGAAAGCAAAAGGTAAGTTATATTTACTTTGTTGGGTTAGGGTATTATTTTCTTTTTTCCGTAAAAGTAATTTGTGAAGAATAATAACTGTAGGGTAAAACGGATCTAAAGACACACCTTAAGGAATATTTCCTTTTACTATTTCATTACTACAGTGAATGGGAGGGGACATGTTTGGTTCACTTAGTTTTGTCGTGGCCACAACATATTAACTCGTGGGAACGTGATGTTATGTCGTGGCTATGAGATAAAAATTCGTGGAACGTGATATGTCGTGGGAACGTGATGTTATGTTGTGACCACGAGATCATTTTGTCGAGGTAACAACATCCTTATCTCGTGGCCTCGAGATGCTGTTGAGGGAACGACATCCATTTCTTGTGGCCACGACTATATATGTTGAGGGAACGGCTTTTTAAATGTAATGAACACGCTGACCGTAACAGCACATACGGCAGTGGAGATAAGAGGTAAATACGGGGATGATTGATTTAATAACGTTCTCCTTTAAACTCGGAATATCATAAGGACATGGTGCGGTCTCTTATATGAAAACCTTAGGTTATAAGTGAAAGGCACCTAAAGCGCAGTGTTAAGTTTAACTTGATTTACCATCGACAGTTTGCTATAGCTTTAATAAAGTACTGTAATTCATCATTGATCAGTTAACCAGTCCGACAGCGGTTATAGCAGCTGCACTTCGAGCAACTTAGTAGCGAAACTAATAACGGCTTTCATATACATGTCAGTAACAGCACTGAGCGGGGGAAAAGGGCATTCTTACAGGTCCGATAATATACAGTATTTACATAAATATAAAAGTCAGACACTTTTATAATCTTTCACATTGTGATAAACATAATTTAAAAAGTTCTCTCAACATATGAAGTCGTGGCCAAGAGAAACGGATTTCGTTCCCTCACCATAGCATCTCAGCATGACATTACCTCCACAAAATTTGCCTCTACAAAATGATCTTGTGGCCAACATAAAACCACGTTCCCACAACGAGTTAATATAATGTGGCCACGACAAAACTAAGTGAACCGAATGTTAGCTAGCTTAGCTAGGCTAGGCAGTGTTTGTTTACTTCCCTGTTCCTCATGTCTTCCTGTCATGTGCTTCCCCTTGTCCTTGTCATTGGTTAGTTTGGTCCTAAGTGTTCACAGGTGTTCCTCGTTTTGTCTTGTGCATATATACCCCCTTGTAGTGTGAGTGTGAGTGTGAGTGTTAAGTGGTCCTGTCAAGTTTAGTTCACGTTTGTTGTTTTGTTTAGTGTTAGGTCTGTCTAGTTTGTTTGTTTGTTTCACATTCTGTAAATAAACTGCACCCTGGGTTCTAAATACGTCTTGCCTCAGTGGAGTCCATTACAAGACCAGTATTAAATATTGATAAATATTTTTCTATCCACACTGTAAAACCATTTGAATCACCCATGCATTTTCAAAGGTTGCATTTTACACAAAAAATTAGAGTTTATATTGTAGTTAGGACACGCTACAAAATAAAAGGAAACCAAAAAAAAATCTTCATATTTTTAAATGACAAACACCTATGCCTCATCTCTTGGCCTAGCCGGAACTGGCCATAACCGACATTCCACCGTCATGCAGAAAAGGTTAAGGAAGGAAGAGTACAGTGGGAGGTATTGGAATAAAATTTGTGGATGACCAGTTTTAGGCCTGAGATACGTTTTCCCAGATGCTCTGCATCCATTTCTTTTTTTTGCTGTGACAATGTTGTGTAGTCGGTCTAAAAATGTGGTGGCTTCCACCCCCTTTCATCTTCAATCTCCCTCTAAGTGTTACATTGCCTTACATTTTTGTTAAAGACAGGTAAACTCGGGTTGCGTTCCTGTAGTGCTTAAGCCTGATTGTTAAGTTTACAATTAAGCCCCCAAGTGTCTGCACACCTGATGACTGTGTTTAAAGGGGTGGTATTTTGGAAAGCAAAGAAGGCATAAAATGTAAGATTTGTCGAATCTATAAAAATGCTTCTACTGTTTTTTAAAACAATGTACGAACATTTTGCAAAAAGTGTGCTTATTGTTGTGCATATCTGGGGTGAAGTTTTGCTTCTTGAGGATAAGATTTCACAAACCATCTGTTGTATTTATTTTTAATGTGTAAGCAATTGTAAAAAATAAGTAAATTTATGTTTTAAACTGTATAGCTCTAATCATGCACAAAAACATATAAAAAAAACTAGGCATTAAATCGCTAAATCTAAACCAAACCCTAACCTTAGTATCATCATAACCCTGCCCATTTATTTCACACACACGAACAGATTGCAAACAGTTTTCCTCCTCTGTAAACATCACATCCTCCACAGCACATAAAACCTATTTTTTGCTTGCTTTTTTCAACCATACCAGCTGTACCACATTGTAATTAAATCACTAATGGAATTAATTGTAGGACAATTCAAATCTATAGATACAATATGGACATTTTTCAGACAGTAACAGAATCTTGTCCAAAATTTGAGACTTTTCAAGTTGTATATGCTTTTGGTTCGAGATTTTCATCTGAATGATTTCTAATCAGAAAATCAGGACAGAAAATAAAAGATCATGTTTTAAAAACTCTGTAATGTTTTGGTACATTAAGTTCTTATAGCACACTATGCCACTTATGTATACATTCATCTTTAATATTTGGGTTATACTGGTTAGCATATTAGTGGATCTGGGGCTGACTATTTTTTTAAGCTTTACAGTTTTTTTGCATGTGCATTTTTGTATGCGTCTTAACCTTCACCTTGCTGACAAATTGTTTCAGAACACATCAGTCTCAAAGCATTTGTTGTTTTTGATGAGCATGTAAGTGCTCTGGTGAGACATGACCTTCAGGGAGCTGAGTCTGTGCCTGTTTGAATAAAGAAATGCAAATCGACAATTTTTGAAACTTATCAGCAAATTTGTGGAACATGTCTCAAAGGAGGCACAAAGCGTTCAAGGCAGAAAATCATGACCGTAAGTTACAGTAAACCTTGACTATTTTTTTAAAATGTCTTGTGTGTTCCGAAAGAAGGGCAATCTAGCAAGGTCCGGTGGTTGTTCAGCCAACCATTATAAACATAAAACTGCTTTAATGTTATGCACCTTAGATGTTAGGTGCATAAGAATACTGATTATCAAATTTTCAATGTAACAAGTAATAAAAAAACAAAGCATTTTATGAAAAATGATTATTGATCTTTATCATTCAGGTTTTTTACGGTTTTGAAAATAAGATGGTTCCTTTCCAAGTTTTAAACCCCTTTTTTTTTTTTCTTTTGTACAATATATCGTAAATAGTTAAACCAACAAAAACTATTTTTTGTTATTTTATTAAGAATTGTGAAGTAAACAATCCCATTTTTAGAAAGTTTTTAAGATTAAATTTACCATTAATAAATAAACACCCTTAAAATTTTAGAATTAGTAAATAACAGGAGGTACATTTGTTTATTAGCCTCAGATTACATTGCCTTAAAGTGAACTTTTTCACATTTTGTTACCTTACAACCACAAACTTGCATATCTTCAGATTTATTCAGATTTATTCAGATTTTATGTAATAGAACAACACAAAGTAGCACAATTGTATGGTGGAATGGAACTGATGCATGCTTTTCAAGGTTTTAAGCAAATAAAAATCAGAAAAGTGTGGCATGCATTTGTGTTCATTCCCTGTTATTTGTAGAGCCACCTTTCACTGTAATTACAGCTGCAACTTTTTGGGGGTATGTCTCTACCAGCTTCTACCAGCACATCTAGAGATTGATTGCACTGATTGCACTGGATTTTATTTAGGGGTATCAGAGTACAGGGGGCTGCATTCACATGCACATAACACTTCAGATTTTTATTTGCTTACAATTTTGAAAACGTATATGATTTTTGCTTCACCTCACAGTTATGTGCTACTTTGTGTTGGTTTATTACATATAGTCTTAATAAAATACATTTAAAATTATGGTTGTCAGGTGACAAAATGTGAAAAAGTTAAGGACGTAATAATACTTTTTCAGGGCACTGTACATGGAATTGGCCATTACTTTTGAAACAATTATTTGATAAAAACATTTCAGCTAAATTATAGCCAGAGCTAAAATGACTAAATATATTAAGTTAAAATATATTCTTGTGTTTAATACATTTACAGAATAAAGTAAGTTTTATGTTTTTGTCACCAGTTTAGGAGATACTGCGTTAATTAATGCTTAACAAAAAGTGATCGTTGGAGATAAATAAACAAACAGTCTCTTATATTCAAAATTCACATAATTCTTAGTCACATAATCCTTAGTAAACCTTACCATATACTGCTGACGGGGTGTATGGAGGGCCAAGTAGGAAAAAGTTACACCCTCCTTTTTTCTAGGCAGAGTATGTTACTTTTCCAGAACTTCTACCGAACCCAGTGACGGGCATTCGGTTTCTGAGCCTTCAGTGGGAGCTTACCCGACTGATACAGCTCTTAATACCACCACTATCATGTCGCAAACCATCAATACTATACAAAACGCAATATAACACGGCGTGGAATTACGGAGAGAGAGAGAGAGATTTTAAGAATAAAAACTATTTTTATGAAAGCAAGAAACTGCTAAGACAAACTTTTACACCACAACCACAACTGTACCAAGTACTACATCTAGAGCAGTTCAGAATCAATATTTATCCTAATATTAATATAACATTACAAAGACATAAAAAATTTAATTAAATATATAATGCATTTAAAGGCTATAAGCCAGTGTTGCTGGTCTGGAAGTGGTAAACAAACTCTTTCCCG
The DNA here is from genome assembly GCA_005784505.1 of Bagarius yarrelli. Classification (NCBI taxonomy): domain Eukaryota; kingdom Metazoa; phylum Chordata; class Actinopteri; order Siluriformes; family Sisoridae; genus Bagarius; species Bagarius yarrelli. The sequence continues at coordinate 5,469,729 of VCAZ01000022.1, forward strand.
GGATGAGACAAGCTAATTAACTTCAGATTTAGCTGACCTCTCCTCATGATGTCTAACTTGTTCAGAAAAACATACTGAAAGCTCATATTCACATACATGTACTGGATATTGCAGCAAGAGAAAAGCTTTGAAGTAAAGAGAATAAAATGTTGGGAATAAATTTAATTAAACAAATAATCAAATTAAAATTTAACTGAACAAATTATTAGAATTTAGGTTAGCTTCTGAAAGAGTTTAGGCCAGCAGAGAAGACCCTGTCTGCACGCCACTGCCCGAACCAATCCATGTGGATTACTTTTCTTTAACAAATGCTAGCACTGACTGATTCAGTGTCTCTGCCTTTGGTCAAACACCAGATATTCAATAAGTTATGAAAGGGTTCACTACTCAGGATTCCCACTCTTTTTCAGAGTTACATTTCCAGGACATTTCAAATTTTATTACGACAAGAATAAAAGACCACAAATTCCTGGCCTAAAGTTAGTATAGTATAGTAGTAGTATATTCAATTCATTGTCATTGTGCAGGGTACATGTACAGAGCCAATGAAATGCATTTTTCGCATATCCCATCTTAGTAAGTTGGGGTCAGAGCGCAGGGTCAGCTATGATACAGCGCCCCTGGAGCAGGAGGGGTTAAGGGTCTTGCTCAGGGACCCAACAGTGGTTGACTTGCCAGAGGTGGGGCTTGAACCCAGGTGTTTCTGGTCTTCAGATTAACAACTCAGCACCTTAACCATTTGAGCCACCCTGCCCCTAATTTAGTTATAAGGGGCCTAAGTTATATAGTCCTCTCTCCAGAAATTAGAAAAGATACACATTATGGCTTTGAGTTACTATAAAATCACAAATACACACACTAAGCTTCTGATGATAAACTCTTCACTTTATTATGATAAACACACATTTCAAAGAATGCCTAGGCTGTTCTCAAATTAAATTAAAAAACAGGGATTTCCAAAAATGGAAATGAATTTTTTTTTTATTAAAATGGTAAAACAGTGTCCTTTAGAACTTCTTGGTGCAGTTGTTTTAGACTCTCTTCTATGTTTTCCATTTCTCTTTGACATTTTTCGATATGCATTTACCTTTGACAGCTTTGAAATGAGGCTGTTCTTCTGCCCTGACTACTATTTTATCAAAAAACAGTAAGCAAGTAACATTGCTAAACAGTTTTCCCTCTATTCAAGAAGGAATCTTTTTTCATCACTGAGAAATAAGTTAGGGATTCAATGGTTCCTTCCCCATCAACCGACAAATCAACCTAGTCGCCTACGACCTTCCCCATACTACAGATTTCACTCAACTTTTTATGTCTCACTCCTTTAACACTATCAAAACACTATCTCTCAGTCTCTTCAGCGTCTTCCAAAGCTCTAGCCTGCTTCAGTACCCTAAGTACATACCTGCCTTTTTCCTACAATCCCTTTAAGCGTCCAGCGACTCTTTAGCATTTGCCTGTGTTGCAAATAATACACGATTGAGTCCTTCTTCCTTGTTTGATGAGACCATACCCCAAACTAAGGTGAGTAAATGGCTTAAATACAGTGAAATGAGGTGCAGGTGTGTGTAATCAGTATTTTGAGGCTTTATGACCGGAACAGCGTTTGACTGTGACCGTGTCAAAACACAGTGTATTACAGATTGCAATGTATGTATCTAAAGAGTGGTTAGAGACCATAGGCTGTCCCATTATTTAACTGCCTTTTTTTAATAGGAACTTGAAATACAAAACTGGACAAAAGAAGCAATTAAAAAAGCTGGCCTGATCTTTTACATCACATAGACAGCCTGGTGATCAGGATACACTATGGGTTTAAGGTAAGATGGCAGTATGCTTCTATGACAATTACTATTTACTTAAACTTTGTTGTAGACACCCCTTTATTTTATGTTTGTTGTTTGGTTTATCTTTGAGCTAGTGTTTAAGATAAGATAAGGTAAACTAATCTATGTTAAATCAAATCAAGTCAAGTCAGGATTACTTTGTGTATTGTTTTGTCAATATTGTAAATTAACTGCACCTTTGGGTTCTAACACCACTTACTTCAGTGGAATTCATTACAGTACTCCTGCCTTTTGCCCAATGACAGCTTGAATAGACTCCAGTAGATCCTATGACCCTATCATAAGGGAATATCAAAAAAGATAAGGGAAAATGGTTTGGCACCATGGTATAATGAGCACACATTTTCTTTAAAGAGAGCACCCCGAAAAGTGAAGCGCAGCTGGAGAAAAACTAAACTAGAGGTATTTCGTATTGCATGGCGGGATAGTAACCTGTCCTACAGAAATGCATTAAAAACTGCTAGATCTGATCACTTCTCTTCTAGAAGAGAACAAACATAACCCCAGGTATTTATTCAATACAGTGGCTAAATTAACTAATAACAAAGCATCAATAGGTGTTGACATTTCCTATTCATCACAGCAGAGATACTATTAGAGATAAAATTGTGAACATGCAGCAGACATCCGCAGTATTGCATCAGATGGTGCGCCATAGATCCCCAGAGGAACAATTCCACTCGTTCGTTACTATGGGAGAGGAAGAACTTTTTAAACTTATTAAATCATCTAAACCAACAACATGTATGTTAGACCTGATTCCGTCTAAGCTCCTAAAAGAGGTAATTCCTGAAGTCATAGGTGTGCTTCTGAATTTAATTAATTCATCGTTGTCAATAGAATACATTCCCAAAACATTTAAACTAGCTGTTATTAAGCCACTCATTAAAAAAACACAACTTGATCCCAAAGATCTAGTTAAATAAAGACCAATTTCAAGCCTCCCATTTCTGTCTAAGATACTTGAAAAGGTTGTATCTTTACAACTAAATTTTTCCTTAGAGAAAAATTATATTTATGACGATTTCCAGTCAGGATTTAGATCCTGTCACAGTACTGAGACTCTAATTAAAGTTACAAATGACCTGCTGCTATCAGCTGATAATGGTTGTCTCTCTCTATTAGTGCTATTGGACCTCAGTGCTGCATTTACCACTGCCAAACACAACATTCCTTTAAATAGTTTAATAAGCCTTGTTGGCATTAGTGGAAGTGCGTTAGCATGGTTTAAATCCTACTTATCTGACCACCAACAATTTGCAGTGAACGAAGAGGTATCATATCGCTCGCAAGTAATGTATGGAGTACCCCAAGGCTCAGTTCTAGGACCGTTACTTCTAACACTTTACATGTTACCCTTGGGAGATATTATTAGGAAACATGGTGTTAGCTTTTACTGCTATGCTGATGACAGTCAGCTATACATTTTTTCGCAACCTGGCAAAACTTACCAATTTGAAAAACTAACTGAATGTATAGCTCATATAAAAAACTGGATGACAAATAATTTCTTAATGCTGAATCCTGAAAAAACAGAGGTGTTAATTATCTGCAATAAAGCCTCTGCCTCTAATAATCTAAATCACTGCCTAACACTTGATGGCTGCTCTGTCAACCCTTCATCAGAAACTAAGGTGTGCTTTTTGACAGCAGTCTTTCCTTTGAGAGCCACATTTCCAGCATTTGTAAAAATGCATTTCATCATCTTAAAAATATACCTATGGCCTATGCTCTTAAGGTCAAATGCAAAAATTTTAGTTCATTTAAAATCTTTTTTAATTACTTTTTTTAATTTTAATTACTTATAAAGCCCTAAATGGTTTAGCACCTTGGTACCCGAGTGAGCTCCTATCCTATTATAGTCCTCCACGTCCGCTACGCTCTCAGGACTCAGGCAATTTGATTATACCTAGAATAACAAAATCAACTGCAGGCGGCAGATCCTTCTCTTATCTAGCACCTAAACTTTAAAATAACTTGCCTTTAAAACACATCTCTTTAACCTGGCCTACACATAGTACACACATTTTTATTATTCAAATCTGTTAAAGGATTATCAGGCTGCAATAGTCAGGTCAACCGGAACCGGGAAACACAATCAATAACACATAATATATTTGTTTATTACCAGTCGAATTGCATCTACACTAACATATGTCTGTTCTTTGTTATTCCGACCTCACTGTCGCCACCATCACCTGGAGACAATAAGGCAGTTTCTCTTGTCTTCTAAGCAGCCATCCAGACAAGACTTTGCTGCAGCTCGGGTAACCTACTGGTTTATCTGGTCAGAGGAGAACTGACCCCCTGACTGAGCCTGGTTTTCCCAAAGTTTTTTTTCTCCATTTGTCACCTATGGAGTTTTGGTTCCTTGCCGACGTCGCCTCTGACTTGCTCAGTTAGGGACTCTCAATTTTTGGATATCAATCAAATTGACTGTTCCAATAAATATTTAATATTGTTGTTTCTGAGGTATTTCTGTAAAGCTGCTTTGAAACAATCCTGATTGTTAAAAGCGCTATATAAATAAAGGTGACTTGACTTTACTATAAAACTTGTCAAGTTTTCAAACCACCGGCCATAAAGACGACACAATTTGCCTACAAACCACAACAGTACAAAAGGAACTAGCACACTCATATGTAGTTGTCATGCATTGCAACAGTTTGGTTTATTTATCAAACCACCCATTTTCTGTTTGTCTACAAATCTTAGGATGAATTGTTTAACTAGACAACATTGGATAATAAAAAACCATTTGCCAATAACCAAGACAAATCTAAAACGACAAATAAATTTCACATACATTACTCTTTATCTAAATGGGATTATTGTTAATCGACATTTACATCGTATGTTATTATCGTATTATTATGTTATTGCATTATGCTAATTTTAAAGGATTTGTACTTGAGAGATAAAGATGATGTAATCCCTCTTATAGAACATGTGCTTACAACATATGGTAAAAATATTGGAATTTTTTACCACCCTATTTTTATCAAGTTTTTAGCACCCTATTTTATGTTTTGTCTCATTTCTATAATAATCTTCTTACTTTTGAAAGACATTTTTACTAGATTTAAAGCCTGGCTTTAATGTTTTTCTATTCAGCCACAATATGATTAGTGAGAACAGTGAGTGATGTCAGTTGAGGAGGTCTGTTGTAGTTAATCTCAAAAGTGTTCAGCTGGATTGAGGTCAGGTTAGGTGAGGTCCACTTCAGATATATAACACCATAGTCTTCATAGAGTTTAGGGCCTTTAAGCACAGGGGCATTGTCATGATGGAACAGTGTTTGGGTTTTTTAGTTTAACTGAAGGAAAATCTTAATAACTATATTTAGACAGCTTAGACAATTGTTTGCTAGCAACTTTGTGGAAAAAATGCAAGAAGGACATACTTCTGGGTCTTCTAGTATTGTGTCCACAAACTTTTTGGCCATATATTGTAAGCCTTTTTGCCTGTTTGCGTTTCATCACCTCATAAAATCACCTCCAATCTCACCATCAGCACCGGGGTTCCCCAGGGTTGTGTTTTGTCCCCTCTCCTATACTCCCTTTTCACCTATGATTGCGTGCCTGTCTATGTGTCAAACAGCATTGTCAAGTTCGCAGATGACACCACGGTAGTAGGCCTATCAGAGGTAACGATGAGACTGCCTACAGGGAGGAGATCCAGTACCTGGCAGCATGGTGTGAGGCCAATAACCTGGAACTCAACACTAAGAAGACATTGTGACACAAAGGAGGTCATTGTGGATTTCAGACGAGCTAGCAATCACACTCATCCTCCAATACACATCAACGGAGCGGCTGTTGAGCGTGTACCTAGCTTCAAGTTCCTAGGAATCCACATCTCTGAGGATCTCACCTGGTCCCTGAACTCCTCTTTCCTGGTCAAAAAGGCACAACAGCGCCTATATTTTCTGAGAAGACCTAAAAAGTCCCATCTCAGCAACAGGATACTGAAGAACTTTTACTGCAGTACCATCGAGAGCATCCTCACAAACTGCATCTCAGTATGGTACAGCAGCTGCACTGCTTCAGACCGCACAGCCCTTCAGAGGGTGGTGAAAACCGCCCAACGAATCATCGGCACTCAGCTACCCACCCTGGACAACATACACAAAAAAACGCTGCCTGCAAAGGGCGAGAGGCATAATCAAAGATCCCTGTCACCCCAACCACGGACTGTTCACTCTTCTCCCATCAGGCAGATGCTACCGATGCCTCAGAGCCGCACAAACAGACTGAAAAACAGCTTCTTTCCTGTGGCTGTTTCTGCACTGAACAGCTGATATACAGTATTAATTACTACTGCACTGCCACTTCTGTACTTTGCACTACCTATCATTATGCATCTTTGCACAATCTATAACTATCTATTGTTACACCTCTATATTCTATCCATATACCTCTGTACATTATTTACCCCCACCTCTGTAATTATCAACCCCATACCCTATTTATTACACTGATATTTATTGTAAATAAGCCACTTATGCACTTCTGGTTAGATGCTAACTGCATTTCATTGGCTCTGTACATGTACCTTGCACAATGACAATAAAGTTGAATCTAATCTAATTTCATTCACATTTCATTTCATCTCTGTGCAAATTAGGCTTTACATTTGGGGTTTTTGCAAGTGTTTGATTTTTATTACTATAAATTAATAAACTAGTACTGAATGTTTGATTATTTGAATATTTGATATTTGAATATTTAATTACTGCTTTCCAGTTAAATTTACATTGCCAGCATTTGGCAGACACCCTTATCCAGAGCGACTTACATTTATCTCATTTATACAAATGAGCAATTGGGGGTTAAGGGCCTTGCTCAGGGGCCCAGCAGTGGTGGCTTGGTAGAGCTGGGAATCAAACCCACAATCTTCAGGTTGGTAGACCAACACCTTAACCATGAGCCACCACTTCCCAAATTATGTTACTAATGTTTAAGTTACGGGAAGATAGCATAATACCACCATGAGTTTTACATACATTTTTAAAGATTATTTATAAAACTAGTTTACAATTTCTTTAAAACATTAACTTAAGGGTTTTTCATCCCTAATTTGTTTAAAGATGTGTAGTGGGCTGATTGGCAATCTCTAAGTTTTCTGTACTGTGCAAATAGGTGTACAAGTCTGTATGTACAGTTGTGCACTGTAATAGGTTGGCACCCCATCTAGCTTTTCTTTTTCTTCGACCAGTATAGATGGAAAGATTTTAAATTAAAGTATCTGATTTTATGTGTTAAATCTTAAATATTAATAGTAAATTAAAAAAAATACAAAAATGTGCTTTTTTCATTTTGTGCTTTGCTCTTGAAACAAAGAAACACGTCGACAAGAACATGTTACTGATTATTTTTTTGCAATCTGAAGAAACACAAAAAGTCTACCATTCTACTTCCAGTAAAAAATATATATACAAAATAGCTCAGATCTGGTGGTGAAGATAATGATAAGGTAATTGCTGATAATATACAATAATCCTGGTTTTATGTGTATCAGAAAAATACAAACATTTTAAATCAAAATTAATTTTGTACTTAAAATAATAATGAAGAAATAGATCTGTCTCTCGTTCCACTTCCTTGGTGTCCTACTAATAAAGCAGAAATTGAGTCTTATTAATTAAAATAAAAAGAACAATAATCAAGACATTTTGTTTAGAAAACTGGTTCATCTTTATTTTACATTTGTACCAAAATTCATAGAAGAATAAATAAACATTCTTGTATTTTGTTCACAATGCTACAAACGTTCAAATTTAATGCGTTTTTTTAGAAAAAAAAAACCCCAAAACAATTCTATCAAAATGTAAACAAGTGCTAAAGTGTCACTCGTCAATCGGGATAGTATTGTCAGCAAATAGTATTGTCGGCTCTCAGGAATCGCGCTACAGAGCACAATCCGACCTCTTCCGTCGAGCCACTATGGAGTGTTTAAATTTAGCAAATAACACAGCGATCCTTGGCACCTTGGGTAAGGCTTTTTCCTTAATGTACATTAGATCACTGTGCACACTCGGTCGTCTTGCGAAAGGAGCCACAATGCCGTACGCGTCAGCGCCGACTTTGAATTTGCTATTGGGCAAGGATTTTCTGTGCAGCACATCGCCACACTGCAGTGAGATTTTACGGTGGCGGTCAGGGCTCATCTCGTCGGGCAGTTTGGCCATGGCGAAAAGCGCTTGAAACATAAAGTCTACATTAGTGTTAAGCTTGGCTGATACCTCGAAGTAGGCACAACGCTCGTCCCCCGCCACCAATCGCTCAACCTCATCGTCCGACACCTCACGAGAAAACTCAGGATCGCACTTGTTGCCACATATGACCACTGGAACATCAGCACTCTCCTTCATTTTGGTCTTTAGACAGTCTTTGGTTTCGAAAATTTGCCTCTTGAGTCTCTGCACCTCCTGAAAAGATGCTCGGTTGTCCAAACTAAACACTAGAATGAAAACATCACCTGAAATGATATGGAAATAAATATTTGTCATCATGAGTATCAACTTCTCATGCATGTGCATGTGGTCGGTTCTGAAAATTTTTTTTTATCACAACATAGCGATACCCATCTATTTTCAGTCTTATTATTTATTATTTTGTCTGTTTCCTCAGATCAAATTATTAACACCGTTAGTAGTAAGGCGGATGTTGAATCCAGAAAAATAATCCTTTTGAAAATGCTCTAAAATATAATAATAATAAATTAACAGCCTAGAAGTGATTTGCCAGAATGTACCGGTCAGGATGGAAAGTCTCCTCAAGGCAGGAAAAGGGTGATTTCCAGAGGTGTCCAGGATGTCCAACTGATAGACATCTCCTCGGATACTATAGAACTTTCGGTGAAAGTTCTCGATTGTCGGCGTGTACTGATCATCAAAGCGCTCGTTTAGGAAGCGAGAAATTATCGCAGTCTTGCCCACTTTGGTGGATCCGAGGACCACCAGCCGCTGACAGTTTTTATCTGGGATATTAAAATTATGTTCAGACGGAGACGTTTTCTTAATCATGACTAAAGCGGACCAAAATACACGTACGCTCATTTAGTCGCCAAGAACGTTTTTAAACAAATCTACAAACGGATTATATTTTGTTTTTGCTAAAGCTGTATTTATATACAAGTTGCCAATACGCCTCCTTTTACATCATCGATGACGTAGCGCAGCCAGAGTTAGGGAGAGAGAAAGAGAGAGAGAGAGAGAGTGTGTGTGTGTGCGTGCGTGTGTTCTAGAAACGGTAGGCTATGTTACGCTTTTTAACATCTGTCTAGGCTAAAGTTTTACAAATACACAAAAAGATGTAAAATGACAAGTATTTTTTACTTTCCAGGGATTAAGCAAAGATTACATTATAAAACACATAGAAACAGGAAAAGGTAAGACACTTTGCATAAGCTTTTACATTAGGTCCTTCTGATCTAACTATTGGGTCACCAAAATGTATTTTAAAAGCGTTTTTTATTCATTTAAATGTTTCCTTTATTAAAGTTTAAATACATAACTAACATTGTATCTCTAAATTAGAAATGGCTCTTGGAACTTTGTTGAGGCCAAAGGGACATGATATTTCTGATACACACAAGTTGATCAAGGCCTTGACTGAGACAAACACAACAGTGAAACTGTTTTGTTTTTTTTTTAAGAGTGAGGATGTCAAGATTGCAATGGAGAAAATCTAGATCCTTGAGAGTTGATATACCGTGAAGTCAGCTGTATGTGTACAAAGCGGCAGGAGTTTAACTGCAAGTGCTTCAACACTCTTGAGTGTTTCAGTTTTGGCCAGAAGGTATCAACTGCTGTGCCACAGCCAGCCAGTGAAGGAAATCCACAGTCATACAGGAAAGGCAATCCACAGCCAAAAAAGGAAATCCAGTGGGTAAGTCCAAAGCTGGTTGGGCAGTGGTGTCTGCTCAGATATTATCAAGAGCTGTATCCAGACATTAGCACAGATTAAACACATGTGCAACTGAAATGTATGCATCGTGTTGGACCAAATCGATTTTCTGGCCGGCTCGGTATGATATCCTCTGGTAACTGTTTGAGGATGTACTTGAAATCATTCCCCCCCAAAGCCTGTGACCAAGCGCCATGTAAAGTTCTTGAAAGAGGTGTGGGCCAGGTATTAAATGCCATGAAGTTTAAGTTTGACGACCTATTCAGTCAGTTTATAACGTTCTAATCTTCTTTAATATCATTTCACAGATATGTTATTAACATTTTTTCCTGTAGTCGGGTTGATAAAACTCACTATTTTATCTTAAAATCACAATTTTAAAACTTGCAATTTATATCTAGGGAAGATAGACCTCAATCAGCGGTCTTTCACTGTAAAGCTTTTGCATTTTTTTATATATTCCACTGCCAGAGCCAAACAACAATATGCTTATTGTAAGGTGTATGTTTTATGTACTTTTATTCATTTTTATTGTTTTATCTTGTTTCATGTTTGATCTGTTCCGTTTTTTTTTCTAATTTTGTAATTTTTCCAAATTTGACAACATAGACATACATTTCACTCACCCCTAATTGTCCCAAAATTGCACAACAGTTAACTATATCTTACACTGTCAATTAAATAATAATGAGGAGAAAAATAATAATAATAATAAAAATAAAATTAATAAAAGGGGGGGGGGGGTTTCCCCTCTTCTTGGTCTGCATACAATTCCAGGTAACAAACTGCACATCAACTTCCTCTAGATTTCTTAAGGATCCTATCATACTTCTAATCTATTTTGATAGAGAATAGAGTTTACAAGTGCACCTCCCATCATCCAGCATCCATTTAACAGAGTGGGGATGAGGACCAACAAGAGGAAGAAAAAAGGAGAAAAAACAGGAAGGAAAAAAAAAAAAACATTCACACAAACAACATGTAAAACCTCTAAACACTTTAACATTGACATTAACCCCTCCCACACCCCCCCTTCCCAAACAATTAGTAAGGGAATAACAAAACTTGTCAGAAAAAGACGGGCGGTGCATTTGGTACCTCCTTTAGTGGAGACTTACCCGACTGATACACCTCTTAATACCACCACTATCACTAAGATGGGATATGCGAAAAATGCATTTCATTGGCTCTGTACATGTACCTTGCACAATGACAATGAATTGAATATACTATATATACTATATACTATCACGGCGTAATTACTATACAAAAACACAACAATTACAGACAGAGGCATTTTACGTATTGAGGATAAAAAGAACTCCAAACTTTTATACTACAAGCACAACTGTGCCACGTACATCATCTGGAGCAGTTCAGAATCAGTATTTATCTAATAACATGACAAAAACATTAAAGATATAAATAAAATATATAATACATTTAAAGGCTGTAAGCCAGCGTTACCATTCGTCGGAACTGGTCTGGAAACTCTTTCCCGGGCTGTGTCAAGATAGTTATCTTCTGGGTTAGCTGACCTCTCTCACAATGCCTTTTTTTTCGGAAGTTACATGGGCCAGCAGTATTGATTTTGAAGACCCTGGCAGATTAGATTAAAAGGAAAGCACATAATGTAACATAACACACATACTGAAAGCAGTGCAGTCAAGAGAAATGAAGAAAACAAACTGTTGGGAATTAGTTAATATTATTTAATGAAACAAATATAGAATTTATATTTGTAAATGTAGGTCAGTTTCTGATATTGTTTAGGCCAGCAGAGAAAGCCTTGCTGGCCCTGATTGCACAACACTAAATAACACTGAGGTAGTGCAAAAAGTGATGGAAATGTAGTTTCAGTTTGAAAAAGTGATTAAAGGATTATTACACTTTGTTAAGTAGTGGTTTATTGCATGTGTAAAGTGGGGTCTTTTAGGATGCATGTGGTCTTCTTTTAAAATTAAAAGTATAGGCAGTGGTGCATCAATGACACGGTCAGCTTGGATCATCTGCAGTAGAACGCAGCAGCCACTCCAGATCCAAAATAGTGCTATCTATGATTTTAGCCCGACCAAGACTGTTGTGTCTTTGTTTTCACTGAAACCGCAACTATGGCTTAGTGACTGTTAGTGACGTTGTTTCGTGCCGACAGAAATGAAGCTCTGTGCGGTAAGACTCGCAGTGGTGGCATGTGTGTTTACAAAAACACTGGATGGTGCAAGAAATCTATGATTGTTTCTACTTTCTGTTCATCGCTAGTTGAGTTGAGATGCAGGCCATTTTATTTACCACTGGAATTCACAAATCGAACATCTCAAATCAGTGCCCCCTAAACTTTACCAACATGTGGACTTTGTCTTTACAAACTTTACAAACATGCTGGATCTTGTTTACACAAACATCCCTGGTGCATAACGAGCGGAGCCGCGCCCCCATCTCGGATACTCAGACCACATTTCTGTTATGCTAATTCCAGCATACAGAGCACTCATCAAACCGCTCTAAACCGGTTTTAAAGCATGTGAGAACCTGGCCAACAGGAGATACTTCAGCTCTTTAGGACTGTTTTAGGGAGGCTGCAACCACTGGCAAGTCTGTTAACCTGGAGGAGTAGACGAGATCAGTGATCAGCTTAATTGGCAAGTTCATTGATGACGTGACTGTCTCCAAAACCATTACAACACGCTCCAATCAGAAACCATGGATGACCACAGAGGTGTGTGTGCTGCTAAAGTCCAGGGACTTCGTCTTCCTCCAAAGGACAAGGCAGCCCTAGAAACAGCTAGGGCCAAACTGTCTAGAGCCATCAGAGAGGCAAAGTACGCATACGCCAAGAGAATCCACAGAAGATCATCGGAGTCTCTTTTCCCTCCATAATAACCATTTACACCACACACTGCATCCACAAAGCCGAGAGAAGGGCCCCACACACCCCTCACACACACTCACAGTGAACTGCCTAAGCCCAGACTGCGTAGCTTTTGAACCAGCATTGAACTAGCATTCCACGTAAGTGTTTCCCCCTGTCCAGGTGAGTAAGCACTGTGTGGAGAGCTGTGAAGACTGCATGTTTCAATTCAGTTATATTTGTATAGTGCTTTTTACAATAGTCATTGTCTCAAAGCAGCAATCAAAGATAATTATACAATGTGAGTAAAACAGAGATTAGTCTGCCCTGATTGTCCCTGATACGCAAGCCGAGGGTGACTGTGGCAAAGAGAAACTCCCTAAGATGGTAATAGGACGAAACCTTGAGAGGAACCAGACTCAACAGAGTGTAAGCAACTGTAGTCACAAGTCCTTAGAAAACAGCTTGAGCGTCTTCATGGTAGAGTGGAAATATCATCAGTCACTATGGTGATGACAGGTCCAGAGTGGAGAGGGGGGTTGGATCACTGGCAAGTGGCATATATATTGACAGAGAAAGAGAGAAGAAAGAAAGAAAGAAAGAAAGAAAGAAAGAAAGAAGAAAAAAGGAAGAAAAAAGAGAAAAAGGAAGAGCGAGAAAAAAAAAATGTTAAGTATAGTTATAATTAGAGTGTATGTGGATGTACACTTGGTGTAGAGTGCAAGTAAGGACTCTAGCAAGACTATGACAGCATAACTAAAAGGTCAAAAAGGACCTGAGCCAGGTGAGAGCCGTTTCCTTAATCCCTACTACCTTTTCTAATCTACTTTGACAAGTGCTTTTTCTGTGCTGTGATGAGGCCTAAATCCTGATTGACACAGTTTGTGTATAATATTTCTATTTAAAAATGAACTGCTGTGCTACTATCTTTTCTAGGATTTTGGAGATAAAGGGAAGGTTTGATATCAGCCTGTAATTTGATAGCTCACTGGGGTCAAGGTCAGGTTTCCTAATTAATGGTTTAAAAACTGCTAATCTGAAAGATTTTTAAAAATACCCACTGCTGAGTGAAGAGTTAACTATTTTCAACAGGGGTTCTGTTATTGCTGCTTAAGAAAGTGTTTTGGTTTAGGATCTAATAAACAAGTTGATGATTTTACAGAAGAGATGAGTGAAATCAGATCTTATCCAAAGGAGTAAAATTTTTTAGGTTTTATTCTGATGTGGTTAGTTTATCCTCAGAATCAATTAATAGTCTGATTTCAGGCTTGTATTTCTGCCTAATGTTTGCAATTTTGTTACCGAAAAAGTAATGAAGTCCTCACTACTGGATGCTGTTATTGTGGGGATTTCTGTAGTGGTGTTATTCCTAGTTAATTTTGCTACATGTTAAAAAAAACCCAAGGATTATTTTATTAGTTTCTATAAGGGTGGAGAGATACGTTAATCTAGGTACACTAGGATCTTTTTTGTAGATTAGGATGCTCTCCTTCCATGCTGTTTGAAATACTAACAATTTAGTTTGGCACCATATAAATTCTAGTTTTCGAATGCTCTATTTTAAAGACCGTGTGTGATCATTATACCAGGGAGCGAGTTTCTTATCTTTTATAAATTTTCTTTAAACTGGAGCTACGTTATCTAAGGTATAATGGAATGTTGACTCATTCAGTTGCCTAATCGGGTTCTGTGGGGTCAGACTGTGATCCATGGTAGATATTTGATAAAGCTCTGGGCGATAGTAGATGTGAATGTATGTTTAATGTGGTAGCGCGGCACTGTGTGTACATTATTACTATGAAACACTTTGAATAAAATAAGAATGTTGATTTGAGATAACTTTACACTGTGGAATTGTCACTATATTAATTATACTTACCCCAAAAGACAATATTAAATATTAAGTGGACCTGCTTTATGGGTGGATCCTACTACACACTGATTTACTCCCACTGAGTCAAGTATAAACATAAATGCTGTTCTCAGCGGGTCGTCTGTATTCCCAAAATAAATATTAAAATCTCTAGCAATAAACTTCCAGGTTTGCAGTGCTGCTGAGCAGTTTGCTAGTATAGTTTTGTGTAGTTTAGCTAGCTTCGCTTTTTGTTAAACCCTCATATTATTTTCACTCTCTGTTGATTATATCAGCAAAAAATAACTTAAATTCCACCATTTTTCTAATATCAAAATTTTTTGGCGTTCGCTGCGATTTAAATCTGTGTGTGTAGCGTGTTAGCATTGTTCGCCCGTTTGTTTCCAGTCACGTTTCTGTTCTACTGTTTTCTTCTTTCCTGGATGCATCAACGACAGCGGTACTTCGGAATCATTCTTTATGCACTGTCATTGTGAGGCGGCATAGTAGTGGGTCAAAACACAGCTCTTCAGTTCCGACAAAAACATTAAACAGGTTCTTTCCACCTAGTGACGCACCCACTAAAAAACCTGCTGAAAGAGAACTAGTTATTGGTGATTCTCTTGTACGGAATGTGAAAATAGAGAATCCAGCTACCATAGTCCAATGTCTACAAAAGTGCTGGCTAATGCTAAATTTAAATTCAGTAAGATTGTCATTCACGCAGGCGCTTATGATGTTCGACTTCGCCAGTCGGAGATAACTAAAAATAATTTTAAGTAATCAGTAATCTGCTCTGGTCCCCTCCCTGCTTACAGTGGTGATAAGATACATAGCAGATTGTCATCACTTAATAGCTGGATGTCTAAATGGTGACTGCGAAATAACATAGTTTTTGGGGCAGACCTGACCCAAAAACTATGGGTCAGGTAAAGTATGGAGTACCCCAAGGCTCAGTTCTAGGGGCGTTACTTTTTAAACTTTACATGTTACCCCTGCCATATGTTATTAGGAAACGTGGTTTTAGCTTTCACTGCTATGCTGATGACACTCAGCTATATATTTCTTCGCAACCTGGCGAAACTTACCAATTCAAAACTTACTAAATGCATAGTTGATATAAAAACTGGATGACAAATAATTTCTTATTGCTGAATCCTGAAAACACAGAGGTGTTAATTAAGCCTCTGCCTGTAATAATCTAAATCACTGTCTAACACTTGATGGCTGCTCTGTCAATCCTTTATCATTAGCTAGGAACTTAGGTGCTTAGGTGCTTTTTGCCAGCAATCTTTCCTTTGAGAGCCATATTTCTAGCATTTGTAAAAATGCATTTTATCATCATAAAAATATATCCAAACTACGACCTATGCTCTCAAGGTCAAATGCAGAAATTTTAGTTTATGCGTTCATGACCTCAAGACTAGAATATTGTAAGGCTTTAATGGGTGGTTGTTTTAAACGCCAAATAAACAAGCTCCAGCTGGTCCAAAACACAGCAGCTCTCTTACTAGAACCAAAAAGTATGATCATATTAGCCTGGTTCTGTCAACACTGCACTGGCCCCCTGTTAAATATCGAATAGATTTTAAAATCTTGTTAATTACTTATAAAGCCCTAATTGGTTTGGCACCTCAGTACCTGAGTGAGCTCCTATCCTATTATAGTATTCCACGTCCACTGCGCTCTTTTTTGTCCTAAAATGACATAAATAATGTCCGCAGGAAAAAGCTTTACAGAATCAAAAAAGACAATATTAAACACTCACTAATACTCTCAACTGATTGATATCTATAAATTAAGAGTCCCCAACTAAGCAAGCCAGAGGCAACAGTGACAAGGAACCAAAACTTCATCGGTGACAGAATGGAAAAAAAAAAACCTTGGGAGAAATCAGGCTCAGTCAGAGGGTCAGTTCTCCTTGGACCAGATAAACCAGAAGGTTACCCTTGCTGCAGCAAAGTTTCTGTGGTCTTGAACGCATGGCTGTCTAGAAGACAAAATACCACTGAAAAACTGCCTTGTTGTCCCCATTTGATGGAAGCAAAGGTAAGCTTGGAATAACAAAGACAGACATATGCTAGTTTAGATGTGATTCGATTTATGATATACAAATATATTGTGTGTTATTGGAGGTGTTTCCGGATTAGGTTGACCTGATTATTGCAGCATAACAATCCTTTAACGGATTTGAATAATGAAAATGTGTAGGCCAGGTTAAAGAGATGTGTATTTAATCTAGTTTTAAAATGACAGAATGTGTCTGCCGCCCGAACAGTGCAGGGTAAATTATTTCAAAGTTTTGGAGCTAGCAGTTGTTTTTGTTATTCTAAATATTATCAGATTGCCAGAGTCTTGAGAGCACAGCAGACTTGGAGGACTATAATAGAATAAAAACTCACTCAGATACTGAGGTGTTTAACCATTTAGGGCTTTATAAGTTATTAACAGGATCTTTCAAAATCTATTAGATATTTAATAGGGAACTGAGCTAATATTATCATACTTTTTGATTCAAGTAAGAACTCTCGCTGCTGCTTTTTGAACCAGCTTAAGCTTGTTTATTAAATGTTTATTAAAACAACCACCCAGTAAAGCATTACAATCATCTAATCTTGAGGTCATGAACGCATAAACTAAAATTTCTGCATTAGACCTCAAGAGTATAGGTTGTAATTTATATATTTTTTCAAGATGAAGTAAAGTAGATATTGCTCCTAAAGTAAATATTGCTGTCAAAATGCACATCTAAGTTCCTAACTAACAATGAAGGGTTGACAGAGCAGCTATTAAGTGTTAGACAGTGATCTAGATGTTGTTGCAGAATTTCAACATCGTTAGCATTAATTCCATCTTACAGTATTAAATCTAAAGTATGATTTTTACTATGAGTAGAACCTGAAATATGTTGTCTAACTCTAATAGAAACGCTGATCTCAGAACATTTTTTTTTATTATCGACATGGATATTAAAATCACCAACAATTAAGACTTTATCTGCAGCCAGCACTAACTTTGTTAGAAAATCACCAAATTCTTTAATAAAGTCCGCATGTTGTCCTGGTGGTCTGTATACAGTAGCCAGTACAAACATCACAGAGGATTTAATATTAGCATCTATTTATTTGGATAATGTTACATAAAGCATCATTACTTCAAATGAGTTATACATGCTCTCTGTGAAACAGTAAATATTATTATAAATTGACGCAATTCCTCCACCTTTACCGACTGGAGGCGTCTCATGTTTATAACAGTAATTTTGGGGTGTAGACTTTTTTGAAATAACATAATCATCTGGTTTTAGCCAGGTTTCTGTCAAACAGAGCGCATCTAGATTTTAACTAGTGATCATCTCATTTACAAAAAGCGCATTTGCAGAATGGGACCTGATATTTGATAAACCAAACTTTACCGTTTGTTTCTCTGTGCTGCATTAATTTTTTTTTATTTGTCGAACATCAATTAAATTGTTTCTATTAAGGTGGTTTGGACATTTATTGTATTTTTTAGTTCAGGGAACAGACAGTCTCTATAGTTTAACAGTAAAACCACACAACAAAGATGTGTCATTGTGTGTGTCACCAATCAATATTATATTTTACACCTAACATATCAAAACAAGCAAACAAAAAGGCACTTGAGTGTCTCAGTTTTCTGCTGTAAACTTCAAGCTGTTCTAGTAAGGTTTTTCAGAAGCCAAAGTAGCATTTACCATGCAGCAACATAAAAATGCTCCTTCTACATTAGCTCTCATTGGTTGATAATTAGATCAGTATGTACCCTCTTTCAATGAACACTTGGCGTGTCATATTTTATTCATCATGCACGGCCACTGGGATTAGTGATATGCTTTCTCACCTGCTTTCAATATGTACAAATAGCTGCCAAGATTACAGATGGCTTATTCATGGTCCTCAGAACCATAAGTAAAGGACAAAACAGCAAAAGATCTGTGTTCTGATTCAGATTAGTAACAGCATGATAAATTCCTCTTTTGACAACATTTAATTAATTTTGTGTCATGATGTTGATGGTCATGAATACTTCAGTACGTGGATGTCAAATGGCCGTCAGTTTGATTTGCATGTTGAAATTATTTTTAAAATATTTTTGATTTTTACATCATTGCCCACTGGGTGGATGGATACTCTGACAGTTTGCTCAATTGAATGTACAGTGCCTTAAAAAGGCATTTTCTCACCTTCAACCACAAACTTAAATGTATTTTATTAAGATTTTATGTAATAGACTAACAAAAGTAGCACATAATTGTGAAGTAAAACGAAAATGATATACTGTTTACAAAAGGTATAGCAAAAAAACAAAAATCTGAGTGGGGGTGCATTTGTATTAAGCCCCTGTGTACCCTTAAATAAAATCCAGTGCAATTAATTGCCTTCAGAAGACACCTAATTAGTTTATAGAGTCCACCTGTGTGTAATTTAGTCTCAGTATAATCAAACCTGTTCTTTAAAGACCTGAGTGATTTGTTAGAGAACACTAGTGAACAAACAGCATCATAAAGACCAAGAAACTCACCAGACAGGTCAGGAGTAAAGTTGTGGAGAAGTTTAAGGCAGGGTTATGTTATAAAAAATATCCCAAGCAAACATCTCAAGGAGCACTGTTTAATCTACCACCAAAAAATAAAAAGAAAGTATGCCACAACTGCAAACCTACCAAGACATGGCCATCCACTTAAACGGACAGACCAAGCACGAAAAGCACTGGTCAGAGAATCGGCCAAATTCCCCATTTTAAATAAAAATAAACATGTGCTATTTCCAAATATGTACACAGTAACATTGAAAAATGATAAAAATTGTGCTATGAATTGTAAAGCTGACTTCAGTAGCCTGACTGCAGAGGGGAATAAACTGTTCTTGTAGAGTGAGGTCCTGGTCCTGATAGACAGTAGCCTCTTGCCAGAGGGGAGGGGTTGAAAGCGTGTGTGACCAGGATAAGAGGCGTCAGCTGTGATCCACACTGCACGTCTCTGGGTCCTACAGCTGTACAGTTCCTGGAGAGATGGAAGGCTGGAGCTGATCACCACCTGCAGCATCCACTGCAGATTAGCTTTGTCCCTGGCTGTGGCTGCAGCAAACCAGACTGTAATAGAGGATGTGAGGATGGATTAAATGATGGCATTACATCTTCACAGGGAGGTGAAACTTGTTAAAACCACAGGGAGGTGAAACTCTGTTAAACCATCTTGATGAGGGAGCTATTTAAGATTGTGAGTGAAAGATGGGGACAAGGGACACCGAAGTGTTGTGGGGGTTAACAGTGGTGAGAAGAGCCGGGTCTTTCCTGAAATCTACTACAGTCTCCACAGTCTTAAGAGCACTGAGCTTCAGGTTGTAAAAAGCTGTGCCATGGCACCAGACAGTCTATTTCACACTCACTATTTCACAGATTAGATTAGATTAGATTAGATTAGATTAGATTCAACTTCATTGTCATTGTGCAAGGAACATGTACAGAGGTAATGAAATGCAATAAAAGTTTAATGCTAATTACAGCAGGTCAATATCAACAGGGTATTTACATTTACAGAATTTGGTAGATGCACTTATCCAAAGCAACTTTTTCTCTCTGATTTATCTCTTTTATACAATAGGTATATTAAGCCATAATAACCAGATAAATGAGAAAATTTACCATCTAAGTGCACTAACGTAAAGCTCTACCAATTAAACTGCTGTCAAGAAAGTCAAAAACATAAAACATTAGAAGTCTTTCCTAAATGCAAAAATGGATTTATAACATATTTTGACCATTAATTTTTGTTTAGTGAGAAGTAAAAGGAACTGTTTAAAATTAGATACACTGTCAGGAAACAAAAAACAGACACTTTTGGAGAGCGAGTTGTGAACAAACAGCCTTAGCCCAAGTTCAAAAAGGAAGGACATGGCACTGGAAAAAATGTTCTGAAGAATGTCCCTTTAACAAAAAGAAAGAAAGCTGTGTTTAAATTGCATATTAATGGGTTATGGGTAATGGGAATAAAGGGAATATGGGCACCTGCCAGATCATGCTATACAACCTCTACCTGAGTTTGTTGTCAGGTTTCGATTTAAGTGTTTTTATGCAATGGTGGGCTTTATTCAAGAACCTTTTCATACAAACCAATCAAGTGGCCCGAAAGAGGTCATTGTATCACCCAGTCATATAATTTACGTTAAATACAAAGTCCCCATTTGCTGTTTAAATTCTGAAATGATATTACAACTCCAACCCAACTAGACATTAAAGAAGGCTGATGAAGATAAAGTTAATTACATATTAAAACTCCAACCAGTAGTTTATATTATCGAAACTGAACCACCAGATATTATAACCTCCCGTGGTTTACAGCAGCCAGATGGCAGGCAATGGCTCTGGAACCTTGACACCCAGTTCTTGAAACATAAATTGGTCAATCTGAAAAAGTCCCATACCTACCTGCTTTATATACCCCACTTACAAGAATCTGTTGAAATTTGACCTAAGCACAGAACACAGTTGGGTGGGAGAATTAGCAGATTTCAAATTTGATATTTTTTACCAGGTATAGAAAAATAACAATGTTATAGATAAATTGTGTTAATAATGGCTTAAAGGTAGCCTACATTTGCCTCATTGAGGTAAAAGGCAAAAGACGTTTGTTACGTGCAACTTGTGCCCCAGAGGAAAGACTCTATCCATGTTGCTGGCAAGTAATTCTAATCTAATGAAACACCTCATCATCACATGCTGCTACAACATTAAGGCAGTGTTAATTATAGTAAATTAACAATTCACACTGTAAATTGTTTGGGCTTGGCACACACCCCCCAGATTAATGGTGTAAAAATCATGACATGTTTACGTTAGATATAACTTTTCAACTTTGCAGAAGATGACAAACTCAGATGATAAGAGAACTGATCCTGCCGAGAAGTCCGAGGTGTAAGTTATTTAGAGTTATATAATTCATTCTCTGAATAAAACATGTTTGTGTATAGTTGCTCAAGTGTAAACGGATATAATTCATTAATAATTAATAATTATTAATTGCGTTGATGTAACACCTTTCTAGATTTTTGTTTTGATGGTCTCTAAATGAATTTGTAATATATTTTGCTCAGTTTTCGTTAGCTTATAACACTGTCGTGCTAAAATATATAGATGTTTTGGAATATCTACTTTAAGTTTTTGTGTTTATTATGTATTTTACCCATTTTGGGGCAGTTTTGCTATAATACTGCCTTACCAACATAGCTTATTTACAAATATCTGTTTTTAGGTGTAAAATAACAGCTTTTGAAATATTTTTTTACAAGTAATTGCACCACCTTGCACAGGGACAGGTGTCATTCAGTTTTTAGTGTAAGTGAGTTTACATCGTAGAATTATACTTTAATGACACTAAAAAAATGGTTATCTTTGTTATGCATGGCTGTAAGTGACTGCTAATTATAACGTGTATATTTCTTTTATTTTGTTATCGTTATTCATACTGATAACAAAATAAAATTCATACTGATAACAAAATAAAATTCATACTGATAACAAAATAAAATACATGTTGTCTTATGTATACTGGACACAATAGTTTTTTCTTCATTATCCCTATATGCACTGTTTTACCTTGGGTGTTTCTTTTGCACTTCTTTTGTGCCACTTCATACAAATTAAGACATATACTTGGATTTAAACAACTTGAATATGTTAGAATGACATACAATCGGGAAAAGTTGGGACGTTTTTTAATTTTAAATAAAACTGTGATAAAGAGCCAGGAAAAGGATCCATAATGCAGGTATGGGTTTTATTTAACAAATTCACAAGTCCTCTCGTTTTTCGAGAATCCATAATTTTGTGTACCTGATATATCTGAGCTTCCTCCACCTCAAGAGGAGCTGGTGGCTCGGAGGATTGGGGTTCGAATCCAAGCTGTGAGGCTTTAACAATGAGACGTAGAATGAATGCAAGATATGATATGCTGGTGCGAGTTCTAAGCTGTAAGTGACGGGGTAAAATTGCTTCACGATCTGGAAGGGCCCCACATATGCCCATGTTGCCCAGGTTGATATTGGGGATGTGGACCTTGTCGGCAACGTCTTAAAAAAGTTTAAGAGCGACAGCCAGGCCACCAGTAGGCGTTCTCAACAAGCTCCTGTGTATGTTTAATAACTGGATGACCAGAGAGGAGGCTGAGAGTGGTTTGAACTCATGACCTTATCACCTTGTCTTGAATTCTGGGCACACAGACTTTGTCCGGAGGGCAGGAGGCTGGAGGGGATTGTTTCTATGTTTAGCAGTAATCGTCGATGTCACACCGAATGAGACCAAAAACAAAAATAGGAGTCAAGATTGACTTGATTGTTTTAGATGCTGTCTTCCCCACTTTTATTGATCACGTTGTTGATGATGAGAGCGGCTGGTTGCTTAACATATCAGGGAGCCCTCATGTCTGTCTTTCCTAGACAAGGCATCAGCTTTGGTGTTCTTGATGTCACACTGAATGGGACCAAAAACGGAGTTAGGGGTCAAGATTGACTTGATTGTTTTAGATGCTGCCTTCCCCACTTTTATTGATCACGTTGTTGATGATGAGAGCGGCTGGTTGCTTAACATATCAGGGAGCCCTCATGTCTGTGTTTCCTAGACAAGGCACCAGCTTTGGTGTTCTTGGTTCTGGGCTGGTATGTCATGGAGAACTGGAACCTAGTAAACAGTAGCGCCCAACAGGATTGCCGTAATTAGACGTTTAGCTGACTTAAGATATTCTAAATTCTTATGGTCAGTAATGACCTGAAAGGGAGTGCTCCTCTCCAACCAATGCCTCCACTCAGTTAGATCTAACTTGATTACAAAAAGTTCCTTTTTACCAACGTCATAGTTACGCTTTGCTGGAGTAAGCTTACAGGTTCTCTGACCCACAGTCCAAAGCATCCACCTCAATTATGAAGGGTAAGGCTGGGTCAGGGTGTTGCAATAGGAGGGCTGACATGAACTTTCTTTGAGCAAGGTGAAGGCTGGAGGGTTTTACCCTTACGTGAGTGACACGGCAGTCAAACTGTAGTTCCTGATGCCGGTAAAAAATGGCAAACCCCAAGAACCTCTGAAGTTCTTTGACTATTTTAGGAAGAGGCCACTCGGTAACTGGCTTAACTTTGCTTTTGTCAATAGCAAACCCCTGAGCACTGATATGATAACCAAGAAACTTGACTTCACCTTAGTGGAATTCACACTTTTTTCACTTTTTTTTTTACTGTTTATTTCCAGTATAATATGTAGGTAGGCCATAGCCTTTATATACAATGGCTATTAAACCTTAATCTCTAATGATTTATCTCTTTAATTGAACTTTAATTACGTTTATTTGATTTTGATATTTCTGTCTGGCTTACTTATTTCTGTTCTAACTGTATAATATACACGTGTTTATAAGCATACACAATAAGTCAAGATAAACTAATCCATGAATATTTGAAAATATTGCCAGATAACCATAATGTACCTGGGGGAAAAAATGCTAAAAAAAACCCTTTTTTTTTTTTAAACCTAAGACTTTACAATTATAACAGGTATGTGTAGACCATTCATTGATGGTAAATTTAGGCTAGGAATTGTTTGTACACAAAGTTTTTTCCACAGAAATGAATAACACAGGGTGTTCTATTCTTTGACCAACAGATTAGAGGGGGAAAAAGGCTTAAACGCATAAGGTAACTGGTGTACACTTAGGGCTTAGCTGTTATAGAGCAAAACACACGTAGGCACATGTAAATCCTATACACAGAGTTTCCCAGCATCCTATACACAAAAAAGAAGGTTCTGAAGTTAAAAGGTCATCTGTACAGTACAGTGCCTTGATAAAAAAATTCATACCCCTTGAACTTTTCCACATTTTGTCACCTTACAACCACAAACTTAAATGTATTTTATTAAGATTTTATGTGAGACCAACACAAAGTAGCACATGAGTGAAGCGGAACTAAAATGATATACGGTTTTAAAATTTTCAGCAAATAAAAATCTGAAAAGTGTGGCGTGCATTTCTATACAACCCCCTGTACTCGGATACCCCTAAATAAAATCCACTGCAATTAATTGCCCTCAGAAATCACTTAATTAGTTAATAGAGTCCACCTGTGTGTAATTTAGTCTCAGTATAAATACAACACAAACAGGTATAAGTTGTGAAGAAGTTTAAAGCAGGGCTAGGTTATAAAAATATCTGAAGCTTTGAACATCTCAATAAGCACTGTTCAACCCATCATCCAAAAATTAAAAAAAAGTAAAACTGCAACCCTACCGAGACTTGGCAGACCTCTTAAACTGACAAACCGAGCAAGTTGATCACTGGTCAGAGAAGCAGCCAAGAGGCCCATGGTCACTCTGGAGGAGCTGCAAAAATACACAGCTCAGGTGGGAAAATCTGTCTATAGGACAACAACAAGTCGTGTACTCCACAAATTTGGCCTTTATAGAAGAGTGGCAAAAAGAAGGCCATTGTTGAAAGAAAGACATAAGAAGTCATGTTTGTAGTTTGCCACAAGCCATGTAGGGGACACAGCAAACGTGGAAAAACATGCTCTGGTCAGAAAAGCTCAAAGTTGGACTGTTTTGTCCTAAATGCAAAGCGCTATGTGTGGCAGAAAAGTAACACTGCTCATCATCCTGAACGCGCAATCCCCACTGTGAAACATGGTGGTGCCAGCATCATGCTGTGGGGATGCTTTTCTTCATCAGGGACAGGGAAGATAGATGGAGCTAAATACAGAGCAATCCTGGAAGAAAACCTGTTGGAGGCTGCAAAAGTCTTTAGACTGGAAGGAAGACTTACCTTCCAGTAAGACAATGACCCTAAACATACAGACAAAGCTACAATGGAATGTTTTGTATCAAAGAATATTCATGTGTTAGAATGGCCCAGCAAGTCCAGACCTAAATCCCATTTAGCATCTGTAGCAAGACTCCCCTTTCAATCAAGCTTGAGCTATTTTGCAAAGAAGAATGGGAAAAAATTTCAGTCTCTAGATGTGCAAAGCTGGTAGAGACATAGCTCAAAAGACTTACAGTTGTAATTGCAGCGAAAGGTGGCTCTACAAAGTATTGATGTCAGGGGGGCTAAATACAAATGCACACCACACTTTTTGCTTAAAATTTTAAAAACAATGTATCATTTTTGTTCATGATAGTTAGTACATCAAACAATAATCCACAAACAGACAAGGAAACACAGGGGTGTGTATATATATATATATATATACACACATTTACATTTGCAGCATTTGGTAGACGCCCTTATCCAGAGCAACTAACATTTATCTTATTTATACAACTAAGCAACTGGGGGTTAAGGGCCTTGCTCAGGGGCCCAGCAGTGGTGCCTGCGGGAATTTAACCTTATGCTTTCATTGTTTAGATATCTTTTTCTTTCTGGTCGTTCTCCGTTTTATGTGCCAGTTAGTGTCTTTATCGTAGTTAACGTCTTTTATCACTGTGATACTGATGTCAAAAACGTATCATTTATTTTAGCATTAGCACACATTTTTCATGTAACCGGGTGGTTATAAGTTAAACAACGAATTAACATATCCTCTATTATATACTGTATGTTTTGCTAATCAGTGTTTGTTGCACAATTTTGCATTGACGTTAGTTTTGTGTAGTTGGGATGTTTTTCTTTAAACATGTAATTGGCTGATTTAGTCTCGAAATAAATAATAACCATTATATTTCTTTGTGCTTTTATGTATATGATTGCTGTGGAAAGCTGTAGATGCATATTTGATGTTCAGAAAGCATATTGTATGCTTTTAATTTTAATGAGGTTACACTTTGTATGTAAATGAGGGTCTGATAACCCTTTTGTCTTTTTTTATGGGTTCTGCGGCTCACCATGCCATCAATCAGTCACTTCTAGGTGTGAAGGCTTGATCTCAGATAGTTGTTAAAGCCATAAAACAGCTGCATTTTATTATTATAATTAAATTAATAGATGAAAGAAGAAATTGTGATGTCGTGTAAATCCTTATAGTGGTTATTGTGAAATTTAAAACAGACATACTAAGGTCTAACAATTACTACTTTTTCTGTCATACAGATCACCATGCACAAAAAAAATGTGATTTTTCCCAGGACGCGTTAAGGTCGTGTTCCGTAAGGGGCCACTGGGATATCTTCTTCAGGAGCCAACCGATGAGGCAAGGACAAGTCTGCAGGACAAGTCGGCACCGAGGAAGGAGGAGCTTGTCAGGCAAAACGCTCTGACTGTAGTCCATCAGAGAGGAGGTGATTCAGACAATAAAGACGTTTTTGGGGAATACATCCTGCAGTTTGGAAAGTACAAGGGAAAGTCGTTTCGGTGGCTTCTCGAGAATGACATGGGCTACACCATCTACCTGATGAGGAACCCTCAGCAAGAAGAGACTGCAGGAGTTTTTGTGGCAGAAGGACACAGCAAGACCAGTCTGTTATCTTTTGTTAATTATGCCCAGAGCTTTGAGGAAATCCAGTCTCTTTTTAGCTATGTGACCAAAAATCCAGGTGAACCAACAGCCTCATCAGAGGGTGACCAGCTGGTTGGTTTCGGCGCTCGTGCCAAGAGCACATGGTGGGAGATTTGGAACAGTAGAGCTGACGGTTATGCGTCGTTCATAATGAACGTAAATTGTGCCTCAGGAACACGGATGTACAAGTTGCAGCAATACCTGCGGAGTCAAATCCAGTCAGCTCATCTACCTCAAGTGCCACATCTAAGCCAATGGGTCAGTTGTTTGTTTTTTGCTTATAGTTGCAATTGTGTTACTTATTATGTGTGAAGAGCTTCAGCTAATGAAGCAACATATTTCTTGAAATATTCCACTATGGTTACCTAAGAACGCTTGTCTTCTATCACTGCAGAAATGGATGATGACGACGAGTTGGAGAGTGCAATGTTGAACATCACTCCCTCTAAGCTTCAGCGACAATGTACATATTACCTTCTCTACTGACCACATGCAATAAATTGATTGTGTGTGTTTTGAATGTTTAATTTATTTTTTTTTGTGTTATCACTAGCTCCACCACCACTAACATTATCAGGTTCATACTCAGCTGCTGAACTGGGACTGTCTACAAGAACAGGAAAAGGTTTTTACACCTCAGATTAGGCTCAGCACTGGAGCACAGTTCTGTTGAATTGTGAGATGAAATTCTCTCCAAGTCTGAAAAAAGCCTTTCTTATTTAGTTTAGCTGTGTTTTGTTTATGTTAACAATGTCTGTGCCGTTGGCAAAATAATAACTGTTCAAGGGGCTATGAATTGATGTTGAACCATGATGAGCTGAGCCACAATTTGGGTAAGCACTCCGAGTTTGTCAAAGTTTTAAATGTTCCTGTCTATTAACACACCATGTGGCATGTGCATGTATGTTACCGTTTTAAATACCCTGCTTCAGTCTAACATGGAGTAAGCATAATGCATCCTATTTATACCTCTTAAATAAGCAGGTGAAGTAAGAGTATTTGTAATACAAACATTTGTAATATATACCTTTTATTGTTAACCTTTAAATTCTGACTAGAGTTTGTATTTTACAGAACCTTCTGCTGCCCTTACCAAACCACCACACGCCAAAGAACTGCCACCAGTTCATGGTAAATACATTATAATTCTGTTTATCTATTTAGACATTTGTTTCGGTTTTTCGATAACTTTTTATCCTCCTGTTAGCACCAGCTCTGCCAGCTACAAAAACACCCCTGCCCATTCCTAAACAGCTGATGTGTCTTGTACCAGAGCAGTCTGATTCCACACAAACTGATACGCTAGTTTTATCTGCAGGTGTGTTAATTGTTTGCTAATTGTCATATCCACTTTATGTTATTTTTTTAGTATTTTAAGTCATGTTTTTTTATAATCTCCTACTTCTTTTATTAATATAAAGGAATGATGCTCTGTTTTAGGAAACATCATCACCATAGACAGCTCCACAGCACGAAGGGTACTTAATTTTGAGGAATGTGGAAAAGATGGTAAGGCTGTATTGCACTTAACCAAACATATTAAAAGCATTATGGGTGTGCCGAAATCATTCTAAATTTAGATTGAATTGTTCATAAATCCTTTTAGAAAATCCCTTATATTCCGAGACCACTACACATGGTGTCCTGCATACAGTTGAGGTATCACATGGTAAGACTAAGGTTTTTACACTTTATGCTGTATCAGTAGTGTTTATTGTCTAATGTAAGTTTTTTAAAAGTTTTTTTTTTCTGTTCCCCAGCAAGCTCACCACAGCTCACACAGAGCTCACCACAGCCAGCTGTAAGAAATATCTTTCGGTGGTTTTATTAAGGGCTAAATTGATTCCTAGATACCATAGGTTTCCCAGCGAACCAGCCACCAGCCGTTACTGTATGCCCTTCTCCACAACCTCTCCGTTACGATCATGATATCCGTCAGAGGATGTGGATGAAGACAGAGCTGGAATCACTGGGTCTATGGCCAGGCTCATGCCCTGTGAGCAACCCCATGAAGACAGTGTCATTATGGCGTTAACCACCTCAGCCAGAGCTAATTGACACCATTACAGATTTACCATCGCCCAAATTTTTCCAGCTTCATCCTTTTTTTATTTGGAAGCCTGAAAATGACACCTACATGGCTAGACTTAAAAACAACTATGCTCTGCCATGTATTGAAGGGTGTAAGCAGACACAAGTCACTCACTTCCGCTGGAGTTGGTAGGCCTCGTGCTATTGTGGGCATCACTGGACAATACTACCTGTTTTCTTCACGGTTGTGCTGCAAGGCCTGTTAAAAAAAATGGTCAAGGTCTGCAAAAAAAGATGGTATGCAGACAACCCACGGTGGCTGGAAAAGCTTCCAAAAAGATTTATTAATCTACTTCCTGCTGTTCTTACCTATAAGAAGGCCGTCTGTAAATCTTTATTAGATGAGCTACGGCATACAGGTAAATCACCCACAGACATAGCTAATCAAGTGGCTGAAATGATGCACCTAAAATTTGAGCGTGCAAACTTGGCCTACCTTCTCGCTTGCCAGAATGTCCTGGATTCTGAAGCTGGAAAGTATGGTCAGAAAGGAGACTCAGCCTGTCCCTTTTGGTGACTACGATGATGCCAATGGATGGAATGGACTCAGTGTGTCTGCTCACTACCTTACTGACTGCCTCTTCTATGAGTACCAGCGCCAGCAGGAAGCCATTCAAAGGCTTCTTCAGGGAACATTTGGGCAGGCTTTCCGCTCCGACCACACTCGTAAGGTGGTAAGAAAGGTGACTTTTACATCAGGCACGATGTCATCATATGCCATAATGAATGAAAACTGGATGGTTTTATTATGGGTGATGGTGCAGTCAGAGACACAAAAATCATTGGAACCCATGTACCAAGGGTTGGCGAACCGCTACAGCAATGCCAAAGTGGAGAAGGCACAATACCAGTGGGTAGATAGGTGAAGCTTTAAACACGTCTTGACTGATAACCGGTTGCATTTATTAACAATTAACATAGAATTAAAAAGGACATGCCTCTGTTGTTTGTTTTAGGGATTGCTGTGCAGCATTAAGAGTGCCAGATCCTAAAGAAACGGAGCACTTGAACTGGGATGCTTGGCGGACTGTAGATGCTGTGATCGCCGAGGCCAGTTCTGATGAATTGCTTAACAAGTGTGCATTAAGATCCCACTTCCAAATCCAAATATTACAATTAAACTGGACCTTTTTCACTGCATGAGACGCTTTCTCCGTGAGTGTACGTCAGAGCATCACCCTCTGTATGGCTTCTTCACCCAGTATTTGTCTGCCGCTTTCAGTGTGGTAGATCAGGAGGACTTACAGAAGCTTAAAAATGCCTATGCATTTTGTGCGATTCACCCTGCCAACCCCAGCAAGCAGCACATTCGGGAACACTGCAGAACGAAGATCCCTCACCCGAAGAACTTGTCACAAGGGTGGAGAGGGTTATGCAGCTTTTTTTCATTTGGCAACTGATCCAAATAGTGTTCCCTTGTACAGACCCACTATGCTTAAGGCATGGCTTATCCAGCGTGTTCACAACCTCTGAGCCGGTGTTAGTGATCCTGAGGTGACTGGTGGGATCCTGTATAGACATGGAGGAACGCTGCAGCTCAATCATGTCAAGGGCGAGGGAGCTAAAGTAGATGTGTGGATAGCTATAAGAGGAACATCTCAGCAGGAGGGCTATCACTTTCACCAGGCGCAGTGGGTCACTGGCACATGTGTTTCCTCTGAACTGTTTTAAGCCCAGGGCATGACAGGCGTGGCACGGTGAACTTTCAGCGTCTTGTGGACCTAAAAGTGCCAGGTGTTCGGCTCCCAGGTGTCTTTGATCCATTTCTGATCGCAGATCTCAATGCTGTTTCGGCAAAGGTGTTAGGAACACCAAAGTATCCCGCCTTTCAGGTGTCCGCCAAAGATTCAGGGGAGAGGTTTGGGCTGGAGTATGTGGAACCTGGATGTCGTCCTGTTGTACTGGACTGGGAAAAGCACAAAAGCAAGACTACAGAGGATTTTAATCCAGCTGAGCAAAGAAGCACACACACTTCCCAGTCTGCGGACCAGCAGAGTCCTGAGTGCAAGACGGGTGGGTATTTTAAAGAAAAAAATTATTATCCTAAATTTAATATGTGTCAAGTAACACTCTCTATGCACCTTTATTGCTGTTGTAGAATCGCAGCTTGTCCCCTCGCTAACGTCCTTTTGTGGTACCCATTTGGAACTTCAGTCAGAGTCAGGTAAACCTCTTACAGATACAGAAATCATGCAAAAACTGCCTTCACTCCACCCCCCCATCCATAAAACTAAATGTTTACTCTGTTGTAGAATCCACTGGAACACCGCCAGCACCCTTGATATCTTTATCTCATCGTGCCTCTGCAGAACCTTGGCCAGCACCAGGTAAGCAACTGCAAATTCTATAACCAAGCACTATTAAAATTTATTCAGGGCACAAAGATGAATTCTGTTGGGGATTTGTTTTTATATAGAAACCACATACACACCACCTCTACCTATGCTGGCCTCACCCACAAGTACCCATACTGGACCTGTGAAGACTGGTGGGAGGGTGTTTGTGCTGGACCACAAACGGTGGACAAAGCCAATGAAAGAAGCCATTGACAATTTACTCGAAACGCATCATGGTAAGAAGGACATGCTAAAGCTTGTAGATCATGATTATTCAGCAATGGTCCACAACTCCTGTAATCATCCAAACAGCATGCTTCATCCAACCACAAGGCTGCACATAGCCCAGTATGTCAAGCGCCTGGCTAAACTATTGAACACTAATACCTCATTAAATACAAGTCCAGAGAAACTTCTGGAGAGACAGCAACTCTGGCACTCGCTGACAGAGGGGAGCGAAACTACCAGGGTACCAGTTGTAGAGATGCACCCGACAGCGTTACGTCCACCAGCACCCGCGCTAACCACAACTCTGACTCCCGAGAGTTTGGGCCAAATTGTCGAGGGCATCATGGAAAAGCAGCAGCAGCAGCAACAGCCGGAGCAGAAGAGGAAGCAGACAAAAACTTGTCTTGCCTGTAGACAGCCAAAGTCTCGCTATGAGAACGATGGTTCCGCTGTCCATTTTTTTATCAGCAAGGCCCTGTCAGATACTTTTACTGTTCAAAAAAGGTCTTTACAACAGTGAAGGACCAATGAACCCTAAAATGCAGTTTCAAGACTTTATGGAAACTGAGTTCTTCCAAAGAGAACTTGCAGCCACAAGCAAACGGATGGAAGAAAAAAAACTGAAGCGCAAGAGGCCTGAGACTGTGGGCCACTTGTGTATATTTTGTAAGCTGCAACTGAAACAAGGACCAAACAGTCCACATTTACATACAGACTTTCCTGGAATTTCAGGAAAATATATTTACTGTCCTTCCAAAGTCTTTTCCATTTACAAAAATCAGGGGATGGAAAAAGAATGGACTGAGTTGGTTTCAGAAGACTGCATTTTATGAGATGGAAAAACAGAGATGGGTGGCAGAGAAAAAAAAAGCAAAAATAAGCTTTCATTTATTAAACTTGTGTTAATATTTGTTTTAAATGTTAATATAATTAAGTTAATAATATTTATTTCAAGGTTAATATTTGTTTTAAATGTTAATATAATTATTTTAATAATATTTATTTCAAGTTTAATTGATGTTAATATAATGTGCATTTATGTGTGTAAAGACTTGGGTGTGATTTTCTTTATAGTTGCTTTTTACTCCAAATGATTTTTTTACTGTTCCATTGTACTTACATTGCAAATTAAATAAAAAAATGGTTAAAAAATTTATGTTATAGTATTGATTTGATATAGCTATCCATTAATGTGTCTTTATGAAAAAATTACACTGCTTCAATGTGTTAAAATTAAAAGACATTTATTGATTTGATATAGCTATTAATTAATGCATTATATATTATTTCAATCATGTGTAACATGTTTGACTGTTGCTATAGTTCAAACTTGCAAAAGTGTAGCCTTTAAAAAAAAGAAAGAAAAAATTTGTTGCACTGTGTGGGATTCGAACCCAAGAATAATGTTTAAATACCCAGAAAAAGATGGCGGAGGGGTATTCAGCACGCTGGATAGCGTCAATAATGCTGCAATCTGATTGGCTAGAACTGTTTGCCCAATATCCACGCCTCGCCCCCACGGTGGAGCTGGGAATCAAACCTACAATCTTCAGGTTGATAGTCCAAAACCTTAACCATGAGCCACCACTTCCACTACACACATTTACCAAACAAGACACACCTGAACACAATGACAAACACAGGACTGAACAACAAGACACAAGGAACAAGGGGAAGCACATTACAGGAAGACGCAAGGACAAAACAGAAAGTAAACAAAACATGAACTGCCTAGGCTATCTTAGCTAGCTAGCATAGCTTAGCTAGCCATCATATCTTAGCCTAGACATAACAAAACAAAACATGAAATTTAAATTTAATAACTAAACATCTGCTGGAAACCATCAACTTTATCTGGCAACACTGCATTCGATACCAAAAGCGCGCATAAAACCTGTCTTATCTGTTGATTACCACCAGTGCCTTGAACACGCCAGACTCAGTCACGCTCCCTCCAGAGTTTTAATTACACACAATTTATGTTTATTATCCTAGTTCACTCCAAGTGCACCGGGTAATCCCTTGTTCTCTGATTTTTTTATGTTTAATTGTTGTTAACCTTACCCTTACAACCAGTTTAAAGAAGCAGCTCTTTCAAATAGCATTACTGGGAGCATCTGTTAATCCAAAGCAGGAATCCAATCTGCAGCGTTACAAAGCAAGAATCAAGGTGCATTGCGAGGTCAAAAACAAGGAAAATTTTTGAAATCAAATTGCGAGAATGTTGAGAAAATAAACACAACAAACCAGGCACAAAGAGCTAAACGAGCTGCTTATTTAAGCTAGTAGTAGAGAAAACAGGATTTAAGTGCACTTTCTGTTTGGCATAGCGGCTGTTGCGGAGAAATTAAAACTCCAGGCTGAAAGTAAAATGAGTATGTGTAGCAACCAAGCGGGACATGACAGTGGTGTTTAAATGTTCAGCAGCATATGAATTTGTTGTATTCATGCTATATGCAATTGCATTATGGTCCGTTAACATAATTTGAGCCTGTTATGGAGCATTAGCAGACCATGCTTGGAATGACAGAAACCACATAGCGCCGCCTTTCAAAAAACCTGCAAACTCTGGGCAAAATCATGCTGTTCTACTACTTGCTCCACTTCCACTCACATACTCTGCTTGTAAATACTCGTTTATGTTTAGTGGTGCCAATATGACCTACTTCCGGATTAATGATGTAATGTAAAAACACCTGACGAAACAGGCAAAAGCATAAACGTAGTTTGAAAACCAGGTCTACCAACTAGGTAAAGTAGCCTGTGTTACATAATTTTTTTACAAGGTTTAAAACCTTTCCCCTTTACCTCTGCCTCGGACCTTTTTTCATTTTGTTTTGAACTGGGACGCTGTGTTCGGTTTAAATCGACCATAGTTTACATAGTTTTTTATTGTTACCCCAGAATTGAAATCTACGATGACCAAAAGAACGTTAGTATGTTTAGATACTAGCATTATTAGTTTGTTTTGACTTATTAGTAGTTAGCTGTTAACAAACTCCACCCAGGCTACCAGTAAAATATGTCACTTTTGCTGCAAAGCAGGTCACACTTTTCCGCTGGCAGGAGATGGGAGGGGCTGTGTGCACCGACCCAATTAAGAAACTTACAGAGTGTGGTTGTAGCCATTAGGAGGCTGCTACAGTTACAGCAGCAGTAAAATTTGCTCAGTTAAAAGTTTTTCATTCATTCATTCATTCATTCATTCATATTCTTTACCTGCTTATTTTCTAATGTGGGGTCACAGGGATTTGCTGGAGCCTGTCCCAGCCATATCTGAAAGGGCGAAAGGCAGAAGGCCCTGGACAGGTCACCAGTCCATCAAAGGGCCAGACACACACCCACATTCACTCCTAATGGGCAATTTACTTTGGAATTTGGAACTCTTGTGTAAGGCTGGGATCCATAATGTCGCATGCTTTCAACCCATGAACGTTCCTTAGGTCCATAACCTGCCCAATTCACCAGATACTCCAAGTGCCCTCTCCTTCTCCTGGAATCTGCTGACCTGGTAAGACGCGCCTCCCTCAATCTCGATGGGTGTTGGAGGTTCGGTTGAGGAAGGTTCTGCGTCTGAATTGGAGAAATGAGGCTTCAACAGAGAGACATGGAAAGACGATAAAATACGGTACAATGGTGGGATCTGCTGGAGCCTATCCCAGCCCATATCTGAAAGGGCAAAATGCAGGAGGCGTACACCCTGGACAGGTCACCAGTCCATCAAAGGGCCAGACCACACACTCACATTTACTCCTAATGGGCAGTTTTTTAATAATTAGATTAATTTTACCCTCTCCAGTTTAATTTTTTAACATTCTAAAAAGCTGTTCTAAATAGCTGTCTTAGTTCTTATAACAGGGAAAAAACAGTATCATGTACTGGTGACGGCGCCCTCTGGCAGTTGGAAGATAGAGTCCTTACAGTACTCCTCCTCCTAGAAACGCCTCCAGGCGTTCTACGAGGTCGACCTCGAGAGCGTATGAGCGTGGATGGACGTATGAAAACCTGTGGCCAGCGCCTCATCAATATAGGCCACACATAGCCTGAGTCTCAGGTTGTGAACACAAGTGAGAAAAACAATGGTCTTGGCAGTACTGGGACCACTGTGTGATGTCAGAGTCTTTTTTAGGAGATGGTGGTAACGGGTAGGTACATGGGAGTGTGTGAAACTTTAATTTGTCTGCGATTTGGATGTCCATTAAATTCAAAGCAGCTCCTGAGTCTACTAACGCTGCAAACACACAAGGCGAGGAGTCAACAAAGATGTAAGCAGGTACATTAATATATACATGGCTGATGAGAGGGTACAGACTGGTAGACTTACTTTAGCCGAACATGATGACTTTACAGGACATGCTTCGCAGAAATGATTGGCTCCTCCACAATAGTGTTACAACTTATCTTGCAAACGAGACAAACGCTCCTGGGGAGACCATTTCATCATACCCAGCTGCATGGGCTCAGTTTCCACGCCGGAAGAAGTTTCTGCCGAAGGTGTGGTTGGATATACCCCTGCTTTGAGCTAGCTGGGGACTGTTACAGATTAGGTTATCCAGCCTTACAGCCATAGATACGTAATGCGAGAGGGTACCTGTATCGTCACGACAAATTATCCCAAGATGCGGCACAGCAGTAGCACGCAGCGGCCCACGCCAAATCCAAAAAAATGGTGCTATCCATGTTTTTAGCCCAACCAAGAATGGCACATGAACACCAGAGACATTGGTGTTCATGTATACGACCACCAGACCCTTTGTAGGTATAATAATAATGCAGCAACCTACCTGCATGATGATATACGAAACAAACTTCGCGACCTCGGCTTGCTACGAGGACCATGCCTCCAGCCCTCGGCATAACCTGATGCCGGTGGCGGCAGGGAGAAAGGAAGTCGGAAGCAGTGCGCGAGGAAGCGAAAGCGCGCGGTGGTCCGTGCTAGGCACTCCCGTCCATACTACTTGCTAACGTTTGCTCCCTGGACAATAAACTGGACTACATCCGACTACAGCAAACTACACGGCGTGAATTCAGAAACTGTTGTGTCTTTGT
Source organism: Bagarius yarrelli (assembly GCA_005784505.1). Lineage (NCBI taxonomy): Eukaryota > Metazoa > Chordata > Actinopteri > Siluriformes > Sisoridae > Bagarius > Bagarius yarrelli. Next base: position 5,506,378 of record VCAZ01000022.1, read on the forward strand.
TTTTACGGAAACATGGCTCAGCAACAGAGTTCTGGGCACCGCCATTCAGCTAGACGGGCTAACATCGTTGCGTGCCAACAGAAATGCAGCTCTGACAGTAAGACTCGCGGTGGTGGCGTGTGTGTTTACATCAACACTGAATGGTGCGAGAACTCTCTGATTGTTTCTACTTTCTGTTCATCTTTCTGTTCTGTTCATAAAGTTTGTGACTTTAGATGAAGACCATTTTATTTGGTAGAGAAGGAGGCATCGCAGTTATTTTTAATAATAATCGAACTATCATCGAAAAATATGGACAAAAATTTAATTCATTCGAAGCTCTCTACAGTAACAAATAATAAGCAGTCAGTCGATTTCTTTAGTTCTTATTTACCCCCCCAGGACCGTACTCTGAATTTCTTAGTGAATTTGCAGAATTCCGCCACGCCTACTTCGATCAAAGGATGCAGGCTGCCCGTCAGTACCGCGCATTATAAAAACTACAGCAGGGGGCAAAGCCTTTTCTTACAGAGCCCCAAAGCTATGGAATAGCCTCCCTATGAATGTTCGAGAATCAGACAGAGTCCAGACTAAAAACTTAATTTTTTAGTTTTGTATTGATTCACCTTAAATAAAGGGGTAGATCTGGGGGATGAGTGTTGAGTATTATGGTGATCTAGTATGTTTAGATGCTGTCTTCCCCACTCTTTTTGATCATGGTGTTGATGAGAGCCGCTGGTTGCTTAACATATCAGGGAGCCCTCATGTCTGTTTAGTTATGCTGTCCTAGTTAGTCTTGCCGGAGTCCATGCTTGAACTCTACATTATATACTCAATCACTTGTCACTTGACTGTTTTCCTTCTTTTTTGTCTTCCTTTCTTTCTCTCTCTCTCTCTCTCTCTCTCTCTCACTGTTGAGCTACATATGCCACAATGGAGCTGCCAGTGATCCAGACCACATCTTCACCCTGGACCTGTCAGACCCTTACCTTTGACCTGCTCCAGTTGATGATTACCAGGGTGACCAAGGACGTCCCACTCTGCCATAAAGACGTTCCAGCTGTTCTTTAAGAACTTATGATTTTAGTTGCTCATACACACAATGTAACCACATAATTCCTGATACCTGTTTTTCACCCAAATGAGGATGGGTTCTCTGTTGAGTCTGGTTCCTCTCAAGGTTTCTTCCTATTCCATCTCAGGGAGTTTTTCCTTGCCACCGTCGCCCCTGGCTTGCTTATCAGGGACAAACTGATTTCTGTTTCATTTTCATCTTATAATTTCTTAGATTGTGTAAAGCTGCTTTGTGACAATGACCATTGTAAAAAGCGCTATAGAAATAAAGATGTTTCAGACATTCTAAACCGATTTAAAAGAAGGTGAGCCCGTGGCCAACAGTAGCTACTTCTCCTCTTCAGGACTGTTTTGAGTGCACTGACTGGCAGATGTTTAGGGAGGCTGCAACCACTGCTGTTGTTCCCACATGCCTCAAAACCGCTACCATCATCCCTGTGCCAAAAAAGTCAGCAATCTCCTGCCTCAATGACTACCGTCCCGTCGCACTTACACCCATCATGATGAAATGCTTCGACTCGTCATGAGGCACATTACAGTTTGCATACCGTCCGAACTGTTCCACGGACGTTGCCATTGCCACAATTCTTCATCTGGCCTTCACACACCTGGACAATAAAGACATATACATACGAATGCTGTTCAGAGACTTTGGTTCAGCATTCAACACAATCATCCCTCAGCATGTGATCAAGAGGCTGAGCCTGCTGGCCCTGAACACCTCCATCTGCAACTGGATCCTGGACTTTCTGACGGGAAGACCCTGGCGTTTGACTGGGGCAACAACACATGTAGTGACGGCAGCCGTTTTGTTTGTTGGACATCTGTTTTTACATTTTCTAACCTGCCATTTCTTTGTCATAAAGACAAATCGACTAAGTCACCAAGTATTAAAAACAAAAATAAAGACAAAATTAACAAGACTAAATGTCAACTTGCATTATGTGAAAATGTAGGGATAAGGTAAGTATCCAACACAATAAGACAGTCACACTGAAAAAAAGGATTGGAATTTACAAGGTATAACTATGGACAAGGCTTTACATAATAAACCCTATACTTTATCATATCAACAGGAAGTATGTGAAATCTGTAAAACAAAAAAAAGTCTTTGGAAATTGGCAAAGGGAGCCCTCTGGTGGCATGATTTAGTAGTAACACTAGTAGTAACACTGGAAGACCTATTAAACATAATTGTTCTTATCCATATTGATGGGCTATACACTGACATGCCATAACATTAATGCTGCTGATAGCTGTGGGCTGTTTTTATTTTGCAATGGTGAAAAGCATCTCTTTTAATTGATGAACCATGGTTCATCATGGCCATAGTGAGCAGTTGGTAGCATATTTGGTTCTTTTTAGACCAGCGATTTTTTTCAAAATTTCTAAGCCTTTAACATACTTTCTGGGATTTAAACACTTTGTTGCGCTAACTATGAAGAAAGAAACATTTAAAGAGTTCGGGAGAAGAAATGCTATTATCAAATGTTGTTAAACACAAAAAACAGTATATTTAGTAAGAACACATGCATATTTTAAACAAGGTTTTAATGAGAGTTTGACATCACACTATTGACAATGACTAGACTCCATCCAGTTAGTTTTTACTAATAAAACTTTTGGATCAAACCTTCAGTTGCAATCAGAAATATTTAACTCCCCTCTACTCAAAAGACATTATAGTGATGTTGTTGAATGTTAAGAACAATAAATTACAAAAAAACACAACAAAAATATTTATCGATACTTATTTTAGTTATTTTGAAAATAGAATTTGTCTTTGAAGTTAAAATAAAAAGTGTAACTTTTTAACGTGCAGTATTATTTAACCACCAGCTTCAGTACTTTGTGTAGTATCCTTTAGCTTTTAACAGATGTTTTCAGTAAGTGACAAGCTTCTTACACCTCTCAATTAAAATCTTTGCTCTCTTGCTCACCAATGCTTGATTTAAATCTAGTGCCTGATAAAGACAATACTTAATTCACATGTTTATCTGTTCATCTGTAATTTGTATGGTCTGAACTGTTTAAAGTTTTTTCAGCTTTACACATAGATTTTATATCGCACTGACTTAATTTGTATTCATCCAGACCCTGTGCGTGTGAGAATGTTATCTCATAGCAGATGTTTAAGTTGAGTGATTTTGCTTTTAACTGTGTACGTGTGGCTTTGTTCAACCACTTTTTTTTAGGTGTGTCAGCAAATTTCATTTATTTCTGGATGTTCTGTGTGTGCGGTGAATACATTTTACTAAGATGGTCTGACTGTGTTTCTATTTGGAGTGTTTGTTCAACACTCCAAACACTAAATGGGGGCAGGGTGGCTCAAATGGTTAAGGTGCTGAGTTGTTAATCTGAAGACCAGATACACCTGGGTTCAAGCCCCACCTCCGGCAAGTCAACCACTGTTGGGTCCTTGAGCAAGACCCTTAACCCCTCCTGCTCCAGGGGCGCTGCATCATAGCTGACCCTGCGCTCTGACCCCAACTTACTAAGATGGGATATGCGAAAAATGCATTTCATTGGCTCTGTACATGTACCTTGCACAATGACAATGAATTGAATATACTTACTTAATATACTATACTAAATTGATCATGATGTGTTTTCCCTGAATCTGCATGACTTGTTGGCAGTGTGGTGATAGATTTGCCAAGGAGAATTGCAGGTAATGGTAGATCACTGTGAAAGGGCGTTGCTCGCACCTGCAACAAGCCTATTTGTGCATCTGCTTTTTTATTTATTTATTTATTTAATGTTTCTAACGTCTCTCTTAAAACAAAAAAAAAATCTCTTAATTTTGGTAGTGCAGTGAAACTACGGTGTTATATTCCCTAATTAGATATTTATTGTTTGAAGGATTTTCTTAAACCCATGCTAATTTTTTGGGCAACTGTATGGCTGCTTGCTGGAATAGGCATTTTGTATGTATGTACTGATGTCCATGAATCTCAAACAGATCAGATGCCAGGTACTGTCACAACTTTGTGGGTATTTTCTGTGGAGTTAGCTGTTTTTGGTGGTGCATCTTTATGTTTTGCACAGTTCCTTACATTTTTTCAAAGTCTGTGTTTATCTTGGTCTGTGTTTATCGAGCTTCAGGTAAAGGTAATTGATTGGGTTGTGTGGCTGGTTATGTGACAGAACATCGCTCTCCATGGCTCCCTATTTTGTAAAGAACAGTCTTGAGAAGCAGGACATCCAGGGTGAGCTGTGTGGAACTTCACAAGAATATTGGGGTCTTAGCCAGTCGCCCAGTTACTTTAAACAACCAACAAAATGCAGAGAGTGCAAGATTTCCTTTACTGTTTAGACTGTGCCATACTCCAGCACCTGCGAAAAAGGATCACTATTGTACAGCTCACTTCAAGGTCACTATGTGTTTTAGCACACAGCTTTCCAGACTCTGGGTCAGTTAGCATTTTCATCTCTAAAAACCTGAAACCACTACATCGCCTGGGCTGAGTAAGCACAGAACTCCCACAATCATCCACCGGCCTGACACCCTTTCATTGCATACTCGCCTACCAACCCCCCTATTATCTTTAGCTTCGACATACCCACTGTTAATCACTAATTCCAGAAAAGCAAAAGGGTCTGGGACTTATGTAGCTTAATATCTACAACAGAATGTTAGATGCCACAAACCCAAGACCTATAAAGATGAATCCACTTATCTCTTTAAAAATGTATGTTGATATTATGATAGTGATTGTATTATATCTGACATTTTTAATTGGTGGTGATTCTGGAGCACTGAGATGTTCTGGCTGGTGGAGGAGGGTGTGCTTGGGTTCTATGTGGGATTTCATACACAACTTCATGCGTTCATAAATACATTCAGTGAGTTGGATGATGCATAAGTGCCACAAGCCGCATAGTGCCACCAAAAGGTGTAAGATGCGGCCTTGGAGAGGGTGCTAGTCCCTGCCAATAGGTTGTTACCAGGAAGCTTAATAGAGGCTAGATGTAGCCAAGAGCTTATGGAGCTGGAGGAATGGAGGTAGGAGATTGGGGAGGGAGCACAGCAGGTGTAGATGCAGATAAGAGCTTGCAAGGGGCATGAAGCTTTGGAGAAAATTTTGAGTATGTGAAGAAGATAGATAAAGAGGGAGTGTGTGACTTGTGCTCTTAAATAGGGTGTGAGTGTGTGGGGAGCAATCTGCAGGTAAAGGTGATTGGAATTCGGGCAATCAAGTGAGTTGTGTGGCAGAGGGGGCTTGTGATAAGGTATTCTGGTATGTGGAGGGACATGGTGTTACTGTGAAACCTGGTGGATAATTTATTTTAATGAGCTTGGCAACCTTTGCAATCTCAGTTCTGAGCACCTCCTGAACTGCCAAACTGAATGATCTTTAATGTCTCATGCGCTGCGGCTGGTTGTGACATTTAGATCAAACATAGATCAAATAAAATAAAAACAGTAACATTAAAATATAACATGATAAGAATGTTATTAATGTTATTATATTTATTCCATTATTTGGAAATCATTATAAAATTGACAGTGAGATTTATTTTCAAAATATGGGATAGTCTAGGCTACAAAGACCAAAACATGAAAAGGCTTTAATGAAAATATTTTTATTTTGTAACATTTTTTATTAAAATACCAGATAACATACAATAACTAACATATAATATTAACATGGATTTGTGTAACTTCAACCTCTATAGGCCTAAGTTAGCTGTGACATGTGAGTGGGTGTCAGGGCTCTTGTCTGGCTTGCACAGGGAAACAGTGTGACTGTCTTTCTTCATATTCTAGTCCATGTGCTTAATGTTTGTTATATCTTGTCCATGTGTCATGTTTTCATTGGTTTGTTTTGGTCATGTGTTCCTTATTGGTTTTCAGGTATTTCTTGTTTAGTTGATTGTTTTTCCTATTAGATTTAGTATTTATACACCTTGTGTATAAGTCTTGTTTTGTTGCGTGTCACAGTCGGTTTCTTTGTAATGTTATGGTTTTAAGTGAAGGTTTTATGTCCAGGTAATATCAGGTAAGGTTCTGTTAGTTTAGTTTTATGTTTTGTGTTTTTTTAAGTTCTTTGTTGGTTTGTTTATTTATGTGATATTTGAGTTGCATCCAACCTCAACCCTATGACTCATGACAGTAGGGTTGCAAGGGTGTGAGTGTAGTTTTAGTAGCTTTCAAATGTTAGAAAAAAATATTAGAAACAGTGCCAACGCAGTGGCAAAGCAGATCTGTTGCAGATCTACTGAGTGAAATAACTAGTTGGCCCTGCCCTTTCCGACCCCCACCATCAACACTTTGGGCAAAATGTGTCAATTTATTTTTACTGCAATACTTTATACATCGTCTAAACCTTTGTAAAATACTCCGCACAATCACAAGTTTGCAAAATAACTTATCATTATGAAGACTTTATCCTTTATATTTAAAAACATTTAACAAACATTAAATCGCTGCTTGTGTAAACAAGTGACAGTTAAGCAATATAAATGATCAAAGATGTGATCTGAGGAAATTGCAGATGCATTCTTTCATGCTTTGCATTGCAATTTTTGTCATGCTAAATATCTGGCAGTGTGAAATGGGTTCGGACTGAAAAATACAACAACGATGACAACAACGAAGGCAAGAAAAGTTTAGGGAGGAGTTATAAACCACAATATCAGAACTTCCTGCAGGACACTACTCAAATAACATTTTCAATCTGATCTTATGTGTAAGCCTGCCTTATTTCCTTATCATTTCTCATGTGAGTTTGATTGTAAAACCTAGTTTGCGGACTGGACACAGTTGTTGACTATTTTTCCTATTGTAAAGTCATGCACTGTTACCTACTGTTGCCGAGCTATTCTGTAGATGTAGAGAAATAGTCAGGCTGACAGAGAAGGTTTTAGAATCAGAGACACGCATCCAAACTCTAAGTGAGGATAGTAAGAATGTAAGGGCTATAGATTTTGTTTTGGATGCAACTAGTTTAGGGAATCCTGTAGGTCAAAACACACTGCTGTTCAGTTTTGACTAAAAAAATCAAACAGGTTCTTCCCACTCAGTGACGCATGCACTAAGAAACCTGATAAAACAGCTCTAGTTATTGGTGATTCTATTGTACGGAACGTGACAATAGAGACTCCAGCTACCATAGTCTGATGTTTACCGGGAGCCAGAGCCCCTGACATCTTGGCCAATTTAAAAACTTGCTGGCTGCAGATGATGTCTTAATTGTTGGTGATTTTTATATCCATGTCAAAAATGAAAAAAATGCTCATCTTTTTACCCTGACCTACACATAATACACACATTGTAAGAACACCTTCATCCGGCCATCCGGCCACCAGAGGGCGCCGTCGCCCGAGTATTGACTGATCTTCTTCTACTCCAGGTCAAAGGTCATAGGTGGGGTATTTAAGTTGAGCACATGGCCTACTATGGCGTGTAGTATTGTTTGTTTGTTTGTCACAGCATACTAGCGTTCATGCCATTGTTATCGTCATTGTTTTCCCGGCTTTTCGACTACCCTTCTGTTTATCGGACTTTGCACTTGTCTAACGTTTGGATTGTTTGTTTAATTACTGGTTTTGATCTTCGTGTACCGACTACTGCCTACTCTTTGGATTTTGTCTTTGCCTTGCCCTACTGCTCATTTAAAAACCATTACTCTGCATTATGGATCCCTCTCCGTCTGGTTCATTACAGAATACTACACCTCCTCAGGATCCAGCGGAGTTAGCACAGCTACAAGCAACCGTGAGTTTTCATGCACAGGCCTTGCAGGCCTTTCAGGCCCAGATTACCGCGCTGCAGAGTGGTCACGCCGTCGCCGCCGCACCCATGCCTGGCGGTTCAGTACAGACGGTTCCACTCTCGCTTCCCGATAAGTTCAACGGCTCGCCTTCTTAGTGTAGGGGGTTTCTCCAACAGTGTCGGGGTTACTTCGACATGCAGCCTGGGTTTTTTTCTACTGAACGGAGGAAATGTGCCCTTATCTTTTCTCTGTTAACGGGCCAAGCCCTGGACTGGGCCACCGCGGTTTGGGACTCTGATTCACGGGTACAGAGCTCGGCAGATTACTTCTTGTCACAGATCCGTGAAGTCTTTGAACATCCAGCTGGAGGGATGGATATCTCGTCTCAGATACTTCAGCTCCGCCAGGACAATATGTCTGCTGCAGACTATGCTATTCGTTTCCGGACGCTAGCCGCTCAAAGCGGATGGAACGACGTAGCCCTCAAGGCTGTTTACAAACGTGGTTTGGATATGCAGTTGCAGACAGAACTTCTATGCCGTGACGAAGGTATGTCAATGTCTCAATTTATCTCACTTTCGATCCAAACGGACAATCTGCTTCGCAATAGCCTCTTACCAGCCGCTACTATTCGAAATAACCACCGGAGGGGGAAGTCCCAACGGGCTCGCCGGAACCTATGCAGGTTGGCTACGCCAAACTCTCCCCGCAGGAACGCCAACGCCGTCTTGAAGCCCGCTTGTGTTTCTACTGCGGGGAAGCCTCTCATGTCTGTGCCCATTGCCCTAAGAAGCCATCCCCTCGTTCTGCCAGAGTAAGTTCGCTCCTGTGTTTTTCTACTCCCAGTTTGTCATTATCTGTTCCTGTTAAGCTCTTGATTAATGCAGTGGTTCACTCCTCTTCAGCGCTGATTGACTCCGGAGCCGCCATCAACCTCATTGATCGGCGGCTAGTACGTCAGCTAAAAATCCCAACTGAGCCTTGCTCACCACCCCTCCACATTTCCGCGATTGATGGACACTCCATTGGGTCTGGCATCGTCCGTCTGACCAAGCCGGTCCGGTTAGACATCGGGGAACACCACACCGAACTAATTGTCCTCCATGTGACTTCCTCTCCCAACCACCCCATAATTTTAGGTTTCCCTTGGTTACAGCTACACGATCCCTGCATCTCATGGGCAAAGGGACTCATCACCAACTGGTCCGATTCTTGCCATCAACACTGCCAACCTTCAACCACCCCGTGCCTCCTCACCTCTCGGACACATGACAAAACCCCAGACACGCCACCAGTACCACGGGAATACCATGATCTACTTGAAGTATTCAGCAAGGCTAAGGCATCTGTTCTTCCCCCACACCGCCCCAGCGACTGTGCCATCGATCTGCTCTCAGGCGTCGCACTTCCCAGGGGACGTGTCTACCCGCTATCTCAGCCAGAAAACCGCGCTATGCAAGATTACATACAGGAGGCGCTTAGCACCGGCTTTATACGACCGTCTACCTCCCCGGTAGCCTCTAGTTTTTTCTTTGTGGAAAAGAAGGATGGATCTCTTCGATCCTGTATAGATTATCGTGCCCTTAATGAAATCACTGTCAAGTTTAAGTATCCGCTACCCCTAGTTCCCTCCGCTTTGGAGCAACTACGAAGTGCCAAGGTATACACTAAGCTCGATCTTCGAAGCGCCTATAACCTCATCCGTATCCGTGAAGGGGACGAATGGAAGACAGCCTTTATCACCGCCCAGGGCCACTATGAGTACCAGGTTATGCCGTATGGCCTTACGTATGGCCTTACCAACGCGCCCGCGGTCTTCCAGGCCTTCATGAACAACATCTTCAGAGACCTCCTCAACATCTGTGTCATCGTCTATATCGATGACATCTTGATCTTCTCCTCCCCGTCCCTCCAGTCTCACATATCCCATGTTCGGACCGTGTTGCAACGGCTGCGAGTGAACAAGTTATTTGCTAAGGCAGAGAAGTGCGAGTTCCACCGTGATTCAGTGTCCTTTCTTGGGTATATGATTAGCCCCCAGGGAGTGGCCATGGGACCCAGTTAAAGTGAGTGCAGTAACCGACTGGCCTAGGCCCGAAACTGTGAAGGAGCTGCAACGGTTTCTAGGATTTGCTAACTTCTACAGACGGTTTATCCGCAACTACAGTATAGTCTCGGCACCCCTCACAAGCCTCCTCAAGGGTAAACCCAGAAAACTCGCCTGGACAGAAGCAGCTGATAAAGCCTTCCAGCTGCTCAAGGTGAAGTTCACCTCGGCCCCCATTCTACAGCATCCAGACCCAACCCTGCCTTTCACTGTGGAGGTGGACGCCTCAGACTGCGGAGTCGGGGCGGTCCTCTCCCAGAGAGACAGGGGGAACCTCTGCGCCTCCACCCGTGCGCTTTCTTTTCCCGTAAGCTCACGGCGGCCGAAAGCAACTACGATGTGGGGAACAAGGAACTGCTGGCAATCAAAGAAGCCCTTGAAGAATGGCGGCATTGGCTAGAGGGGAGTACCTACCCATTTGTAGTAATCACAGACCATAAGAATCTGGAATATCTCAAAACTGCTAAACGCCTTAACTCCAGACAAGCCCGCTGGGCCCTGTTTCTTACCCGCTTTAAATTTCTAGTCACGTATCGCCCAGGCTCCAAGAACGGCAAGGCCGACGCCTTATCTCGACGCCATGATCCGCCCACACAGAACCCATGAACCCGGTACCATCCTGGAACCCCGTGTATTCATTGGGCCGATAAGATGGGATATCGAGGCCGAAATTACGAACGCTCAGGTGGACGACCCTCCCCCATCCAACTGCCCTGAGGGGAAAACCTACGTCCCTACCATCCTCCGTGAACGCATCCTCACGTGGGTCCACTCTTCGCTCCCCTCGGGCCACCCGGGCATTAGCCGTACAAAAAATCGCTTCTGAGCGGAACATATTGGTGGCCCAACTACTCTCGAGAGGAGCGTTTCGTCAAGGCTTGCGGAGTCTGTGCTCAGTCCAAAACTCCCCGCCATCTGCCGGACGGGCTCTTGGAACCCTTAGCTATCCCGCAACGTCCGTGGTCTCACCTATCTATCGATTTTGTAACAGATCTCCCCAGCTCCCATGGCTTCACTACAGTTTTGACCATAGTGGATCGCTTTTCAAAGGGCTGCCGCCTGATTCCTCTCAAGGGTCTTCCAACGGCCATGGAAACCGCCACTGCCTTGCCTTATTTTCCCACGTGTTTAGGAACTTCGGCATCCCGGAGGATATAGTGTCAGATCGAGGGCCTCAGTTCACGTCCAGAGTATGGGCAGAGTTTTGCACGCGACTCGACATTCACGTCAGCTTGACTTCGGGGTACCACCCCCAGTCTAATGGTCAGGCTGAAAGGTTAAATCAAGAACTTGGACGCTACCTACGCTCGTACTGTGCCCGAGAACAAGCCCGTTGGAGCGAGTTTATCCCCTGGGCCGAATACGCCCAGAACTCTCTAATCAATGCATCCACCGGTCTGACCCCCTTTCAATGCGCTCTAGGCTACCAACCCCCTATGTTCCCTTGGTCCGGCGAACCCTCTTCACTCCCCTCTGTTCAGGATTGGATGCAACGAAGTTCTGAGGTTTGGGAAAGCGCACACGTTCGTCTGCAGCGAGCAGTCAATGCCCAACGGCTGCAAGCGAATCGGCGCAGGCAGCCTCACCCGAACTACCAGCCAGGGCAACTGGTGTGGCTATCCACTCGCGACCTCCGTCTACGCCTCCCCTCCAAAAAGCTTGGGCCCAAGTATGTAGGGCCCTTCAAGATCATCAGACAGATCAACCCTGTCACCTACCGCCTCGAGCTGCCACCCTCGTATCGTATCTCCCCCTCCTTCCACGTCTCCCTCCTCAAGCCTCATCATTCCTCCCCTAGCGCCGAGCCCCAGGCCGACACACCGGTTCCCCCCATCGAGGTGGAAGGTTCTCCGGCCTATATAGTTCACGAGATTCTGGATTCTCGAAGGCGTGTTTCGGGCATCGAGTACCTAGTAGATTGGGAGGGTTACGGCCCGGAGGAAAGATCCTGGGTCAAGGCACGGGACATTCTGGACCCCTCCCTCATCCATGACTTTCATGCTGCTCACCCTGAACGTCCTGCTCCTCGTCCACGAGGGCGACCTCGTCGAACGCCCAGAGGCGTTCCTAGAGGGGGGGTAATGTAAGAACACCTTCATCCGGCCACCAGAGGGCGCCGTCGCCCGAGTATTGACAGCTCTTCTTCTACTCCAGGTCAAAAGTCATAGGTGGGGTATTTAAGTTGAGCACATGGCCTACTATGGCGTGTAGTATTGTTTGTTTGTTTGTCACAGCATACTAGCGTTCATGCCATTGTTATCGTCATTGTTTTCCCGGCTTTTCGACTACCCTTTTGTTTATCGGACTTTGCACTTGTCTAACGTTTGGATTGTTTGCTTAATTACTGGTTTTGATCTTCGTGTACCGACTACTGCCTACTCTTTGGATTTTGTCTTTGCCTTGCCCTACTGCTCATTAAAACCATTACTCTGCATTATGGATCCCTCTCCGTCTGGTTCATCACACACATTTTTCATTATTCAAATTTAAAAAGGATTGTTAGGATGCAATAATCAGGTCAACTGGAACCAGGAGCACCTACAATAACACACAATATATTTTTATATCATAGGTGGAATGGCATCTACACAAACATATGTCTGTTCTTTTATTATTCTGAGCTCACCATCACCAGCATCGCCCCCCCCCCCCCGCCCCGCCGCCACCCCCCCGCTTAGTTGGGGATTCTTAATTTATAAATATCGATCAAATTGAGTGTGTTAGTAAGTGTTTAATATTGTCTTTTCTGATGTGATTCTGTAAAGCTGCTTTGAAACAATCTTGATTGTTAAAAGCGCTATATAAATAAAGGTGGCTTGTGCAGTGTGAAAACACTAGTGATCTGAGGACTTTGATAATTGTGTAGCTGAAACATATCAAGTGGGGATATTTTCGTTATGTGCAAAAATGCATATTATATCTAAAAAGAAAACCACTCTGTATAAATAGCTAATTATTGTAAAAGCAAAGCATTTTCAAGCACTTTATACAAAATCCAACCACCTTGAAACACTATATTACAAATGTAAGATTTCCAGCACCCGTACGAAAACTACTATGTATTTAGTTGCTTCTGTCATTTTTTTTTTTCCTTGTGGGCTTGTTTGAGGTTTAGTTTAAAGATAAAACTTAAAAAAATCTTTTGAAAATTTAAAAATCTTTAAAAGGAGAGAAATTAATTTAAAAAAATTTGAATTCATTGAAAATATAAAACACTTATGTTAACTTAATTTTCTTTTAAAATATAAATCATAACTCAATTTCCCAACTGCAACTCTTAAATCTAAAAAGGCAAAGCTGTGTGAGATGCTTTTCAGCAGTACTATCATATGGTGGACTTTTAAATGTAGGTTTGACAGGAAGTTAAAAATCGATGAAGATCATCCTTACTTGTGCCATTGCCATTTTTTTGTATGTTTTGAACTTGAGCTGGGTCTGGTCTGATGCCTTTGTATGTGTACAGATTGCCAAAGAATTATATGCTCTGCTGACCTTGCCAAAAGTCCTGTTTCAGCAGCTCTTTCTATTACACTTTTAGATTGTAATAGAATGGTTTAGATAGTAACCAGCGTGTTCCTTCCTACTGAGACCACACAAAAGCTTATTTAAAACCCATCAAAAAGCACGGTTACAGTACTATTAAGACATTTTTCAAAATAGTTCTGGCAATTTTAAACAGTTGTTCTCTGCCATATCATCTTCTTAAACCTCAAATTTTTATTTTATGACTATTTTATAACCTCAACATAGGAAGAAATGGCCATAATCAGACCACCAATTAAAAAAACATACTTTTGAAACTCAAACCCTTGCTAACTATAGGCCTATATCTGATCTGCCTTCTCTCTTTGGTTCTGGAGAATGTAGTTGCCAGCTATCTTCAGGACCATCTCATACACAGCAACATATTTTAAAGGTTTCAGTCTGGTTTTCGTTACACTCATTGCAAGGAAACAGCCTTTCTGAGAGTCACAAATGACCTGCTAATGACAGATGATGCTGAAGCGTTCAAGACAGTTGATCACGGTATACTTCTTAACCAGCTACACCACTCCTTTGGACTCACGAATAACACTAGTCATACCTCACAGTAGGGTCTTGATTTGTGGCCATGGGAAGCTCAAGCTCCTGTTTACATGCTATTGGATGCAAGGTTCCAGAGGGATCAGTTCTTTGACCAAATTGATTTTTATTTTTCACATGCGCCCATCAGTAATCAGTCGGTTGGTAATATTTTTCTATTGTTATGCTGATGACACAACAATATATGAAAACTGATACTTACCCATCATCATCATCAACAACAACTCTACCTACACTGACTGCCTGTCTGACAGAGATAAGTGCAAGGATGAATTCTAGCATTCTCCAGCTAAACAGGTTAAAAAAAAGCAGCCATCCTCACTGATTCCCCTCTTCAGAAATTGCATTACATTTTTTTGGCCAGAACATTCTCCTATCACCTTCAGTCAACAATCTCGGTGTTAGGTTTGACCCTTTTTAACTTCTGAGGCACACATTAAACATCTTTGCAAAACATAATCACCTCAGGAATATATCCAGACTCTCTTACATTCCGTCTACATGCTACGCGGAGGAACTCGTCCATGCTCGGAAGAGCACCCGGAAACTCCAATAAACCCAGAATAGTGCACTTTATAATGACCCATTCTATGCTGTCACAAAATATCAGGCAAATTTACTGTGGAATATTTTAATAATCCCTTCTCAGTTAACAAATTGAAAGATGAATTATTATTTTAAAATTCCACACTAAAATTGTTTGATCTTTGGCTTAGGCATACAGTGGGTCCTTCTAAAATGATCTGAGTTGGTTTGATCAACTAACAATTTGAAATTTCTACTTTATGATGATTTAAAACAAGCTTTTGTTACAATTATATTACTTGATATGACAAAAAATACTTCAAATATCAACAATAATATTATTGTCTTAATACATCTATTGACTGTATAATCCTTATTTGAATCCCTGAAAAAGTAGAGGACAATGGAAACATTTGACGTTTATTTTATAAATACTGTACTCTGTTGGACCTCTTACAATTCTCTACTACTAGGTTCAAATATCTACTCTTTACCCATCCCTAAAAATGATTTAGTCCGATACAGAGAATTCAGTCAGTCAAGTCACTTCATATAGTGCTTTTAACAGTAGCGATTGGGTCAAAGTAGCTTTACAGCATAAAATAAGAGAATAGTGTGTCAGTGCAAGAATCAGTGGCAAACATCTGAGAGACATAAAAAAGTTCCTTCTCTGCTCGTAATTAGGGCTTTTTAGTTTTGATGTAGCAGCTGAAGTTAGAGGTGAACTTGGTGAAAGAGTAAAAGTTTGACTGACCAATTAAAAATGAAACAAAAATATTCAGGGTACCAGAAATATCATTAAAAAAAAGGAAAGGGAGGTTAAAAGAGCTGCTGTATTCTAGTCGATGAAGACATTGTTTACAATAGACAGGTTACTGTAGCCTTGTCATTTTGCTGCCTGTGGGAAAGTCAACTGCTGCCGGGGGTACTATCATTTTTTTTCATTACCGTTTGTACATTTTTATGTATATCTCTATATACATAAAAAACTGGCCCCTACTCAGTGCAGTTTACAAGCATTACATTGTGTAAAGTGCTTATACACGTAGAAGTGACCTGCCTGCTGATTACGTATTTAATCATGTGCATACAACACTGCTTTTGGACAGATAAATTTATTTTTTTAAAAATATATTATGCAGTGCCAAATAATCTTTATTAACAATTAAGACAATGAGTAATTTTAGTGGTTTTATTTATTTATTTTTGTAATTAATTATTTAATTAAATTTTTAAATTTGACTGCATTGTTATTAATGTCTTAATGTTTACTGTTTTATTTATGAATTATCAGATGTAGGGTTTTATGAGATTTTTTTTTGTTGTTGTGGTGCTAATTTGGACTTTCGGGCGCACTTACACTTTTAATAAGGATCTTATGCGCTGTTTTATAAATGAGACCCCTTGGGGCCTCATGTATCAATGCTGCATATGCCCAAAAACTTTGCGTATGCCAGCTTTCACGCTCATGGTCGGACTTACTAATTTAATTTAACAGTGAAACTAACGTGAAACTGTGCATTCCTCCACGCCAACTTTATGCCTGGCATACGCACATTTTTCATGTTTTTTGTCCATTGGCGCTTCTTGGAGGCAATAAAGTAAAGTTGCAAACATTACACTCGAAAGTATTTTACAAGTCTATTGCATTTAATTTGTAATTGATAAAATAGGCTTATTTACATCATATTTTTCTATTAAGTAAGAACATATAAAAGCATGTGCAAATTTAAACAACCATTAGTCTATGGCAATGGCAGCTGTATGGGACGGGATCATCCGCATTTTTACTAGGTTTATTGGGTTCCCGTACGATGCAGTTGACCGGCCAAGCATTAAAGGGCCATTTGAAGCGATAGCCGGTTTTCCCAATGTAATCTAAGCGATTAACTGCACACACATTGCTATAAAAGTGCCATTTCCATTAATAACCCCTCTCACCAACCCCAAAACTGACTGAGCGCGCAGATACAATGATGCCCATTTTCGCACTCAGTCCGTTGTAGAGCGGGAGATTGGGCAGCCGCCTGGATAGGACCGGAGGGGATGCTGCTATACCGCCCTAACAAGGTGTGCCACATCATGTTGGCCTGTGGTGAGATGCACAATATTTGGTTGTGGCAATATAACGTATAGTTGTGGCAATATAATTCCTTCTGCACTTTGTGCACAGCAATTCTCTGCTTAACTTCCACCTTTATGTCAGACCATTTCTTTTAAATCTCGGTTACAGTGTGATTTTTAGATCCCAGCCCGTTGATTGCGTCTGCCAAACTCTCCCACTCCCCTTTTTTCTTTTGTTATTAATTCCAGAGAAAACGTTCCAAAGAGGATTTTTTTTCTTGTTTCTACCTCTAATACTAGCACCTCCAATTAATTTTCTGTAAAGTTTCGTTTCTTGCTTGCTTTTGCTATTTTCTTGCTGTTTGATTTTGCTAAAGTGGGCTCATTACATATTTAAATTAATTTATATGAGGGAGGAGACAGGGTGGGGGTTTAGTGCCGTGTGCATGTACGCTCAATTTCAAGTTTATTGGGATGTACTGAGAGAATATGTATGGGATTCTCTGCACCCAGAGTTTGATAGATCAGATGTTTTTTGTGCGTAAGCACATTTACAGCTTTTTTGTCCATACACAGTGTTTTAGTATTAATTCAATTCTTTACTTTTTTTGTTTTAGAATTTTTGAACAGCAGCTCTTAACTCGTAGCCTACTTATGTTTAAAAAGGTACAAACATTGTCGAATTTCTTCCTTTTTGTTTATGTGCCAACCAGGGAAAGTAACTATTGGTACCAAATTCGGCTGGCAAGCAGCTGCACATGGGCTCATTTACAAGTTAAAACAAAGCAACTGCACACTTGAGCTCAGCTTTTAAGTACACCTCATGCCGAGGTCTTCATTAAGGCTGCGACTAAGCATGTTAACAGGATAGTTTGCTAATGAATACTTATTTTCTGATTGCTATTATCACACAGGCCCTAAACATGTTCTTTGCATTATATGGTTAGAATCATGCAGTGGAGAAGAGGCCCCCACCAAGGGCACAAACATAAACAAACATGGCCTCATTTTTTAAAAATGCTATAAACACAATGTACCTATTTTTTTTGCCGCCAAGAATTAAAGAATTAGTATGTTGTGCATTCTGTTTTCAATAGAATAGTAAACAAAAAATGGATCTGTTCTGTACACGGTCTGCAGTGGATGTGTACATCATCCAATCATTTTGTTCAGTTATGAAGTATATATATGTTAGTTAT
Source organism: Bagarius yarrelli (assembly GCA_005784505.1). Taxonomy (NCBI): domain Eukaryota; kingdom Metazoa; phylum Chordata; class Actinopteri; order Siluriformes; family Sisoridae; genus Bagarius; species Bagarius yarrelli. Next base: position 5,524,128 of record VCAZ01000022.1, read on the forward strand.
CTTTAACATAATTTTTAACGTAGTTCAACAGACTTTGTCCACTGATGGGCCTATCTATCTATTATGAGACTGTGTGGCCAAAGTTACGTAGACAAATTGAGAGTTTTGAAACCTTGGGCATTAGTATTCAGTTGTTCTGCATTACTGCTATTACAGCCTCCAGTTTTCTAATAAGCTTTCCTTTTACCTATTTAGGCATCAAGAACATTGAAGGCTGAAAACTAATGCCTAGCTAGAGGTTCTGGTGCAAAGTATATGTTACAGTAAAAGTGTACATTACACAGGCCAAGTCAATTCATCTTTATTTATATAGCGATTTAAACAATCAGGATTGTGTCAAAGCAGCTTTACAGAATCACATCAAAAGAGACAATAGAGTGAACGCTCTGACTTCTCTGACTAGACAAAGCAGTAGGTTATTCATGCTACAGCAAAGTTTCCGTGGTCTTGTCCAGATGGCTGTCTAGAGGCAAGGTCATGTGCTGATACACCATCTGGGCTGAATACAGACTGGATCTGGTGACGACGGTGAACTCAGAATAGAAAAAAAACAGGCTTATGTTAGTGTGGAAGCCATTTGACTTGATATATAATTTATTTGTATGATATACAAATAAATTGTGTGTAAAGGGTGGTGTTCTCGGTTCCAGTTGACCTGATTATTGCAGCCTAACAATTCTTTTAAACGGGATTTGGATTCCAGCGTTATCTTGTTTATTTATAATTATTTGTTATATATAATGTTATATTTTATTGTTCAGCTGGTTTTCAGTAACAACCTTATTAAATTTTATTTGTGTTCTGTTTTGCTATTTTGTAAGAAACTCCTACTAGATTAGAATGTGGGCCTCCATGCACATATATTGGAAGGTGGTGGGATCATTGAGATCTGGGGACATCATTGCGATGGGGCAGCCTTGAACCATTAAGCAGATTCCCCCGGCTTCCAACTAACTAACTAGAAAATATAAAAAGACAGAGACGACAGGTGCCAGGGAGTCGAGGTGCAGCCTTACTCAACCTTATGACCTACCAGTAACCCTATTCCCTCCCACAAGGGGGAGGGCTAATGTAGGCACAATCCAAAGCAGTAGCCTTTTCATTACACTTAGGGGGCAGGGGCCCTAGAGAGATCACATCCCGCCAGCTGGGGTGGGGGGGTGGGGGAGTATGGAAAGAGTTGCCCAAGGACTGACACAAGGCTGTACTACTAGCTAAGGCCCTGGGCTGGGCTCCGCACCAGGGGAAGATGACCAGACCCGTGGACCCAAGACCTAGAAAGTTTCCAGGGAAAGGGGAACACTGTACCTGCAACACTTACCTCAGTGGAAAAACACGCATGGGGCCGTCAGAGGAGCCACTACATGCGGAACTTAACCTAGCTAGGGTTCCCCAGGGGGAATCACCTAGCTCTGGTATCACCCAGCTAGTCCCTCTGCTTGACTTGATGAAAGGATGGGGGCGGTTCTGGGTCAGGAACAGACCAATGCAGAACCCATGTGGCGCAATCCTACTTCTTAGGGAAGGGGTGCCGGTGGCAAGCACTATGCCCTACCCATTCCCAGAGTCTAGATACGGGTTCCATCTGTAGGTTTTAGAACCTAGCAAATGTATTGGGAGTAGCCCAATCTGCAGCTCTACATATGTCTGCTAGTGAAGCCCCATTCGCCAGCGTTGATGTGGCGGCAACCTCTCTGGTGGAGTGAGCCTTCACCCCCAGGGTGAGGGTAGACCTCTGGTCTGGTAGGCCTTAAAGATTGCTTCCACTATCCAGTGGGAGATCCTTTGTTTGGAGATGGCGTCACCTTTCTTCCTTCCTCCGTAGCAGATAAAAAAAGCTAATCAGAGCGTCTAAAGCTCTGTGTGCGGTCCAGGTATGCTCTCAGGGCCCATACCGCACACAACAAAGGCAGGTCGGGATTTCCCTGCTGAGGGGAATAGCTTGCAAGGTCACCACCTGGTCCCAAAAGGGAGTGGTGGGTACCTTAGGCACGTAGTCCAGCCTAGGTCTCAGGACAACGTAAGAGTCTGCCGGGCCAAATTACAGGCACGTTCTGTTGATAGAGAAGGCATGCAGGTCCCCCACCCTCTTGATCGCGGTGAGTGCAGTCAGCAGGGCCGTCTTCAGAGACAGGGCTTTAAGCTCTGCCAACTGCAAAGAGAGATCCCAATAGGGAATGAGGTGCGGTGCCGGAGGACACAACCTCTACCCCTACAGCCTCTGAGGAACCTGATCACCAGATCATGCCTCCCCACCGATCTGCCCCCTATCGTGCCGTGGCCTGCTGATACACCTTGATAGTTGCATACGGCACCCCAGCCTATGGTCGAGTGAGTTCATTAGGGAGATGGCTCATGTTAGATGTTTTGCAGAGAAAGTTAGGGAAGCCAGATTAGGGTGGTTTGGACATTTACATTTAGGATGTAGAGAATAGGGTGAAGACAGATGATTCACTGTGGCAAACCCTTAAAAGGAACAGTCAAAAGGAGAAGAGGAAGCTGAGCTCAGGAAAGGCAGCAACAATACATGATGCAGTTCAAAAGCAAGAAGAACATAACCTTTTTATTAGCTGCATCGAGACAGCAATTGCAAAAAAGTATAAAGTTTAGTATGAAATACTGACACATTTGTAAAGAGATTAAACAGTTACTTTTGACAAGGCTTTGTTTATTATTATTATTATTAGTAGTAGATGTAGTAACGTCTCGGTTACGTGTGGTAACCCTTGTTCCCTGTTGGAGGGAATGGAGATGTTGTGTCGAGTGACGACAGTAGGGGTCATGTTTTAAGAGCCTGAATACCTCTGACGTATTTTAAAAAATCCAAGGAAATTGGACGAGCAGATTTTGCATAGCCGGTCACGCCCGAACTTCCAGGTATAAATAGACCCACCGCGAAACTGCTCATCGTGCTGCCTGAGGAGCCGGAGACGACTCCCCTGGGATGGTCCGGTGCAGTGGCATGAGGTTCACAATGTCTCCGTTCCCACCATCAGGGAACGAGGGTTACCATAAGTAACCGAGACGTTCCCTATCTGTCGTTCACTCCAACGTTGTGTTGAGTGACGACACTAGGGGTCCTATACAACATGCCACTGAGCCAACCCGTGTCAGGGGTCTACCGAAGGTAAGTTTCGACAGGAGCTGGCGTGTCGAAGCGCAGCCTTACTTAACCTCATGACCTGCAGTGTGTAGGAGTGCCTCATCTCCTTTCACAAGTGGGAAGGATATAGCGTAGGCGAAATCTGACACACCGGGACCGGGCCCCTCCCCCGAGGGGTGGAGGGCCCTACGGTGATCACATGCCACCATCTGGGGGGTAGTATGTAAGGAATCACCTAGGCCTGACAAAAAGAGGTAGTACAACATAGGGAAAGGGCCCTGCGGTGGGCTCCGCACAGGGAGAGACATCAGACCCAGGGACACACATTGTTTCTACTTATGGAGATGGTGAACACTGCACCGGATGCCTCTTCCACAGTGGAGGATACACATATGGGGCCGCCTCAGGAGCCACTACATGCGGAGCGCAACCTAGCTTGGGTTCCTCGAAGGAAACCACCTTGTCTGGTCTCCCCCGGCTGGTCCCCTCCTCTGGATCAGCTGGGGGGTGGAGTGTGCTGTTGATGGGGAAAAAAAAAAGGTGGAACCGGGGTCAGACATTGGAACCTTCACGGACCAAAAAGGCATATCCCTACCCCGGAGGGGAGGAACGCTGGGGACAAGCTCTACTCCTACCCTTCTCCAGATTCACGGGCACCACACAAGACTCTAGAGGAAACAAGTACCATTTGCATGTTGTATAACCTGGCAAATGTGTTGGGAGTAGCCTAAACCGCAGCCCTGCATATGTCTGCTAGTGAGGCTCCATTAACCAGGGCTGTTGCAGCCACCATGAGTGGCTCTCACCCCCAGGGGGCAGAGTAAGCCCCTGGCCTGATAAGCCTTGAGGATTGCTTCCGCGTGCCAGTGAGAGATCCTCTGTTTGGAGACAGCGTCCCCCTTCCACCGTCCTCCATTGCAGACAAAGCTGATCAGAGTGTCTGAAGCTCTGAGTGCAGTCTAGGTTCACCCGGAGGGCCTGCACCGGACACAACAAGAGCAGGTCAGGATTCCCCTGTTGAGGGGGAATAGCTTGCAAGGTCACCACCTAATCTCTGAAGGAAGTGGTGGGTACCTTGGGCATCCTAGGCTTCAAGACAACGTGAGCGTATGCCGGACCAAACTCCAGTCACGCCTCATTGACAGAGAGGGCTTGGAAGTCCCCTACCCTCTTAATCAAGGTGAGTGCAGTGAGGAGAGCCACCTCCAGAAGAGGGCTCTGAGTTTCACACAGACTGCAAAAGCTCGAATTGGTCTCTCTGTAAAGCCTGTAGGACCACAGGTCCCAAGAGGGAATAAGGCGTGGTGCCGGAGGGTGCAGCCTCTTACAGCCTTTGAGGAACCTGACCACCAGCTCGTGTCTCCCCACAGATCTGCCCTCTAAGGTGTCATGGTAAGCCGAGATGGCAGCCACATAAGCCTTAATGGTGGAGGTGGAAAGGTGTCCTTCGAACCCTGCTTGAAGGAAGGAGAGTATTGGCCCAATATCACACCTTTGAGGGTCCTCCCCACGGGAGGTACACCAGTTAACAAACACACACCACTTCAGGTCATACAGCCGCCTCGTGAAGGGGGCTCTAGCCTGAAGGATGGTATTTACCCCTGCGGGTGATAGATCTCTTAGATCCTCTTGCTTCCTTCCAGAGACCACCCGTGGAGGTTCCAGAGATCTGGGCGTGGGTGCCCGAGTCACTGACAACAGGACCAGCTCGGAGAACCAGGTCCTGTTGGGCCAGTAAGGCTCCACGAGCAGTGGGTGCTCCTGGTCCTTCCTGACCTTGCACAGATCTTGTGCAATAAGGAACAAAGCAATTTTGCTCAGGCCCTAACCCTAATCCTCTCGCCACTTCCGGGTTGGCCGTCGCCGCGAGGGAGAGACAGCTGATCGTGCTGCCGCTGCTCCAGTGACACAGAGAGGTAATCGCCTTCAAACACTTCTTCTCTCTGGCTGTCACTTGCAAAAGTTTTCGCTTTTAACGTTGCTGCTGCCGCCGTGAAGTCGCATTCGACTCCGAAAAACAGAATGATGAGCAGTTTCGTGGCCGGTCTATTTATACCCGGAAGTCCGCCTATGCAAATTCTGCTCGTCCAATTTCATTGGCCTTTTTAAAATAAGTTTCTATTATCTACCTTTGGTCGGTGTTATCAACAAACACACCTGTCTGGGTTTAACTCTTGTCTCCAGTCTGGTTATATGTTACACAAGCAAAGGCCAAAAGAATATTAAAAAAAGACAACAAAATGTCCAACTGTTTACGAAAGAGAAAAATTAATTTAGAATGCAGGGTATTTAACTAAAAGTGGACAAGTGAATTTTATTATTCAATCCGAGTAAATAGCTGTTTGTCTTATTCATTATCTTACATTAATTTAGTACGTACACTATACATCTGTTAAAAACATTGCCTATTTGTTTGTATGTTTACTACAAATTACTTAGGTAATATAGAATTAGGAGGCATAATTAACACATTTAAATATCCACAATATTACTTTTACTTCCTCTGACCCATAAATTTTGTGTTACAGACTGACTTAGCCCACCATTAAAGAATTGTGTCCCTCTTTACCACTTCAATACCTCTTTAAGAATTATGGGTAGGGTTATATGTTCTTTCATGTTCAAAACTACTCTTTTATTCATTCATCTTCTATACCCGCTTATTCCCTAATTTGTGGTCACAGGGATCTGCTGGAGCCTATACTAGCTGCTCTGAAAGGGCGAAAGACAGGTCTGTCCAAAACCACTGTATGATAATTTGTTGTAATCATGATATTTTGTGTTGTCATGAAGGGCTGTCTAGGGACGCATTACAATTTTATTACCTTTCTTTAGTATTTGTGGCTAAATAATAATTTATGTGCACAGTAAAATTTGTGTTTTTCTGCAATTAGCTGCCACTCTCAGTTCTAGCTACTAGACAGGAGGATTTAAACCACTGCACTTAGCTTCATGCAAAGCTCAGTGTCCAAAAAAATAAATACATAAATAAATAAATAAACCCCGTAAAACGTGCGTGCTGGATTATGAAGTAACAGACTGTGAAGTCTAAGGATGTGAATGGGTGTAAAACTTTGAGGTTAAGTGATTTATTTCAGGCATGGACACATAGTGGCAGTGTGTTAGCTGCCAGGGGTTTGGAGCGTTGCGAGTGTTATCTTTAGAAAGAGCTCTGGGGCGAGCCGGCTCACTCTCTCAAAAGGCCAATCCTTTTAGCAGACTTCATGTCAGCGGTGAAATTATTGCCGAACATGGCATAATGGGAACAAGGCTGTTCAATTTGGCTTTCATCCGCTGCCCCAAGTGGCCCCGAAGCAGGTTCTGATCATAAATAAGAAGTGACGACTCCCTTGTAAAGTGGAACAATAGAAAAGGCTCAAAGCAGTCAAAAAGTTCCATAGAGCTGCCCTGTGGTAGAAGGTCAGATCAGCTGTTTGTCTGTTTCAGCCTGTCCAAAAGACTAAACAGACAATAAGCAGATGGATGGTTGAGACCATAACTCTTGCTTACGAGGCCACTGGCATCTTGGTCCCAAAAGGGCTCAGGGTGCACTCTACAAGGGGTAATGGCAGCCTCCAGGGCCTTGGCATTGGAGGTACCACTTCCAGACATTTGTATGGTGGTGGGTTGGGCTATTCCGCATACATTTGTCTGGTTCTACAACCAGGATATATCCACAATTCCAGGATCCAAGGTTCTTGTGTCACACAATCCCTACACATAACATTAGGACAGTGACTTGGTGCTATGGCGATGGCTAAGAGTTTAGATGCAGCTAGATTCCTGAAAGGAATACCCCCGAGCTTTTCAAGTTTACCAAGCTTACCTAGTTGCGCTGCCACTCATTTTATGTATTACTTCATCGATGTAATGTAATGCATTTTTTTACACAGCATTTTGTTTGCTCAGGGGAACTATGGTTACATATGTAACCTAGAGACATTTTGCGACTTGTTTGCACAGAGGTGCTGCCAGCAAGTTTTGGCTCCATTAAATAATATAAATAATACAAAAAAAGAAAACACACCAAAAGCTCCAATAAATTAAACATTTTTGCAATTAAGTGCTGCAAAAATTAATTACAATCAGAAGAATAATCAAATGTCATATATGAATAGTGGTTATCAAGTCTAATTACAAATTAACAAAGCTTAATCTAAACGTGTTATAAATTATTTTTGTTTCTGTAATATGTGTTTGTATTTGAAAAAAGTTCTGTGAAAGTTCAGATTGAAAAATCAACAGTTTTGGCCATTTATAATATAGTGCTAATATGGTGTCAACATTAAAAGTTAATAATATGATGTCAAAATTAAAAGTTAAATAAAAGTAAACAAAAAATTAAAAAAAGCATTAAAATGTATGGGACCCTTCTACTACCATGCATTTCTCTTAATAGACACAAGGTGTCACATTTAAGTCAAAACGAAAAGCCAGTTCAAACTGCTACTGAAATTAAAGTTTACTGTATATGGCAACACTATTATGTTTAAACATGGAATTTAAAGACAATATTTTTTTGTTATTATTGTTTGTTGCCACATATGAGAAATAGAATCATTGTATGACAGTGCTGGCCAACTTGCCACCTTACCATAACCTCTCCTGTTATTCCACCCGCAGCTGTTTTGACTCTTGGAAGCTAGGCCTGCTGTGATAAAAAGAATGACCTCTTTCTTGTTGTAAAATATTCAAGTTATTTTTTGTAGGCCCCTACCCCACATCCACAATTCACCCTGCATGTACAGAGTGTAATGTGCATTGTGCTTTGTTTCTCATTAACTTAGTTAAAAGCTGCTTTTAGAGACATACTCATTAGTTTTTTACTTAAGAATAAAAGGAGCAAGAGACATGCAGTGATATAGTTTTGATGAGTTTATGATACATGGAATGGAAAACGGTGTGCATATGACTGACTTCCAGCTGTTGTTATGAAGCTGAGTTTTTAGCAGAAGCAACAGCTGCAGAACAGTCAAGAAATGGTCACACTGTGAAACAGTTGCTATGCATTGGGTGTCTTAATGCTATCTTAATAACAGTTGTTTCAACAATGTTTAATGGGTAAGCTGACTTAAGTAGTTAGACTTTCTGTCTTATCTATATATTTGTCTGTCTGTCTATCGGTCTGTGTTTGTGGGGGTGTGTGCTTTTAATCTTGAACTGTATACTGTACTGTGCAAAGGTCTTGAGTACATGCAAATAAATGTTTTTAAATATAATTAAATAGAAAGTATACTATAATGACCAGTAAATGGTTATAAAGTAATTAAGGGTTATACATTATTAATGTTCAGTGTATTATTTACACAGTATTATATTAAAATTAGCTGGTATGTTTTATATCTTGAAAAAATTCTCCAAAACTACTGTACACTTTGACTGTTACAGTTTTGCGTGAAAAATCCAGCAGCTTTCATTACTTTATAAAAGTTTAATTTAATTTTTACAGGAAAATGACAAAATGAATAAAGGTAGGGTGCTATAAAAAGTAACTAGTCAAATAGCATTAAATTTGGAAGACACACTAATGTTAGAATGCATTTACCTTTATCATATTACTATGATTATCCACCTCCACTCCTTTTTGTCATTCTTCCTCTTTGACACTGACTCTTTTTCTTCCTTTCCTGGCTTCCTATTATCGGCTACTGCTTTCAACTTTCAGGGTCATTTATTTAGGCATGGTTAGTAGCAAGTGACCTGATGATGCATTAAATCCTTGAGGCCCTGCTGTTTTCAGTCAGATCTTGTTTTCTCCTGAAAGTAAACAACACTGTAACATAATTAAAACTTGCTAAAACATTGAAAAAGATGATTTTTAGATTCGAATATAAGATTAGAAACAATCAATAAACAAGGCAGCAAAGCAAATCATTCTATTATTTGTTCAGTTATAAATGAATGCAAAGCTTTTCCATTCTTGTTACTGTACATGCTTATTTTTGAGGTATAGAAAAACACAATTTTTTTTGTAGCACAATTAGCTCATGAAAATATTACGAAACTATGGGAGTGGATTGGCTTTCGGGGGGAAATTTGCTTTTGAATCACTATTGTAGCTGTCTCATATGACAAAGGCCAAAAGGTGTCATGTTGGACACTGCTGCCATAAGGCCCAATAGCCTCTGAAACTGCCTGACAGTGAATGACTACCTTTCTCTAAAATCCCTCATGGTCACTAACATTGTTTCAATATGGGTCTGCGTAAGCTTGGCCTGATTTGCGATCAGAGAGATGACCTCTAGGTAGGTAATGCTCTGGGCTGGGAAGAGCACATTTTTTTTGGTGTTGATTCTTAAACCCAGCCTCTGGATATGTGAGATATTGACATCTCGCCTGCTGGTATGCACCAGTATTAGCAATTCGTCTTTGTAGTTTAATATGCGGATACCCTGAAGTCACATAGGAGCCAGCACAGCATCCATACATTTTGGAAACAGAGAGAGGCTGAAACTCAGTATTGAAATGCTTCGCTCCCAAAAGCAAACCTTGTGGAAGGATGGATATATGCAATACACGTCTTTAAAATCTATTGTGCCAAACCAGTCCTCGGATCTGGTTTGTAATGCAACCTGCTTTTCAGTCAGCATTTTTAACTGTAACTGTTTGATTGCCTGGTTTAGCCAGCATAGATCTAAGATCGGACATAGTACCACATTCTTATTTGGAACTATAAAGTGATGACTGTAAAAGCCTGACTGCACTTAGTGAGAAGGGATCTTTTCGATTGCTCCTTTTTGTTAAGAGAGTCATCACTTTTTATAACATGAAGCTGCTCAGGGGCTACGCTCGATTGGTGTACCCCGTTGAATCATAGTGGACGAGACGTGAATTGGATTCTTTAATCACCTTGCATTGTGCACAGGTTCCATTCAGCAGAAGTCCTCACACTGCAAGTTTACTAAAGGAATCAGCCTCTTGAGACTAATTTCCGCTATATCTTAAGCCAGTTGCTCAGCCCCCTGAAGCATATTCCTGAGAGCGAGTGAGCCAGCTGGCCATAGAGCTTTTTCTGAGCGCTCTATTACTTGTGGGCAAGACTGACAGGCAAACCCTATGTTTAGAGTTCCATTCCATCTGATTAATGCAGGGGTATGTTCCCAGAGGCCCAGCTCTGATAGTGGTGTGACCAATTCCCCTATTCCTTTCTGAAAGAGTCATGGTCCCTGAACTTGTTTTTCTCCCTGAGCACCCCAGCCACTGTCTCCAGGCGATAGGAGTTTGATTTCCCAGCATTCCCTTGGTCATAGAAGCATCGAGGTACCTCTGGAATTTTGCAGATTGTCTTTTTGCCTCCTGGAACCTCTTAACTACAGACTGCATCACAAAAAAAGGCCAGATGAGGCACGTGTGGCATCCAGAAGATCTTCACATTAGAAAAGGGTATCATTATTTTATTTTTTTGCATTAATGAGAAAAAAAATCATTGTTACGGGCAATTTCTCAAAGTTATAGCCGTGACTGATCTGAAACAAACACTTGCCTAATTCTGGAAAATTAAATAAAATGTTTTAAAAACTTTAAACGAGACCTATTTGTTGCTCTCTTTTGGGTATTTAAATTAACAAACATTGACCTCTGAAACATCTGCATGGTAAGGTTGCACAATAATTTATGGTCATAAAGAAAAAGAAGACATAAGGCCTAATTTTACAAATATTCTCAGCCTTTGTTGTGACTGCTTTTGTGAACTTTTTTTTCTTTGTCGAAGCAGAGACCAGGAGACGTTGGGAGATCTTTCAAGCAGCAGTTACTTTTTATTGAGAACTCGCTGTGCATCGCTGTAGTCATCCAATTTTAGCACAGTAGAATTTATAGCTTTCAAGGGGGAGGAATACATAGAGGTGGAGACAATCTACACAAAGCATGCGGGAACCATGTTGTTTTAATGTAAAAGTGCAAATCCAATCAGCCTGACTAGATCATGTATAGTCTAGTTCTTCACTTTATCATAGAGACAAACACTTAAAGGTTCATTTTTGTAAACTGTGATCATTACAGGCACATAACATGTGTTGATTGTCTGTAGTGACACGCTGCATGTTGACACAGAACCAAACATGCAGCTAGGGTCTGTGTAGTTTTTATGGATAATAGTCTTTTCTGGTTGTAACTGTCATTTAAGTGTGATGGGTATGTTAAATGAAACATTTGATACTTTGGAAGCATAGATAGTACACCAGCAGGAAAAACAACAGCAGAATTGTTATTTCCTTGATCCACAGCCAGGGGTTACCTAACATGAAGAATTTTATTTAGTCATCAGGTGAAAACATTAGTCATTTTTATGAAAGATCAAGAATGTCTTGTTGGATTTTGTTACAACAATCTTGATCATGTTGAAGGATGACTGAATTTCTCATATGTGGTTCTCTGCCTTGTGTATTTTTTGTTCTTCTGTCTTCATGACAGTTGACTCTGCAGTGGGTCTGTCTTTGAGGTTGTGGCTTCATACTCAGGTGAGAAGGTAGGTGCGTATGGGTCTTGGGACAGCCATCAAGTGGTATCTGCACAGAGTAAGAAAAAAAAAACCAGAAAACACCAGAGCAGTATTTGTTGTAAAAAACTGAAAACACTGGGGTTGTATCCTCTGTTCGATCTGAATCTGGTATTGTTGTTCTCTCTTTCCCTACTCCTTAATTTCTGTGACACCTAAAGAATAGTGAGGTAAGGAGGGACTGATGGATGGGGAAGGCCTATGAGGAAGTCTTTACCGCAGGAGTTGGCACCCGAAGTCTGTTGCATTTGGTTCTTTCCTGGGCTCCTCACTGATCCGTGTGTCCTATCCTATCCCTGTAGGTGAGGAAACAAATTTATAGTGTCTAGGTTTTTTTCTGACACAACACTGCAGCTGCCGTAGTTGCTGTTGGCACATCACTATTTTCCTGACATATTACGTATCCCTTGACTGTTACGGTGGCTACATTTCTAAATTTTGGATTCCACAGTTGATTTAAGAGCCTGTGATTTATTATTGCTGGACCACCGTGACCCAAATATGGCAGCAGTGATTTGGGAAAGACATACTTTCCCCCTTTTAGATCTTTCACTAATCCAGCATACTTAATGGGAAAGTCAGCAGAAGTTAGAAGCTGTCTACTTTGCCAAATGATACCAAAATGTAATACTATCAATGTAAACGTAACCACTGCAGCCTGATGACTTTGGCTGCCCGGGCCAGTGCGGCTGCCATCTCGGCATCGCGCTCTGACAGCGACGCGTGATGAGGTAATCACCTTAAAGTCGCTTCTTCTCTGCTGCCGCTTGCTTCGCTTCGCTGCTCGCTCTGAAGATATGCATTCGGCTCTGAAAAACAGAACAATGAGCAGTATCGCAGCTGGTTTATTTATACTGGAAGTATGGGGCGTTACCGGCTATGCAAATTCTGCTCGTCCAATTTCATTGGCCTTTTCAAAATAGATCAGAGGTTTCAGGCTCCCAAAACATGACCCCTAGTGTCGTCACTCGACAAAACATGAGGGACAGAAAGGAAACGTATTTTTAAGTATGTCCTAGACCAAGAAAATTTTTACTTCTCCGTCAGCCATTGTGGAAGTAAAAAAGTATAATTCAACTTTACAGATGTGTTTTGCTAATCTTTACTAGTCTGTAACCATTTTACACTGATCAACCATTTAGAGGACGGAAAAATGCTGATGTCATCATGGGCCAGCTAGCTGGCACTAAGAGTTGAATTGAAAAATCTGAAAGTTTTTAACCAATTAGCAATCTCCCACTGCTAATTTACTTTAGGTTACATGGGCCAGCACTACTGATTTTATAGGCCCTGAACAGATTTGATTAACATGGCGGCACATAGAAACTAAAATCTGATTGGACAAAATATCTTACATTCACATACACGTGGTGGCTCATGGTTAAGGTGTTGTACTACCAACCCGATGCATTTTGTACACTTTATATGCTGTAAATACTTTTCTATGCACATAACAAAATAGCCTTAAATATGTAAATAATGAACATATTTACATATTTATCTGCACTTGCTTATTTTCACAGTTCTATTATTTTGCACTTTTGGTAGATGCTAAGCAGCATTTTGTTCCTATGTCTGCCTTGGTCTTGCTTTGTCAGGTGTCACTGGATGTCTGTCAAGTTACGCTTTAGATTTATGCCCATGTTGAGCTCCCTGTCATGTTAGGTCAAGTTCTATTAAAGTAATTTTTTTGGTCTTTTGTCTTGGCGTGTCAATCATTTAAAGTGAGACCACATTCAAGAGTTTCTGGACTTAGTCATTTACACCGATTTCCTGAATGCCAACTATATTTTTTTTATTTTGTGGGGCTTAACGCTGCCACACAGGCTAGGCTGCCTGTGGTAGGCCCAGTAGGAGACTGCAGCCTATGTGGAATACGTTCTGGTGAATAATGGCTCTCATTTCACTTTAGGCCTGGCAGATGAGAACTCAACCTGCTCCATGGCGAATGTAGAATGCAGCCACCCAGAACCTGCTCACGTCATGCCCGCCAAGCCGGAGCCTGTTCCCGGCAAGCGCGCCATGCCTGAGATGCCTTACGCCAAGCCTGCTAGTTGGAAGTAGGAAATTGTGTATCTAATTTTAGTTGTTGTGCATATGACTTGTAAATCTAGAAAAATAACAACAAATTAGAATTTATTAGACATTACTTTGAGGAAGGACATTCATATGCTGTGATTTTGGATATGCTTATTTATATGCTTATATATTTTAAAGACAAAACTATTCTCGATTAAACCATGTAAGAAATGCTATAAGAACAGAGCTTCGTGGACCCGGACAATTGTTCGGTTACTGGACAATGTGGTTAGCACTTTGTGTGTTGAAGGAGACGATGTTATGCAGTTGATGCAGAGGACACATCGCATTTGTTTGACATTCTTTTAATTCCATGGGACCAAACTATCTGTGGCATGTGGATGGGTATGATAAACTAAAGCCTTTTGGTTTTGCTATATCAGAATGCATTGACAGCTTTTCGAGAAGCGTCCTCACTTCAAAGGGACTGCAGAACAGAAAATGGTATGTCGGCAGCAATACAGTGCTCACTCTGTCATCATCATGCAGGCTCAAGAAGCCACATGTTTGGTACATCAGTGAGCAATCAGTGCATCAAATCTTGGTGGTCAAGCCTCAGAAAATTAAGGCTTGTGTAGATTTTACATTACTGAACTTTAAACATTAAGTAAACAGTAAAGTAATTAAAGGCACAAGCAAAACACCTAAAGCAGATGCTCATCTCATGCAGTTTTTATTTTTGGACTTCGATGTTCTGGATAGACCTTTTTGGGGATCTCAGGAATGAAGGGCACTTTAATGGCAGCAACGAACACCAGTGCCTGCTTCAGTTCTGCTTTCAAAATATTCTGCACGCAGACTTGGATGAATGTGTAGTACTTTGGAATGATCACAGGATAAGGCCTTCAAGACTCGCAATGTGCCCTGGGGTACCAAATGAATTGTATCGTTTACCACACAGGTCAGAAAATTATAACTGTAAAATGCATTTTATAATTAATCTAACGATAAGCTTGTTTACTACTAACAACTACAACTACGAAGATCACATTCTATAAGTATGTCTGGCAAAGACATTTACACAGAGATCTTCTTGCAGGTCAGGATCAAGAGACTGTGGCTTTGCAGTGGATGAGGACAACCCAGTTATGTGGAGATAAAAAATTTCAGGATATCTTGTATTTGTAATGGAACACAATCAATTACAGTTTCCAGAGAATTGGGAGGAAGCATTACAACTTTACTTCACAATGAAGGAAACAGCAGGTCTCCGAAGATGGGGTAGATAAATAACTTATTTAAAAATTAGATCATAGTCTTAGAATAGGACTAATTAATCGTTGACTACCCAGAGCCCAGGCCAAGCAGCAGACCAACTGGCTAATCCGACTGTCTGCTAGCTCCACAGAGTCGTCACTCAGGGTATATAACATTGAGACTGTGTCTGTTCCCCAAGCTAAACAATATAAATACAGAAAAACCCCAAAAGTTTGCTTCATCAATTCAATTAATATAGATATCCGTAATTCAGAACATACTGAACACGCAGCCTGCACCTCTGATCTGAAGCTAAGATTGTTAAACATAAGATCTCTTACTTCTAAAGCGCTTATGGTTAATGAAATGATCTCAGATCAGGATTTTAGCATTCTGTGTTTAACAGAAACCTGGACTAAACCGAATGAGTATGTAGCATTAAATGAAGCTAGTCCTCCAGCATTCAGCTACATACATCAGCCTCGCCCAACTGGTAGACGAGGAGGCGTCGCAGTTATTTTTAATAATAATCTAACTATCGTACAGATACATGGACAAAATTTTTATTTATTCAAAGCTCTCTACAGTAACCTTACATCTGCAGAGACAAATAATACGCAGAGTCAGTCGATTTCTTTAGTTCTTATTAACACACCCCCAGGACCGTACTCCGAATTTCTTAGTGAATTTGCAAATTTCCTGTCTAACCTGGTTGTCGCCGTTGATAAAGCGTTAATTGCTGGAGACTTTAATATTCATTTTGAAAATACAGACGACCCCCTGAGAACAGCAATATGGTCCGTACTCAACTCAGTGGGAGTAAATCAGTGTGTAATAGAGCACTCATAAAGCACGTCAACCATTAGATTTAATACTATCTTTCGGAATAAGTATAAGTAATATAGTAACAATTCCTCAGTGCGAAATTATTTCTGATCACCATCTTATATCATTTAAAATGTGTGATACTAATAATGTACATATAGCGCCGCGCTACCGCTTTAAACGTACACTTGCATCAACTTCTGCTCAGAGCTTTATTAGCTATCTTCCAGAATTTCCTTCTATCATTGGAGCACCGTCTGATGCAACAGACCTCGAGCAGGTGACTGAATATTTAGATGCCGCATTCCGCTATACGTTACATAACATAGATCCAGTTAGAAATATAATTAAAGATAATAAACTCGTTCCTTGGTATAATGAACATACATGCTCTTTAAAACAGAGCGCCCGTAAACTAGAAGGTAAATAGCTTATAATAAAGCTTTTAGTGTAACTAGACCAACATATCTCTCCAACCTTATTGAAAATAATAAAAAATAATCCTAGATTTCTATTTTACACCGTCGCAAAATTAACTAGGAATAAGACGACCTCAGAAACCTGCACCATAACTGCATGCAGCAGTGAGGATTTCATGAACTTTTTTGATAATAAAATTGCAAACATTAGGCAGAAAATTCACGCCAATTCATGCTTGGTATGTTCCGAAATCTTTTAAATTAGCAGTTATTAACCCTTTAATTAAGAAACCTGACCTCGACCACAATGAGCTGTCGAACTACAGGCCGATATCTAACCTTCTGTTTATCTCCAAAAAGGTAGTAGCGCAGCAGTTATGTTCATATTTACACAGAAATCACATACACAAACTTTATCAATCAGGATTCAGGCCTCATCACAGCACAGAGACGGCACTTGTCAAAGTAGCAAATGAACTCTTACTGGCATCTGATCAAGGCTGTGTCTCGTTGCTTATATTACTTGACCTCAGTGTGGCTTTCGACACCATCGACGCTATCAGTTTGTAGATTTAAATGGTGATTATTCTGCGTGCTCCCTTGTTAAGTATGGTGTTCCACAGGGCTTGGTTTTAGGCCCACTTCTTTTCTCTCTTTACATGCTTCCTCTGGGAAAGATAATTCGTACGCATGATATCAGTTTTCACTGTTACGCTGATGACACACAGCTATACATCTCATCAAGGCCTGATGCGAAAGGCCAGTTTAATAAAGTTGAGCAATGTGTGAAGGAAATAAGGGATTGGATGTTAAGCAATTTCCTCTTGCTTAACCCTGACAAGACTGAGGTTCTGGTTCTAGTACCGCATGTAGCTAAAAGTAAGCTTCCTGATCACACCTTAACCCTAGACAGGCTTTTTGTTTTGCTAACTGCAACAGTGAAAGAACTGGGTGTGATTTATAGACTCCAATCTCTCATTTGAAGCCCATGTCGATAATATTACCAGGATAGCGTTCTATCATCTCAGAAATATCGCCAAAATGATGCAGAAAAATTAGTTCATGTGTTTATTACATCCAGGCTGGATTATTGTAACACTTTACTGTCTGGATGTTCAACCAGGTGCATTAATAAACTTCAGTTAGTCCAGAACACAGCAGCGAGAGTCCTCACTAAAACTAAAAGATATGAGCACATCAAGCTGGTCTTATCCACACTGCATTGGCTTCCAGTAAGATACAGCATTGGTTTTAAAATACTACTTCTAACCTATAAAGGTCTAAATGGTCTCGCGCTGTAGTACCTAAGTGAACTTCTAGTGTCTTACGTTCTGCGACAACTATTTCGATCAAAGGATGCAGGCTGCCTGTCAGTACTGCGCATTATAAAAACTACAGCAGGGGCAGAGCCTTTTCTGACAGAGCCCCAAAGCTATGGAATAGCCTCCCTATGAATGTTCGAGAATCAGACACAGTCTCAGTGTTTAAGTCTAGGCTAAAAACTTAATTTAATTAATTTAATCAAGCATTTTGTATTGATTCACCTTAGATAACGGAGCAGATCTGGGGGACTCATGGGTGTTGAGTGTTATGGTAATCAGGTATGTTAAAATGCTGTCTTCCCCACTCTTATTGATCACGGTGTTGATGATGAGAGCGGCTGGTTGCTTAACATATCAGGGAGCCCTCATGTCTGTGTTTCCCGCTGGTTCTCCTTTTAGTTATGCTGTCCTAGTTAGTCTTGCCGGAGTTCATCCTCGCACTCTACATTATACACTTAATCACTCCATACACTGTGATTACAATGTCACTTAACTGTTTTCCTTCTTTTTTGTCTTCCTTCCCCTCTCTCACTTTCTCTCTCACTGTTGAGCTACATATGCCACAACGGAGCTGCCAGTGATTCAGACCCTATCTCCACCCTGGAGCTGTAGGACCCTTCCCTGTGACCTGCTCCAGTTGATAATACATTACCAGGGTGACCAAGGACATCCCACTTTGCCATAAAGACGTTAAAGCAGAATCATAATACTAAGCTTAAACAAACATATATTTTTAACAATTGAAAATCAATTTGATTATTAACTTTACCAGTGTGTCAGCCATATCAGATACCCCAGTGTTGTGTCTTCTTATGACAACTTCTGTGTCTGATTCTGAACTGTGAACCTGTTCTCCTAGACACAGAACAAACCATGTTAGTAAGCTTTAACAGAAAACAATACACAAATCATATAAAACTAACCTTCAAAATTCTTAATTCTGCCAATAAACAAGTTTATCCTTGTATATGGCTTTTCAATTTTTGTTTTGTAGTCTTCCAGTGTCTTGTTGTCCCTGGAACAGTAATGACTTGGAGCCATCTGGGTAAAGAAGATAGGGTTCCTCCTCCAATGTCTTTATTGAAATCTTAAAATTTTTTTTAGATATCAGAAGTATACCATTTATTTGCAGATCGGTAAATAATGGAAGCGTTTTCCCTAGTTGTGGTTTTAAGTAACCACTCTGTATAGTCAATATACCAACATTATTCTGGAAATTTAATCCATAGATTTCAGTTTCCAATATTCCAAAAACTGTTTTAAAGTAGGCACAGGTGTTAATTCCACACCTTGTCCTATGTTATAGACTTTTAAATCTACTAATTTAAGAAGTAATTAGAACTGCTTACTGTTAGCCAAAGTACAGCTTCCAACTAGCTATTTTACTAGCTATTTTTTTTGAATAAGCATAGTCAGCTGAGCTACCCACCAAGGCGTTATATTCAACACCAGCATTAGTAAGAAGGCCGGTGCATGCCTGCATACAATGGCCATGTACAGACATACCAGACAGAGCTTCAGGTTTACCAAGGAGATGGCCAGAGCAGTTGGCCATTCTATGGCAGCTATAGTGGCCTCAGAGTTGCACAGGTGCCTTGCTGCTTTAAGGCCAACTGCATGCTGGGCGGAGCATCCCCAATGAGAGTGGAGATATTATGGCATTAACCACAACCAGAGAATCCAGGGAGACAGGAGAGTCTGAGGACCATTCTTCTTCCTGAGAAGTCCTGGAAAGAGGCCCTGATAACATGAGAGCCGGGTCTCTAAGGTAAAATCTTTCTGGGAGGGAAAGATTAGTCGGAATGTGTAGTCTGGCATGATTGGTACTGGAAATTAGGCTACTGTTGGTCAAAGGAGGAGAGGAGGACGCGTGAATAGACAGAAAGAAAGGAGAAAAGGCAAGCGTGTAGGACTGAGAATAAGGGCGCTGAATGTTAGGAAAATGACAGGGAAAGGTAGAGAGCTGGTTGATATGATGGCGAGAAGGAAGGTAGATATATTGTGTGTGCAGGAGGAAGGTGGAAGGGTAGCAAGGCTAACATGGAGAGGAACAACATCTATTCACGACTTTCCACTGGTGTCCCACAAGGCTCAGTACTTGGTCCTCTCCTTTTCTCCATCTATACTCACACACTTGGCTTAGTTATTTTCTCACCGGGGGATTACATACTATTGTTGTGCTGATGACACTCAACTTTTTCTTTCCTCCATCAGACACCACAGCTTCTGCAAGGATCTTGAATTGCCTGGCAGATATATCATCATGGATGGCAGCTCACCAGCTGACTCATCCCCATGCCAGGATCTTGCAATCACCCTGGACAATTCGCTGATCTCCTCTTCAACCAGTGCTTGCAACCTTGGGTTAACTATGGACAATTAATTATCCTTTTCCTTACATGTTGCCAACATAACACAATGGATTCACTTGTGTTGTTTTCAACATACCAAAGCTTTCACACAACACTCCACTGCTGCTCTCTCCATTGGCTCCCAGTAGCTGCATGCATCAGATTCAAAACACTGATGCTTGCCTACAAAGCCAAAAAAGGAGCAGCACCCTTTTGCCTCCAAGCACTCATCACTGATCACATAGCACCACGCTCCCTCAGACCCACAAATACTGTTTGACTTGTTCCACCATTCCCTAGGACACAAGGTAGGTCTGCCTTAAGACTTTTATCTGTTCTGGCACCAAGATGGTGGAATGAACTTCCCATCAATGTCAGAACAGCAAAGTCACTAGCTGTCTTCAGTAGACGTTTGAAAACCCACCTCTTTCTTAAATACCTAGCTCTTGACATTTAAAAAAATAAAAATAAAACAAAATAAATAAATTCCATGCTACTTTTTCAACAGTTTTTTGTTGTTGTTACACTGATTTGTAAACTATTGTACCAGTATAGAGCTCTTCAATAATGTGACTTAAATCACTTTTGTACGTCGCTCTGGACAACAGCGTCTGCTAAATGCTGTAAATGTAAATGTAAGTGGTGGAAGCTGAAAAAGGAAGAATACTGTGAAGAATTTAGACAGGAGTTGAAACAAGTTCTTGGCAGTCAATTAGTGTTTCTAGATGAATGGCAAACTACAGCAGAAGTGATCAGGAGACAGGAAGTTAGGTTCTAGGTATGTCATATGGACAGAGAAAAGAAGATAAGGAGACTTGGTGGTGGAATGAGGAAGTTCAGGATAGTATACAGAGGAAGAGGTTAGACAAGCAGAAGGCATATGATGAGTTGTACACTAGGTTAGACACTAGAGTGAGAGAAGGACTTGTACAGGTTAGCAAGGCAGAAGGATCGAGAGGGGAAGGAGGTTAGGGTTATTAAGGATTGAGATGGAAGGTGCTTACAAGTGAGGAGAGTGTACAGAGAAGATAGAAGGAGTACTTTGAAATGTTAATGAATGAGGAAAATTAGAGAAAAAAAGAAGAGGAGTAGAAGAGGTAAATAATGTGAAGCAGTAAGTTCAAAAGATTAGTAAATGCGAAGTTAGGATGGCTTTGAAGAGGATGAAAAGAGGAATGGCTATATGCTCAAAAAGATCACTACAGATGCAATCTTTGCTCTGAGAATGCTGATGGAGAAGTAGAGAGATGGTTGTAGGAAGCTGCATTGTGTTTTTGTAGACCTGGAGAAAGCATATGACAGGGTACCAAAAGAAGAGCTGTGGTATTGTATTTGGAAGTCAGGAATAGCAGAGAAGTTACAACAGGGCTGTACAGGATATGTATGAGATGAGTATGACAGGGGTTGAGGTGTACAGTAGGTCAGACAGAGGAGTTCAAAGTTGAGGTGGGACTGCATCAGGAATCAGCTCTGAGCCCCTTCTTGTTTGCTGTGATGATGGATCGAATGACAGACGAGGTCAGACAGGAATCTCCTTAGACAATGATGTTTGCAGATGACATTGTGATCTGTAGTGAGAGCAGGAAGCAGGTGGAGGAAAACTTGGAGAGGTGGAGGTTTGCTGTTGAGGAGGAAAAATAGTCAGTCGTAGCAAGACAGAGTACATGTGTTTGAATGAGGGAGAGAAGTGGAACAGTGAGATTAAAGGGTGAAGAGGTAAAGAAGGTACAGAAGTACTTGGGGTCAACAGTCCAGAGCATTGGAGAGTGTGTAAAAGAGGTAAAGAAGCAAGTACAGGCAGGTTGGAATAGGTGGAGAAATGTGTCAGGTGTGATGTGTGACAGGAGAATATCAGATAGAAACAAGGGGAAGTTGTACAAGACAGTGGTAAAACCAGCTATTATGTATGGCTAAGAGACAGTGTCACTGAGAAAGAAACAGGTGGCAGAACTGAAAGTAGCCAAGCTGAAGATGTTGAGCTTTTCTTTAAAAGTGACGAGGTTGGACAGGATTAGGAACAAGTTCATTAGGGGAACGGCTCATGCTAGATGTTTTGGTTAGATGTTTAGAAATGAAGCTACCTGGCAAAGTGGCAAAGAGGAAGACCAAAGAGGAGGTATATGGATGCGACTAAGGAGGACAGTGGGTGTGAGTGAAGAGGATGTAGAACAGGGGTATGTGGAGACCGATGATTCGCTTCGGTGGCCCCTAACAGCCGAAAGGAAAAGAAAAAGACACGACAAGATTTTATCCGTTTAAAATGTCATAATCTGACATAGTGACTGTGGTAATTGCATAGTCTGAACCCTGCTAAACATGTTAGACTACTTGTTGCTTTCCAACCAATCACAGCATGCAATGCAAGGCACTTTTTGAGCTTCAGAAATAGCAGTTTCCTGTCAGTGACTAAAAACAAAGCAGCCCTGCACTCATAAACTGAAATTTAAATCTAATTAAATTTGTATCGGAAACACTGTGTCACTATTGTAAATCAGAACATAATGAGTTAGTTGCTATCTTACATGCTAATTCCAGTACTCACCAGTAGGGTTGCCAGATTGGATCAAAAAATCTCTATCCCAACTACAGTGTAAAACCTTCCCATTAAAAATACCAGCCCAAAATTCGTAGTGCTTAAACTGGAAAAAATAAGTACATAAACTCCCATCATATTTAATAGCAGCCCAAATTGAATCAACCAACCCAGTGCATTTTCTTTAGTCTGACATGACCAAAAGAAGCCGAATTGGGTGGGAAATAGGTTGCTGAAGCTCCTCTGCTATTGATCTTTTGTAATTCTGTCATGGTAGTCCCTTGATGACAAAGCTTTTTTCTATTTTGTAAGTTCACCTAACAACACAGTAATCTCGCTATTGCTTTGCCATGTTCAAAACCTGTGAACAAATTTTGTGCTCCCATTGGTAAATAGAACCCATCATGTGTGACTGTGAAGCAGATGTCTGAGAATAATCCATGTTGCAGTAAAAGGCTTTATTAAAGAATTCATAATAATCCACAGGGGTAGTCAATAAACAGGCAGCATTCACACAAAAGACAATCAGCAACCAGGCAAAAAATCCAAAACAATAGACAGAAAACATAATTCAAAAGCATAGCAGAGTTCATGAAGACATTAAAATGAGCATGAAAATGCTTGGTATGATGACTAACAAACAATACTTGTGGTCAGAGTCCTTCTAGCTTAGAAAGCTAGCAACAGGAAGTACTAGTGAAATAGTTTTCACTAGTAGTAGTTATTTAAGCAAGGGTGCCCTCTGTCAGTGGGAGGCTGGTATAGTTACAGTACCCCCCTCCCAGAAACACCTCCAGACATTCTTCGAGAGCATTTCAGAGTATGAGAAGTGCGACATTCAGGATAGGATCCAGAATGACTCCAGCCTTGAACCATGACCTCTCCTTAGGTCCATAACCTTACTAATCCACCAATGGGGTTTGGTGGGTTTTGGTGGATCTGGTGGCTGGTGTGATGAGGCTTAAGCAAAGAGACGTATAACAATGGTAAGATGAGATGCCTGACTATGGGAACAATGGGAGGTTAGTACCCCAGAAAACACTAGAAAGGAGTAAGACCAGTAGAGGAGTGAGTTAAAGAATTTTGGACATATTGAGTCCAGGGAATAAATTCGCTTCACCATTCTTGCCAACTCCAACATTTTTACTCATACAGTAAGATCTTGAGTACCCTCCTAACTTTTTAACCTCTACAGTTATTCATTTAATTGCAGGTTGTACCCAGAAGTGAAACTTACATTGTTGTCCAGTCAATTGCAGAATTAGGACCACAAGTGGGACTTGAATTTAGGGCTATGATTTGGTACAATATCCTCAGGTTGTGGTGGAAATTTGTAGCTTAAAATAAAATAAAGACCTTCGCATGAAGAAACATCGAGGCAAGCAATAGGAAAAAATGAAAAGTTTAATTGCGCAGTTGGTGTCTTGTACAGCACACAGCAATGCTGAATGTCGAAAAGAGACCCCGTTTCTTCATTCTCCGCCCCTTTTATATGGCTACGGAATGTGTGGCCTCATGACCTCTACGTATGGCCTCAGAGCACACACTTAGAAATTATAATAATAATTATACTATATTAATTAAAAATTGATACAATATTACCTTTCAGGGTAAGGTTCAAAGACTCTGCCACTGCAACAGTCTCAGTGATTTTCCAGGATCTTCTCCACAAGTGACCAATTGTGTGCTAGAACAAAGTAAAAAGCATTCAGGCATCGGCGCCTTAAATCAGCCGATCTATGAGAATGCCGAAGACTATTCACAGTCGTGGAGGCCGACCCAGGAGACGCCAAATTGTGGTAAAAATTTGTATCTTAATAGGCAAGCAATAGAGAAAAATAAAAAGTTCAATTGCACAATTTGGTGTCTTTAACAGCATGCAGCAATGCTGAATGTTGAAAAGAGACGCTGTTCACTTGTTCTCCTACCCTTTTATATGGCTATGGAATGTATGGCCTCATAACCTCTAAGTATGGCCTCAGAGCAGAGGGGGTCGACACCAGATGTTACTTATGCAGACAAAGAACTCTTCTGTCCTGGGCCCCCAACACCCATGAAGACACAGGAAACACATTTTTTAACACACTAGTATAAAACTAAACATTGTCTAACTAAATATATTTTACATACATACAGTATGTCACAGAAGTGTGTACACCCCTTACATTTTTTGTAAATATTTATTATATCTTTTTATGTGAAAACACTAAAGAAATGAAACTCTGCTACAATGTAAAGTAGTGCATGTACAGCTTGTGTAAAAGTGTAAATTTGCTGTCCCATCAAAAAAAACTCAACATACAGCCATTAATGTCTAAACCCCTGGCAACAAAAGTGAGTACACCCCTAAGAGGAAATGTCCAAATTGGGTCCAAAATGTCAATATTTTGTATGGTCACCATTATTTTCCAGCACTGCCTTAACCCTCTTGGACATGGAGTTCACCAGAGCTTCACAGGTTGACACTGGAATCCTCTTCCACTCCTCCATGACAACATCACGGAGCTGGTGGATGTTGGAGACCTTGCTTTCCTCCACTTTCCATTTGAGGATGCTTGGCCAGTCCATAACCTTTACCCTTAGCTTCCATGTTGGAATACTGCCCTGCGGCCCAGTCTCCGAAGGGGGGGGGATCATGCTCATGTCACAGTACATGTTGGCATCAATGGTTCTTGTGCATCATCTTTAGAAGTGGCTTCCTTCTGGGACGGAAGCCATGCAGACCAATTTGATGCAGTGTGCGGCTTATGGTCTGAGCACTGACAGACTGACCCCCCCACCCCTTCAACCTCTGGCAGCACTCATACGTCTATTTCCCAAAGACAACCTCTGTATATGACGCTGAACACGTGCACTCAAATTCTTTAGTCGACCATGGCGAGGCCTGTTCTGAGTGCAACCTGTCCTAAAAAAATAGCTGTATGGTCCTGGCCACCGTGCTACAGCTCAGTTTCAGGGTCTTGGAAATCTTCTTGTAGCCTAGGCCATCTTTATATAGAGCAACAATTCTTTTTTTCAGATCCAGTTCTTTACCATGAGGTGCCATGCTGAATTCCCATTGACCAGTATGAGAGAGTGAGAGCAATAACACCAAATTTAACACTGCAAGGATTTCAAACTGCCTAACAGACATTTCATCATGGATGACTGCTCACCAGCTGAAACTCAACCCTTGCAAAACTGAACTACTTTTTATCCCAGCTGACTCATCTCCATGCCAGAATCTTGCAATCACCCTGGACAATTTACAGATCTTCCGTTCAACCAGTGCTCGCAACCTGGGGGTAACTATGGACGATCAATTATCCTTTGCCAACATAACACGTTCCTGCAGGTTTATCCTGCATAACATCCGGAGGGTTCGACCTTTCTTAACCACTCAGGCCACCCAGTTGCTTGTGCAGTCTCTTGTAATTTCTAAACTAGACTACTGCAACTCGCTCCTGGCTGGCCTACCTCTGAGTGCAATTCGCCCTCTGCAGATGATTCAGAATGCAGCTGCACGTGTTGTTTTTAACCTACCAAAATATTCACACACCACTCCACTGCTGTGCTCCCTCCATTGGCTCCCAGTAGCTGCACGCATCAGATTCAAAACACTGATGCTTGCCTACAAAGCCAGAAACGGTGCACCCTCCTACCTACAAACACTTATCACGCCACGCATTGCACCACGTTCTCTCAGATCCACAAGCACTGCTCGGCTTGTTCCACCATCCCCTAGGACACGAGGTAGGTCTGCCTCAAGTCTTTTCTCTGTTCTGGCACCAAGATGGTGAAACGAACTTCCCATCAATGTCAGAACAGCAGAGTCACTAGCTGTCTTCAAGAGGCATTTGAAAACTCATCTTTTTCTTAAATACCTTGCTCTTGACAAAAAAAAACAAAAAAAAACCCTACTCTATTCAACAGGTTTTTTTGTTGTTGTTGCACCCTTTTGTGAACTATTATCAGTACTGAGCTGTTTTTGATGTGACTCAAAGCACTTCTTGTACGTCGCTCTGGACAAGAGCGTCTGCTAAATGCTGTAATTGTAACACATGCGTCCCATTCACATCTGAGACCTTGTAACACTAACGAGTTTCATGACAACAGGGAGGAAAAATGGCTACTTGGACCCAATTTGGACATTTCCTCTTAGGGGTGTACTCACTTTTGTTGCCAGGCGTTTAGTTATTAATGGTTGTGTGTTGAGTTTTTTTTTGATAGGACAGCAAATTTACACTGTTACACAAGCTGTACATTCACTACTTTACATTGTAGCAGAGTTTCATTTCTTTTATGTGTTTTCACATAAAAAGATATAATAAATATTTATTAAGAAATGTAAGGGGTGTACTCACTTCTGTGACATACTGTACATAAAATCATAATAAAATGATGATTACAAGGTATACCATAGTTCCGGAAGATATGTAAGCACGAGAGCACAGCGAGCGACATACTAAAGAGAACCAACAAAATAACAACTTACGGTACGTAAAATGGCAAACTTTCAGCTTGTTTAGTGTGTAGAGTGCAGGATGTTTAGAGAGTCTTCTTCTGCCATTAGCAATAATTTTATTTGTGATAAGTGCTTGCTAGTTAGCACTTTGGCGGAGAAGATCCTAGCTTTAAAGGAATGCATCCAGACTTTAGAGAGGGTTAGCGAGAAAGTGATTAGCTCTCCCGTAGCGGCGAGTCTGGATGCTACAGGCATAGTTATAGCCCTCACAGCCAGGCGATTGGGTGACGACTCTGTGACATACTCGCACAGCCAAAGCTACGGCTAAGGCTAAAGCTAAGGCTACCCACCGGAGCACGCCACTGCGCTTCACATGCCCAATGGATTTGCCCTCCTCAGTGAAGCACCCACCGAGAAACCTGAAGGTACTCTGGTTATTGGAGACTCTATAGTGAGGCACGTGAAATTAGCTAGGCCTCTAGGGGCGCCAGCGGCAGTAGTTAGATGTATCCCAGGAGCCAGACCACTGGACATTATTAGCAGATAATCTTAGGGCTGTAGGCCAGCATAGGTTTTCAAAGATAGTTGTTCATGCTGGTGCTACTGATATATGCCTTCGACAGTAGGAAACTAGTAAGGCTCACTTCATAGAGGTGTTTAAACTAGCGAAGGCGATGTCCGATGTCGTAGTATGGTCTGGCCCCATATCAATGCGACGTGGTGACATAGCTTACAGCAGGTTATGGTCACTGAACCGCTGGATTCCAGGTGGTGCTCTGAAAACAATGTGGGCTACATTGACAATTGGAGAACTATTGAGGGCAAAGCTAGCATGTTAGGACGGGACAGTGTTCATCCCACTCGGGAAGGAGCCGCTCTTGTTTCTTGTAACATAGATCATAGTCTTAGAATAGGACTAGTTAATCATTGACTACCCAGAGCCCAGGCCAAGCAGCAGACCAACTGGCTAATCCAACCGTCTGCTAGCTGCACAGAGTCGTCACTCAGAGTATATAACATTAAGACTGTGTCAGTTCCCCGAGATAAAAAATAGATATATACAGAAAAACCCCAAAAGCTTGCTTCAGTAATTTAATTAATATAGATATCCGTAATTCAGAACATACTGAACACGCAGCCTGCACCTCTGATCTGAAGCTAGGATTGTTAAACATAAGATCTCTTACTTCTAAAGCGCTTATGGTTAATGAAATGATCTCAGATCAGGATTTTAGCATTCTGTGTTTAACAGAAACCTGGACTAAACCGAATGAGTATGTAGCATTAAATGAAGCTAGTCCTCCAGCATTCAGCTACATACATCAGCCTCGCCCAACTGGTAGACGAGGAGGCGTTGCAGTTATTTTTAATAATAATCTATCGTACAGATACATGGACAAAATTTTTATTTATTCAAAGCTCTCTACAGTAACCTTACATCTGCAGAGACAAATAATACGCAGAGTCAGTCGATTTCTTTAGTTCTTATTAACACACCCCCAGGACCGTACTCCGAATTTCTTAGTGAATTTGCAAATTTCCTGTCTAACCTGGTTGTCGCCGTTGATAAAGCGTTAATTGCTGGGGAATTTTGAAAATACAGACGACCCACTGAGAACAGCATTTATGTCCTTACTCGACTGAGTGGAAGTAAATCAGTGTGTTATATAGCACTCATAAAGCACGTCACACATTACATTTAATACTATCTTTCAGAATAAGTATAAGTAATATAGTAACAATTCCTCAGTGCGAAATTATTTCTGATCACCATCTTATATCATTTAAAATGTGTCATACTAATAATGTACATATAGCGCTGCGCTATCCAACAGAACTTAGATGCAGCATTCCGCGATACGTTAGATAACGTAGCTCCAGTTAAAAAAAAAACACACACACGCTCTTTAAAACAGAGCGCCCGTAAACTAGAAGTAAATGGCGCCAAACTAGATTGTTGGTTTTCCAGGCAGCATGGAAAGAAAGAATTCTAGTTTATAAAAAAGCTCTTAGTGTACTCTTATTGTGAGAACAACCTTAGAAAATAAAAATAATCCTAGATTTCTATTTCCTCTGGTTCTGGTTCTACATTTACAGCATTTGGCAGACGCTCTTATCCAGAGCGACTTACATTTATACAAGTGAGCAATTGGGGGTTAAAGGTCTTGCTCAGGGGCCCAGTGGTGGTTGGAGCTGGGAATCTAACCCACAATCTTCGGATTGGTAAACCAACATCTTAACCATGAGCCAGCACTTGACCTAGGACCGCAGATAGCTAAAAGTAAGCTTCCTGATCACACCTTAACCTTAGACAGTCTTTCTGTTTCACCAAGTGCAACAGTGAAAGACCTGGGTGTGATTATAGACTCCAATCTCTCATTTGAAGCCTATGTCGATAATATTACCAGGATAGCATTCTATCATCTCAGAAATATCGCCAAGATAAGAAATATCTTGTCACTAAATGATGCAGAAACATTAGTTTCTGCGTTTATTACATGCAGGCTGGATTATTGTAATGCTTTACTGTCTGGATGTTCAACTAGGTGCATTAATAAACTAAAGTTAGTCCAGAATGCAGCAGCGAGAGTCCTTACTAAAACTAAAAGATATGAGCACATCACGCCGGTCTTATCTACACTGCATTGGCTCCCAGTAAGATACCGCATTGATTTTATATAAGCGGTGGGCTGGTTCGTGAAGAAAATCTGACACTGAATTTATCTGAAAGTGCAAGATGCACGGTTGCCATCCTGGCTAATGCGGTGGTTGCTAGGCGAGCTGCTGGTTTACTGTTTGCAGTGACGCTAGTTGAGTCTGGAGGGCTTGAGCATGTTAATGTGGCCTGTAAATGAGCCAGAACCACTGGATTCTGCAATGGCAATTTTTTTGTAAAACAGACGTCTAAGAAGAATCCATGTTGCATAGAAAGGCTTTATTAAAGACTTTACAATAATCCACAAATGTAGTCACGAAATAGGCAGAGTTTGGTACACAAAAGACAATCAGAAAACAGGCAAACAAATTCAAAACAGCAGACAGAAAACGTAATAGCAGAGCATAGCATAGCATAGCATAGCAGAGTTTAGTAAACCATAAAGACAAACCAAAATGCTTGGTATTAAGACTAGCAAACAATACATCACAATGTGGTCAGAGTCCTGCTAGCTTATAAAGCTTGCAACAGGAAGTACTAGCAGAAGTGTACTCAGGCAAGGGCGCCCTCTGGTGGTGGGAGGCTGGAATTGTCACAATGACTTAAAAAATAATAAACATACTAGAAATTCTAAGGTTGATGTCATAAGCGTCACAGAAATGGCACTGGGTGTCATGCACTATGACACACTACACGAGATGAAACAATTATATCTTGCATCCTGGCCCCTGTATACGTATATCCACAACACTCTACATCAAGCAAATCTTGCCAAAATCTGGCTGAAATCATATAGTCCAAATGGTGCTTTATACATAGTCATAGCATAAGTAGCTTTATACAACCACTTAACATACGATTTGATTCTGAATTAGTATTAACTTTGCTGTATGCATCTGTTCACAATAAAAGATAAAAAAAAACAACTTTATGTGATATATAAAGCAACTAATTGGTTTTGTAAGAGAAGTTTGTACTTAACATAACTTCTATTCTAGGTGAGTTAAAAAATTAAGCAGTGGTTCATTCTTCAGTTTCAAAATGATGGCACAGAAATTGTCCACCTACTGTGCTAATTGGACCTTCTACTGTTCTAACTCATTGAACTCATACTTTTCATCTCGTCTAGAAGAGAACAAACATAACCGTAGGTATTTATTCAATATAGTGGCTAAATTAACTAATAACAAAGCATCAACAGGTGTCGAAATTTCTCATCAGCACAGCAGTGATGAATTTATAAATTACTTTAATTCTAAGATCGATACTATTAGAGATAAAATTGGTGTTAGCTTTGCTATGCTATGCTATGCTGAGGACATCAATTTGAAAAACTAGCTGAATGTATAGCTGATATAAAAAACTGGACAAATAATTTCTTATTGCTGAATCCTGAAAAAAACAGAGGTGTTAATTATCGCCAATAAAGCCTCTGCCTCTAATAATCTAAATCAATGCATAACACTTGATGGCTGCTCTGTCAACCCTTCATCGTTAGTTAAAAAACTTGGGTGTGCTTTTTGACAGTAATCTCTCCTTTGAGAGCCACATTTTTAGCATTTGTATAAATGCATTTTAGCATCTTAAAAATATATCTAAACCACGACCTATGCTCTCGAGGTCAAATGCAAAAATTTTAGAAATTGTAGTTCATGATTAGACTAAGATTAGACTATTGTAACGCTTTACTGGGTGGTTGTTCTGCACGCCTAATAAACAAACTCCAGCTGGTCCAAAACGCAGCAGCTAGAGTTCTTACTAAAACCAAAAAATATGATCATATTAGCCCGGTTCTGTCAACACTGCACTGGCTCCCTATTAAATATCGATTAGATTCTAAAATCTTGGTAAATACTTATAATGCACTAAATGGTTTAGCACCTCAGTACCTGAGTAAGCTCCTATCCTATTATAGTCCTCCACCTCTGCTGCGCTCTCAGAACTCAGGCATTTTGATTATACCTAGAATAACTAAATCAACTGCAGGTGGCAGATCCTTCTCTTATCTAGCTCTTAAACTTTGGAATAACTTACCTTGCACTGTTCGGGAGGCAGACACACTCTGTCAGTTTAAAACTACATTAAAAACACATCTCTTTAACTTGGCCTACATATAATAGACACATTTTTATTATTCAAATCCGTTAAAGGATTATCAGGCTGCAATAGTCAGGTCTACCGGAACTGGGAAACACCACCAATAACACATAATATATTTGTTTGTCACCAGTCGAATTGCGTTTATGCTAACATATGTCTGTTCTTTGTTATTCCGAGCTCACCGTTGCCACCATCACTTGGAGACAATAAGGCAGTTTCTCTTGTCTTCTAAGCAGCCATCTGCACAAGACCACAGAAACTTTGCTGCAGCATGGGTAACCTATTGGGTTAGCTGGTCAGAGGAGAACTGACCCCCTGACTGAGCCTGGTTCTCCCACGTTTTTTTTCCTCAATTTTGTCACCGATGGAGTTTTGGTTCTTTGCCGGCATCGCCTCTGGCTTGCTTAGTTGGGAACTCTAAATTTATGGATATCAATCAAATGGACTGTTATAATGAATGTTTAATATTGTTGTTTCTGAGGTGTTTCTGTAAAGCTGCTTTGAAACAATCCTGATTGTTAAAAGCGCTATATAAATAAAAAATAAAGGTGATTGACAACAGATTTACATTACACAATATTAAGATGGAATAAACAAGAGTCCAAACAGTCCAAATCCAAACAAACAAACTCTTTTTCCTATCTTTGGCTGTCTCTTGCTTCCTCCTCTCTGTTTATTGTCTTGAATAAAAATATCAAGTGTGGGGGTAGAAGCATATGTTGTTGATCAAATAGATATCACTGATTCACTTCGTTTGTGTCATCTTAAAAAGTCGTTAAATATTTTCTGGTGTGCATTGTGGAGAAAAAACATTAACTTTTTTTTATTTATTTGTAATGATAAACCTCTATAATTTACACTACATATAAGGGATACATCACAGAGTGTTGGTTGCAATAGTGTAATGGTTTAATTGTGTGTAGCTAAAACTCAATGAAAGGCTTTGGTGCTCCAGCAGGGCTTTTGCATTGCTATGCCAACATACACCAACGTTCAGAACTCTGGTCATGCTGTCCCTGTTTTTCACTGCCAAACAACAACTTGGGCAAGAAAGCAAAAAATTCTCTCCCTTACTCTTGCTGACCCAATATCCCACCATCTAGTTCTCTCTCACTTTTCACTCCTGCCTTTACCCCGGTCTATCTCTTTATTTGTCCACCTCCATCCTGCAAGAGTTTTGAGAACGCTCCACGAATGTTCCACCCACACGCGACATTCCAGGGGCGACAAAAACCCACACACTGATGGCGACTGCTAAGAAACAATGCCTGAAACAGTCTAACTCACAAAATGTGCAACATCAGAAGCAGGACTCAATGATTCCACAGCATTCAACAAACTGTGCTTGTAACTTTTCTGAGGGTTAATTAATTAATACTTATAATGTAGTCAAATAATATAATGTTATAGCTTTAGAATTAGAAATGGTTTTGCTGTTTTTTTCCACTTCGAGAATAATATATATTAGGTAGATTCATTAGTCCAAATTAAACTCTATAGGTGAGACCAATGTACAAGTTAGGACAAGTGTTTCTAGGATAGACTCCAGATCCACTGCAACCCTGGCCAGGATATAGATGAATACATTAATGAAAAGTAAGCATTGTTAGAGCTGCTTCATCTTTAGCAAATATCAACTAGAAAAATTGGCTTGTCGTATGATGTGTAAGAACCACACCTTTATTATTGGTACAGCATAACTGATTATTTTACAAGCAATTTTGTTAATTGCTCAGCTGAATACGGCTGAATTTTATACACTATTTATATTAGTTATAAATGTAAAAACGTGAAAATTAGAGGATAATTCATGTGTTGATCCTAAAATCAATCACAATTGTATTACCACAAAGCCCTTTTTTTTATGAAAAATTAAATAAAAACAAACCAAACCAAAATAAATTATGTTAGACAATACTTTAGACTGACCAAGGTGCTCTCTTGTAAATTAAAAGGCTTTATTAACAGATGGCTACATCCAAAAAATTCTCTCCAACTAATTTGCCTTCTTCAGCAAACAACAAACTTAGAATGTTGGAGGGTGTTTTCAGAAGCCCAAAAGTTATATGTTGGCTGTGTAACAAATTACTGATAAGTAACCTAAATCCTTATGTTACCCACAAACAATTAATAAAATCCCCAGCCTGCTGCACAAGGTGTATTGTGTTCATGTGTTTTTGCGCCAACCCTATAAAAGCATCTTCCCTGGCTCCTTCTGCTAAAAAAAGGCCAGCAGAGGAACCAAATGAGCATAGGGTTCATGGAGCTTTTTTTTAAGGAATAAAGTTTTTAGTAGTTTATAGTAATTATTTCCTTTCTTAGAATGCTTTAGATATATTGTGGAGTAGTGAGGTGGTTAACAGAGGTGAGTAAGGAAAGTCCACAAACCAGCAATAACTTCATGAGCACTTAGTGATGCATATAGAAATATTAATCTATATCAATGTACAGCAACTTTGTGTATGGCGTACATACATTTTGTTGTGTTTTTTGTCCATGAGTGCCTCTTTGAAGCAATAAAGTGAAGTTTCAAACATTTGACTACAAAGTATTCTAGCAGTCTAAAAGTCTTTAGCACCACCAACTGTGAGAAACATTTTTTTTGTAAGTGATAAAATATGCTAATTGACATCATATTTTTCTATCAATTATGCAATTAAAATCCGAATTTGGAACCACACATTACCCATTACCTTACAGGTGTTGACAATAGTTGGTTTCCCGGCAACTGTTTTTTTCCAAAGGGAACTGGCAGACCGCTCAGGAATAAGCCAGTCGACCTTAAGCTGCGCAATGCCAGCTGTATGGGACGGAATAATTCGCATGTCTACCAGGTATATAAGGTTCCCGTATGAAGCAGTTGACCAGCCAAACATTGAAGTGCAATCTGCAAATTTCTAATGTAATCTGAGTGATTGACTTCACACAAATCGCTATGAAAGTGCCAAAACACGATAGTGAGTGATGCTCTTGGTGAGTGATGCATTGATGGTTTTATTTAAATGTTTGTGGGTTTTTTTGCGTTTAATTATTTAACTGCCTATCAGGAGACTGTGGTTATCCACTAAGGCGTGGCTGTTAACTGCACTCACCAACCCACAAACTGACCGAGAACGCAGATACAATGATGCCCATTCTCGCACTTGGTCAGTTGTAGAGCAGGTGATTGGGGAGCTGAAATGCCGGTGGGGCTGCCTTGATAGGACTGGGGGACACTGCTTTACCACCCTAACAAGGTGTGCCGCATCATGCTGGTCTGTGATGTGCTGCACAATGTCGCGCACAGACGCGGCATATCACTTGGTGAGGATGTGGCACCGCCAGATGACCCTGACCCAGTACCAGTGTTTGTGCAGCCCAACCAACAAGCCATTCAGGCCCACCGTGTGGTTGCAGCAATATAATTGGTAAGCAGAGACAATATTCATTTTTTGACCAATTCTTTTAATGAGTGGCTTATGTCTGTAGGTGCATCAGTGATATTTTAAGGTGACAGGTGAATTTCCATGATGGTCGTAGTAAATTATATCATAGGCACTGGCTGCTCTGGAGGTGCGTACTCTGTGTGCGTGCCAGTGGACGTTTCTGCTATCCATCTAAGTACAAATAGGCACATGTTAACTGATTTCAGTCTTATTAATTCACACATTTCCATAAATGCAATAGATACGTAGCTTAAAATCTCTGATCTACTTTTGGTCCGCTACACTGCATGCATTTGAAAATTAAATGCAGACTGGTAAGTTATGTTTACCAAAGTTAAGCAAATAAATGAGAAATTAGTTACCTTCGGGGCATTGATGTAGTAAATCCGAGTCTCCCACAGCAGCAGATACTATTCCAGAGAGCAAAGTCTCGCCCACAATAGCGGCAACTCTCTGCTCAAAGGGTGTAAGTTCATTAACCCCTTTACAACCGCCTGTTCTGTCCACACTGTGTCTGTGCACAGCAGTTTTCCGCTCAACTTCCACCTTTATGTCAGACCATCTCTTTTTAAGCTTGGTTACAGTGTGATTTTCAGATCCCACCGCGTTGACTGCGTCTGCCAAACTCTCCCACTCAATTTTTCTTTTGTTATTAATTCCAGAAGACAATGTTCCAAAGAGGATTTTTTTACTTGTTTCTACCTCTGATAGTAGCACTTCCAAATCACTTTCCGTAAAGTTTTGTTTCTTGCTTGATTTTGTCATTTTCTTGCTGTTTCATTTTGCCAAAGTGGACTGATTACATATTTAAATTAATTTATTTAAGGGGGAGATAGGGTGGGGTTTGGTGCTCGTGCATGTGCGCTCAATTTCAAGTTAATTGGGATGTACACAGAGAATATGCGTGGGATTCTTCTTATGCAGTTTAATACATCTGTTTTTTTGGGGGGATATGCACAATTTTATTGGTATTTTGCGGAAACCTATGTCAATCTCAAATATTCATTACTGTAAATATGCTGAAAAAAATGAGGCTACAATGCTTAATGTATAAATGTTAAATGCTACTTTTTAAATGTTAAATGCTACTTGCCTAATTAAAAGAAGTAGAATAGTTTAATATTTAGTGTTCTTGTTCTATTCAATATTTGCAAAAAAACGTTTATAAATTCAAAAGAATGCCAACATTCACAAAAGTTAAGCAAACTTTTAAGACAATTTAGGACATTATGTAATGCAGGAAGCTAAGGCAAAGATACACTGCCTGTTCAAAAAAAGTCACCACCTGAATAATTACAACCTAAATTCTGGAAACATTGGAACATTTTAAAATTTAAATGAAATAACAATGTAAAAGACTTTCAGATCACATAAAATATATAAAATTAAACAACATGATAAATTGTGAAGGAACGTCTTAAAGGCATTCATGATGCAGTACAAGACTTTTTATTAAAATACTCGCAATAATCCAAAACCGTGGTCAACAAACAGGCAAAGGTTGTTACACATAAATCAATGCAAACAAATCCAAAACAGCAGACAGAAGACGAAAACCAAAAACAAAGCAGAGATAAGAAAAACCAGAAAGACTTAAACATAAACTTGGTAATGTTGTCTAGAAAACAATACTTTGCAACATGTGTAAAGATTGGCTAGCTTATAAAGCTAGCCAGAGGAAGTACTAACGGAAGTGGAGCTTGTACTCTGGTAAGAGGCGACCTCTGGTGGTTGGTGTCGGAATCGTTATACAAATGTTTTAACTGAGAAATTTTACCATTTTATAAACAAAATGAGCTCATTTCAAATTTTATGCCTGGGCCGGAGCATGTTTACCATGGTGTACCATCCCCTTTTCTTTTCAAAAAAGTTTGAAGACATCTGGGCAAAAGTTTGTCACTTTTTTTTTTTTACTGACGCTGATAACATGCTGGAAGGTCTCTCTAAGAAATTCCTCTTATAGCTAATCATGCTTTAGTTTTCCTTTATTTAGTTATTTAACCCTAACTGATGCAGTGAGTAGCTTCTCATTTCTTAAACAACAAGCAGATTGCTAAAACTACTAAAATCAGTTTAAGAACTGTACAACACATTAAAAACTGGAAAGAAAGTGGGGAACTGGGACTTGATGAGTAATCTAATAAGAATAAAAATGAGGTAAGACAAGAGGTAGATAAAGTAAGGCAACCATTGTGTTTAGTGCCTACTGTACAAACCTGTGTGAGCAGTGCTATTATTTGAGGTTGCTGCAGTTGGTCAGGTCTATGTTTAGCAACGTTAGGCCCCCAAAGTATGAGGTCAGCTACCTAATATTAAATGACCAGGTTATTCCATCGATGGATTGATTCCACATTAATACAATATCTTAGAGATAAATTAATGCAACTCGAGTTGGAAATAAATGTTATGACATTGCAGTAACGTAAAGTAAGCATAGCGAAATGATGCCATGGCGCATGTGTGCTGTAATCAAATCCAAAGGCAGTTCAACAAACTATGGTGTAACATTTTTGTACAGGCAGTCTATGTTGTTATGGCATGTTAATAACTGAATACATTCTGGTGATTCTGGTCATTCATTCCCTAAAACTTTTAGGGGGGGTAAATTTGTAGAAGTATTTTCATAGATAAATCTTTCGAAATGTAGAAGTACATTCAAAGATACAAGATAGTCAAAGATAGTCAAAACCGAAGATGAAGAGCCTTCTCTTGCAGAAAATCCAAGTTAAACCCAAAGGGTCCTAAGATTCAAGCAGCCAAAGGGCCCATGATCACTCTGGAGGACCTGTAGAAATCCACAGCTTGGGTGGGAGAATCTGTCCACAGGACAACTATAAGTTATTTACTCCACAAATCTGGCCTTCAGTGAAGAGTGGCAAGAAGAAAGCCATTGTTAAAAGAAAGACATAAGAAGTCCTGTTTGCCGTTTGCTACAGGCCATCTAGGGGACAAAGTAAACATGTGGAAGAAGGTGCTCTGGTCATATGAGACCAAAGTTAAACTTTTTGGCCTAAAGTGCTATTTGTGGCAGAAAATAACACTGCTCATCACCCGGAATAACCATCCCCGCTGTGAAACATAGTGATGGCATCATGCTGTGGGGATGCTTTTCTTTAGCAGGGATAGGGAAGCTGGTCAGAGTTAATGGGAAGATGGATGGAGCTTAATACAGGGCAATCCTGGAAGAAAACATGTTGAAGAAAAGACTTGAGACTGGGAAGGAGATTCATCTTTCAGCATGACAGTGACCCTAAACATACAGCCAGAGCTACAATGAAATAGTTTCGACCAAAAAATGTTCATGTGTTTTTAGCCCAGACCTAAATCTCATGTTCACAGATGCTCTCCATCCAATCTAGTTGAGCTTGAGCTATTTGCAAAAAAATTTCTAGATGTGCAAAGCTGGTAGAGACATACCCCAAAATCCTTGCATCTGTAATTGCAGATAAAGGTGGCTCTACAAAGTATTGACACAGGGTGGCTGAATACAAATCCACACCAAACTTTTCAGATTTTTATTAGCTTAAAATTTTGAAAAGCGTGTATCATTTTAGCTCCACTTCACAATAATGTGCTACTTTGTGTTGGTCTATTACATAAAATCTCAATAAAAAATATTTAAGTTTGTCGTTGTAAGGTGACAAAATGTGAAGAAGTATGGGTTTTGTGGCACTGCAACTGAAAGACTGGAAATAAAGCTGGCTGGCTGTGAGTGTTTGTTTTAGTTTAGTTATGTGCTACCGTAAAAAATCATCAAGGGCCAAGCGGAAAGTATTTGGTACTGAAATGAGATCCAAGCAGTTTGAAGTGTCTTGTTGAAATAAATTTAATTCAAATCTGATTCTCCTAAAGAGTTTTTTCTTTATTTGGCAAACAATGGAACACGAGAAGATGAACTTAATTGAGGAAAAGCAGCAAGTCATTCTCCAACCAACCACCCACATACCATCTGCTCGCTCTGTTTTATTATTATCATTGTCACAGTTACAAGTTTATCTTTCACATTTTATTCATCATTGTTGTATTTCTGACTTTGGCAAGAAACATGCACTGGGAAGAAACAAATATATAACTATGTACATCTAATCATCCATTCAAAAGCCTTTAAATGATATGTCAGTTGCCTTTCCCTTCCACTTTTGTCCAATTTATTCTTTTCTGCCTTTTCGGGTAAAAACAAACAATAGGGCCACTTACACACACACTTA
Source organism: Bagarius yarrelli (assembly GCA_005784505.1). NCBI lineage: Eukaryota > Metazoa > Chordata > Actinopteri > Siluriformes > Sisoridae > Bagarius > Bagarius yarrelli. The sequence continues at coordinate 5,563,287 of VCAZ01000022.1, forward strand.
CACACACAATCATAAAAATTAAGCAACAGCTCTTTCCCAGTCACTTTTTAGAAGGACTGCTTTGCATGCATGCCAGAGCTCAGCTTAAAATTCTAACGAGCAAAAAAGTGCTGGACAATTCTATTCCATCTCATACATAAGCTTTATATAAAAATGGGGTCATAAATTTGAAAAGTCATAAATTTGACTGCAAATTTGCTCACCACAAACTAATTATTTTCATATTTATTTATTAATATTTATTAAGAATAACATTTGTTATAACTTAAGCAAATTTCAGTATCAAAATATAGTTAATGTTGTAATGTTTTACATTTACATTTACAGTAGAATGTGCATTAACTGCTTAAACAACATCAAAAAAGTCAGTTTTAGAAAAAAATGCTTTATTGTAATTTTACAGATAGGGCCTGCAATTAAGGTTATATTATAAAAAATTACAGTAAAACAGAAGAACACTGAGTGGATTTTCGCAGCTGGAATGAACTAAAATGATTATAAAAAATTATGCTGAGTCACTATGATACCAGCATACATTTTTACACACAAATTATAATACAGCAGAAGAAAAAATCTAAATAATGAAAACAATAACAAATAAAAATTATTTATTGCAACTCAGTTGTGTTTTAAAGGCCAAAATAAGAGATGCTTATTTTTATTGTGCATGCAAGTTTTCAGTAGCCATTAAAATACAAGGTAAGGCAACTTTTTAAATGAATCATATAATTTTCAAGAGGTTGGTTTCAGATTTAAAAAAAATTTAGGAAAAGACTTTAAATTGCACAAAATTTAATATTTTAACCCCCTACCTTTATTAACTCACAACAGAGATTTATACAAATTTACAATTTATCACACACAGGTTGATAGAACAATTAACATAAATAAAATTTAAATATTTCTATTCAGAAAAGGGAAAAATCTCTTTATTACAATTAAGAATTTATAGTTGAATCTCTCTAGTCAAAAATATTTTTTAAATAATTTGTGCATGTGTGTATTTGATTTCTCTTTCTGCTTTTTAAACGGATTTGGCATACTCATGTGCTTTTTTCCTATACCATATACTAGCTCATTTAAAAAATTCAGTTCCAATTGAAGGCCTATGTATGGGGAATGGAGAGGAACAGTGACAATATGTCCTCACAGAATATTTTTGCTTACGGTACTTGCACTATCATGCTATGTACTGTTTAAGAATAGGAATTTATTAAAAAATTTGCAAATACAGCAGCCACTTTTTCTTTTACAGATAAATATGCAAACAATTCCCCTGCTTGTCTGCTATATTTTCAAAGGTGCTTTTCACAGTACACACGTTTTTCTACCTTATCAAGGCCTAGACAGAGTTGTGTAAATCGGCTGCTCCCAGTTTGAAGTTGGACTGTGAGAATTTGGAATAGACAAGCTATTGAGAATGGTACCTCCATAGGACCTCCTTGTTGAGTGGAAGTACGGGTACGGGTAAAGGCTGGAAGCATAGCTGGAATATGGACTGTAGTAGCTAGGGCTTTGCAGGTCTGTATAGTCACATGGAGAGCTTGGGAGAGGAGCGTTTAATGTAGTGCAGCTCTGAGCACCATAGGAGCCATAGTCAGAGTGGGAGGGTGAGCTGTGAGAGGGGTCACTGTAGTGACTTGGGCTCAGCTGCTCTGTCTTGATTTGTGGTCTTTGCTGACCCATGTCACTGGATGCAGAGGAAGAGGCTGAGGTGGAAGAGAAAGAAATGGCTGCTTTGCGGCTCCAAGCAGTCCCGTTGACCCCAGAATGGCTGTACAAAGCAGCATAAACACCGGGGTTGGGTTCAGAAACTATAGAGGAGGCTACAGAGTGCCCATTGACAGGCAGATACTGATCAAACTCGCGTACATCAAAGGCCTCTATGTTGCTCATGACATCTGTACTGAGCTCAGAGATGTCTACATTGCTAAAGTCGATGTTCTGACGACCAGTGTCCAGGCGACGCCGTCCTTCATTCTTCATGTCTTGCTTTCCACCATGGCCATGGTGTAGGTCAATTTTAGGGGTTGTTGGTGGTGTTGGCGGTCCATGGGGCTGACCTGTAAAATTAATGATTGATAATATTAAATACATACCAAATTAGACTGTGCGTCTAATTATCTAATCTAATCTTATTTAATTATTATATTCTGTTACATGATTTCCCCTACACTTACTCACCTGAATGGTCTACATGATGATGATGATGATGATCCACTAACCCTGCTAGTCCACCCATGCTTGGTTCAGCTTTGTACATGTGATGACTTAAATCAGCACCCGTTTCGCAGTCACTTTGTCCTGGTTTCACACTCTTCCTACGTCTTGGCTGGTACTTATAGTCAGGGTGATCCTTCTTGTGTTGTACCCGTAGTCTCTCAGCCTCCTCGACAAAGGGCCGCTTTTCATTTTCTGACAACAAGCTACAATAATAAAAATAGAGTAAAAACACTATTACGTTTAAAGATGCATCCATCTTGTTTAAGTTTTAAAAATATCAAACATACAAACTATTAAACCACACCTTCGTTTTAAGGTTTATTAAGACTGCTTTTTGTTGATCTCTATCTTGCTGTCTAAACTAAGTAAATAAAGTTTTTAAAAACTAACAAATAAGCCAACAGCTTTAAAAGGAATTTAATAACAAAAAAAAATATAACAACAACAAAAAGAGCATATACCACAACTTTAAGTTTAAGCACAAATGTGTTACGTAAAGTACTTTGAAATAATAACACCACCACCACCACCACCAACAACAACAACAACAACAACAATAACAATAATAATAATAATAATAATAATAATAATAATAATAATAATAAAAAGAGATTACCGCCAGAGTTTGCCCAGGGTTTTGCTGAGTTCGGCGTTATGAAGGTGAGGGTACTGATCGGCCAGTTTTCTGCGCGCCGCCTGCGCCCACACCATAAACGCGTTCATGGGCCTCTTCACGTGCGGTTTGCTTTTCAGTGTGCCGCTGGCTCGCGCAGGCATCGGAACCAGAGACCAGTCGTAGCCTTTGAGCACCTGTGACACAGCGTCCCGAATACATGCCGGAAACCTATTATCATTTTCAATTGTTTTGCTTGACGAATGGAGCAATCCGTGGTTGTCCGATTCGGCTGGCGAAGAGGGGGCGTCTGAATCCGATTCATCCGACGCCGAGCTGGAAGTACCTGTAGGACTGCACGGTGCGTCCGCTAAAGATTTGTCGCGCTCCTCGGTCATTTTATTTTCGTGTCTCTGAAAATCTCTTTTGATGTTACTGAAATCTTATATAGTGTCTGTGACTTTACGCTGTTGGTAAATCCAGATCTTCTACTGTAACTTGGTGACAGTCGCTAAAAAGACTTTTGCGCGAAGTTCGAGCGAGTCACGCCTCCTCTTATCCCTCATTGGTGGACTACACTGCCATCCTATGATCTTATTGGTGGAGTACTATTCGCAGTCAAATATGATAAAGCCAATGAAATACTTTGATTAGGATGTACAATAATAACAAGCTATGAACAGTTTCAAAGTTTGTGATTGACTGAAAACTGGATTGGTTTCCGATAAGAATAGTCTTAATTGAGCTGAGTTTCTATACTGTTTTTTATTTTTAAAGATATTGATTTCATAAGAAAGCTTACGTAAAACAGTATTTTATTTAAATTATTTATGTGCATTCATATTTAACAATTATACTAGATTTAATACCTTTATCCTTGTTTTCAAGCTGCCCTTTATCTTTACATTATATTAAGTGAATATTGAATAAATTAGTTACAGAGAGATGTGTTTGGTATAGAGAATTTCCTGTAATATAAATAATAAAATAAATAATAAGAGACAGATGGTGATAGTACATGGTTTATTGTGGTTTGACTCACAGTCTAGTAAGTCTGCTGAGTCCAGCCACTGTAAGTCTACAATTTTAAAAGCTAAATCTATTCACTAAAAAAACAAACATAAAACTTATCATTCTAAAGGGTCAATTAACAATGTTTTTAAACAATTATATATTGTGATTGTGAACAAAATAAATTATGGATTCAGACAAATGACAGCTTTTGCTTTGGAGCATTAAGTTGAATCAAAACAAATAATTCAGACCCATGATAATACTTTTGGCAAGCTATACAAGAATATGGGTTCTGTAATAAAATGGAAACATCTGTCTACCATTTATACTATGAAGAATAACGGCGTTAAAACCCCAATTTCTTTTTTATCATTTAACAGGTTTGTGCATAAAAAACTCTTTATTTGTTTACACATTTCAGTTTAATAGAAATAAACTTTTAACCATATTACTGGAATGCCAAGGTATGATTATCTTGACGGGCATGTTGGAATATTGCTTAATGCTGTCAGTAGATAAAAGTTTGGATAAAAATAAAATTGAAAAAAAATTTCTGATTGTGCAGAAAATCAGCTGATTTTTTCAGCTGATTTAACAGTAATTTTATAAATAATTTTTATGTTTAACAGTTTATAATGTTTTACCATTCTTGCAATTTTATATGATATATAAAATGAAAATAATAGGTAACTCTGTTATTGATAACATTAGTAATTCTCAGTCAGTTAACTGAGATTTTTCTATGTTTAATATGTGTCATAGTTTGCACAGTGTTTCTCTTAGTTTGCTCATAATAAAGCAGTTATAACTACTGCAGTGCACTGCATTTAGATTAAATTGGTGTGGGGCAAGGCATCATTTGATACTAAAGTCGCACTAATACTGTTCTGTCGAAACAAATGTTCCATTTCTGTAAGAAATCAATACAAAGGACAAAGGCATTTGGCAGAGAGGAGGGGGTTCCTGTAAGATTTTGCAGGACATTCAGTTTCAGCTCACAGTTAATGGCAGAAAAGAAGGCAAGGCAAAACCATAACATTGACCAACAGCTGGTTTCACTTGCCCGCCAAGTGGTGGGATTGGCTGATGGTTTCAGTGGGCTCTGGTGTCAGAAAAGGGAAAAGGCAGGAAAAGACGCGGGGTAAAATGAATCCAGCACTTGACCTTTACTGCTCTGTGTGTTGTGAAGAGTCCATTGCACCTTATCTACTGAGCGACTTAAAGGAGTGACAGAAAGAAAGGGGAAAGCGGGTAAAAGAGAGAGGGAGAGAAAGAGAGACGGAGAGAGAGAGAGAGAGTCATATGAACTCAGAATGTCCTAGCGTGGGTCGGAAGGTTTTAATTTCAGCTTTTGTGATTCCTCAAAGGAGGGGGATTTGGTCACAGACAGCCAAAGAAAGTCTGCGGTCAGATTTGCCCTTATGAGTGCATAACACTTCCAATCTTAAATAACCGAATTACAAAATAGCTCACAGGAAGCTCTCATGCCTTTTGTATGTTTTATTACTAAATACTTAATCAATAATAAGCTTCTCAGACTACTCAGAAGTTTTATGATGAACATGTGATAGTAACACAATTATAAATCTGGTAGCATTAAATTAGTAATTATGTACCTGTTAACACATTTTTATATGAGTAGATTTTCTTCGGGCCTTGTTTTTGATTTTACGCTTTGGAACTTTGTGTCACAGATTGTTTACAACTTAGGTGGTAAAAACAAGGATATGAACTCTCCCCTTCTCTTGTCTTTTTGCCCTTTTGTTCACCCAGGCTGCTAAAGACACAGCCAAACCACCCACTAAACAAGCTCATACAACTACTGAGCCACAACACAGCTTTATGAAATTGAAAAAAAAATCCTCCCTTTCTCTCTGTCATTAAATAGTTCTCATGAAATGGGGTTGTGCAACTTTGCATAACGTAAATAACTCATGCAGTTGACCATTCTTTGTCATATATGTCTAAATTCGAGGTTAAACATTAAAAAAATATCAGAGATCGTACAATATATGTCTTTCTCTTCTGGACTAAATATTTGATGTATTCTGTGACTGAAGCTTGGCAGAGTTGTTTTGCACATCTGGACATCTCATGGGACTTGCGAATGTTCAGGAAAACTAGCCATTTAAACTTCATTGGCTCTAATTATAATCTATCCACCAAGACTAATACCTCCTTCTTTACTTAATGTATACTATAAAAACATCTTAATAAGGAGTTCAACCGGTCAATTAAATGTTTAATTAAACCTATTAGGAGGCTTAAAGCAAAGATTAAGAGGTTTTGTCCTGAAGGAAACATTTATTTAAAAAAAATAATAATAATAATGATAAGCAGTACGAGACTTTCTGTAGTAATAGGAATGCTCTCCTTACATGTTGTTACATTTTATTTTGTAACTTAAAAGTAATTAAAATAAATGTTGGAGAGTGCCAAACAATTAATGATAAGATGTAGAGATGCCTCTTACTTAGCTAATTTACATTTACATTAGATTTACAGCATTTAGCAGACGCTGTTGTCCAGAGCGCCGTACAAAAGTTCTTTGAGTCACATTATTGAACAGCTCAATACTGGTACAATAGTTCACAAATCAGTGTAACAACAACAAAAACTGTTGACAGAGCAATATTTTTAAAGGTCAAGAGCTAGGTATTACTCTGCTGTTTTGACATTGATGGGAAGTTCATTCCACCATCTTGGTGCCAAAACAAAGAAAAGTCTTGAGGCAAACCTACCTTGTGTCCTAGGGGATGGTGGAACAAGTCAAGCAGTACTTGTGGATCTTAGGGAGCTAATGGGAGCCAATGCAGAAGCGTACAATGCAGAAACGCAGAAAGGTAGGCCTGCCAGGAGCGATTTGATTAGTAGTCTAGTTTAGATATTACAAGAGACTGAGTGGCCTGAGTAGTTAAGAATGGTAGAATCCTCCTGATGTTATGGAGGATAAACCTGCAGGATTGTGTTATGTGAGAAAAAGGATAATTGATTGTCCATAGTTACTTCAAGGTTGCAAGCACTGGTCAAAGAGGAGATCAGCAAATTGTCCAAGGTGATTGCAAGAGCCTGGCATGGGGAAGAGTCAGCTGGAATAAAAAGTAGTTCAGCTTTGCAAGGGTTGAGTTTCAGCTGGTGAGCTGCCATCCATGATGATATGTCTGCGAGGCAAGCCAAGATTTTCGCAGGAGCTATGGTGTCTGATGGAGAAAAGAAAAAGACAAGTTGGGTGTCATCAGCATAATAATGGTAAGTGAACCCATGTGAAAAAATAACTTTGCCAAGTGAGTAAGTATAGAGGAAGAAAGGGAGAGGACCAAGTACTGAGCCTTGTGGGACACCAGTAAAAAGTCTGCGTGGAGCAGATGTTCCTCTCCATGTAACCTGATATGAGCAGCCTTCCAAGTAGGAAGCAAACCACTGCCATGCTGTTACATAAATACTAAGATCTTGTGGTTGATCATGTCAAATGCAGCTGAAAGGTCGAGAAGGATGAGGACAGATGACAGATGGCGGCATGCAGCTTTTCAGTGACAAGAGGGCGGTCTCTGTTGAGTGAGCAGCTTTTAAGCAAGACTGATTGGGGTCTTGAAATTCTGGATGAGAAAGAGAGGCAGTTGATTATAGACAGTGCGTTCAGGTAATTTTGAATGAAAAGAGTGATACCGGTCTGTAGATGGTGATGTCTGAGAAATCCAGCGCAGGCTTCTTCAAGATAGAAGTAACCCATGCTCTCTTAAAAGATGTTAGTATCTGACCAGAAGATAAGGAGCTATTGATGATTAAGGAATTAAAAAACAAAAGATCAGGAGAGCTGTTCTGGAGCGTTGCCGAAAGGATTGGATCCAGTGGACAGGTGGTAGAATTGCAGGACAGGATGACTGGGTAAACCTCGTCTGATCCTAAGGTAGAAAATTGTGACAGTAAAGGAGAAGACAAGTCATGAGTGGAAAATGTAAGGTTATCTGGAGAGGTAATAAAGGTCTTGCAGATTTGCTTAGTCATTTCATCATAAAAGGAAGCAAAGTCCTTTGCAGACAGAAAGGATGGAGTAGGGGGAGCTGGAGCTAATTACTAAGGGAAAGTATTTATAGTATTTATATTTATATATATTCTCATTTAGTTCTTAAATTTTTGTTCAAAACATTAAATATATAATTACTATTATTTCAGTGAGTTCTTTAGACACAAAATATAGTCCTGATTTCAAAATACATATGTGTGTTGCTGTGCATCTGTGTAATATTATTTTGGTATAAAATATGAAGTAAATTATTATAACAATGTTTTTCACATGGTTGCAAAGTTAAATTTTTTTTATAAGAATAAAATTTAGGTTTATTTACATTTTTACATTTACATTTCCTCAGTAATAAAACCGGGGGCGGGGGGTTGGGGGTGTCAATAAAGATATTTAGGCACCTTGCAGTGAAACTAGTCAATATTTATAAAAAGCTAAAGCTGATACGACACCTAATATTTACTTAATATACACTTAATACTAAAATTTCTCACTTTTCTTAATGATGAATTTTCGACTCTTCATATAAATGCTTTTCCTAGTAGTTTCAAAAATCTAAAGTTCCAAGTTTTAATTTTCTATTGTTGAGTGTCGTCTCTAAGCATCGATTTTCCACTTTGTGATTTGATAAACCTTTATATCTGGGAGAGTTTTATTTTTATTTTAATGCAAGATCTCATTTTATTGAAAAATTCTGACATTTTATTGTTATGCTATATTCGCCACTGAACTACATTACTCATCAGTCCCAGAATGTCACATGACCATGTGCTCTGAACCACTAATCACTTATATTTGTTCTGCATTATGAATGCATGTTTATGGTCACAGGATTTGATACTGGACATCATAATATCGTCATAAAGCAGTTTTTATCGCAAAACAAAAGGTCAAATAATTTTTCATTAAAAAATGACAGCTAATTCAGATGGCAGAAAAATCACAGAGTCGCACTTGTGAAATAAAAATTGACCCCTAGATTGGCTGTTACTGGCCCACTTAGCACACATACTCATGGTTAAGAGGGTTGTTATCCATAAACTATACTGGATAATCAGCAAGAATTTAAAAAATATATCATGACTGCTTATATTATAATATCACACTGCAAAAACAATACTTAAGCTTATTTTAATATGATCACTAAACAGGCATTCGTATGTTTAATAACTATTTAGTGTCAGTGAAGAAAAAATAGACTCTTGGCAATCTGTCTTTCTCGTACACTGTTTGTTAAAAAAGCTGGCACCTATTTTACATTATTTGTAGAAACAGGATTACTTTAAGAGCATTGTTGGCAACATAGTTCGTAATAGAACTGTATTCACTAAACTGTTCCTTCCTTATACCAGATAATTAAATATACACTGAAAGATTGTTAAAGCACATTAAAAACTGTATAAAATAAAGCATGCAATTTCTTTGTGATTTCTATTTATAAATGAGATTTTGTATGCTAATTAGAAAAAACTAATATTTAGAAAAGTCAGCTGCAATGATATACCTGGATAATGTGAGGTAGAAAATATTTCATTGTTAAATATACATTAGGGAGACATCTAGTTATCTTTTTTTATTGAATAGTGGGAGCGAAAGATGTCAATTGCATGTTGTGTCGGTTTTTTTTACTTTACTTCACTTTTTTCACCGTTGCCTCTCTTAACAGTTACAATAGTCCCACTCCATGCAAATGTAAAGCCTTTGACATCAGACATTAGTATCTGCGTTTGCTTTCTTATTTGCATAGTTTTCTTATTTCTGTTTTGTTTTACTGAGGTTTTTGTTTTAAGAGACAGGTTGCATTTAGGAATATTTAATGTTTATCTGCACATTGTAGTATATTCTTGTCAACAATTCTCATTATCTATGAATTCATAAGCATGGGTAAGATGTGGTGAAAATTAGAGACAAATTCCGTATATCATATGCTACACGATTTCATAGTAAATAATATAAGTTATGCATGTGTGTACAAATTTTTTTATAAGTCTTACATGCATACAAATTTACAGATCAAGAAGTGTATTATACTTTTGCATTGTAAGCCAGTGATTCAGTTACCTATTGTGCCACATTGCACCAGACACAACACATGCATAGTTGTGCTTGTATGTTATTCTTATGGGTACCAATTGTAATAGGCTTTACCACCTACCTACTGAGCTTTTGCCCTTTCATAGCTAAAGTAGAAATTCACCTACTTTCCTGAGTGATGAACCTACAGATCCTTGTATCTTCCAACATTTGCAAAATCCTGGTTTGCATGCTCCAGATAATGGAAAGTTAAAAATATTTTAATATCACCTTTTTTGTCTGTATGATTTCTGTTCAGTACAGATCATTTGCATTGTTTATGAGAAGACATCATTACAGCACAAATACCAAAATGGCTTATTGCTTTTGCTCAGAGAAAAAACTATAGCATATACAAGACATGAAAATTGATGTATGAGCTCAATCTTTCTCTCCTCTACTGCTAATGTCACAGTTGTGTGCGGGATTACAAAGAAGATCTTTGTGTGAGGATGCAGCTGCCGGAATCTGACTAGATCCAGCTGAAGAGAGAAAGGAACAGGTGTGTCAACTATGTGACCCCACTGTTCCCAGAATATCGGGCTGCAGCCCTGTCAAGACACACACATACACACCTCTCCTCTGTCATTTTTAAAAAAAAAGTTGTAGCAACACACAAAAGACAAATATTAAAGTGCTATATCTAAAACAAAAAATTACAAAAAAAACTCTACAGACAGACTTCTAATATGGTTTAAGAAAAATAGCAAGTGACCACAAAAAGTTTTAAATTAGCCATTTTAAAGAAAACCATTATTTTTAAAAGTCACCACACAAACTGTGTATACATTTCTCCTCACCATTTGTTTTTTTCTGCCTTGTTTTCATAATAAATAACATCAGTAGAATACTGAATAAAAACATGTTTGTTGTGGGGATGGAGAAGTCCTGTCAGGTTTTAAAATTAAATACACTAACAGGTTACAAATCTGGACAGGAACATTATTGTTGGGGACTAAAAATAAAGGATCAACATGTGTTGACATTTTCCAACAGCAAAGCAGTAATGAATTCATGAATTACTTTATTTCAATACTATTGACACCTCTCAATACTATTAGAGATAAAGTTGCGAACATGCAGCAAACCGCCACAGTATCGCATCATATAGTGCGCTATAGACCCCCAGAGGAACAATTCCCTTAATTCATTACTATAGGAGAGGAAGAACTATATAAACTCATCAAATCATCCAAAACAACATGTTAGACCCTATTCTGTCTAAGCTCCTAAAAGAGGTAATTCCTGAAGTCATAGGTCCGCTTCTGAATATAATTAATTCATCATTGTCATTAGGATATGTCCCCACTGTCCACATTTAAACTGGCTGTTATTAAGCCGCTCATTAAAAAAAGCAACTTGATCCCAAAGATCTAGTTAATTACTCCCATTTCTGTCTAAGATACTAAAAAAAGGTAGTTTAATTGAAAGTTGAAAGTTCAATTATGTAGGCAGCCTGAATATCCCCAATTTTTTAGGGAGGACACAGCTAGGAGAAATACTGTTTTTAGTGTTATGCTCTTATCTGATGCGTCCTTCAATGGATCATAAAGGGGTTTACACAGTTTCCCAGAACCATAGCCAGGTCCTATGATAGAAATCTCACTTGCGTAAAGGCCTCAGGCTGTGGGTGCCACGAAGAAACCATAACACAAGTGGGTCTTTACTCACTGACTGAACACCCAGAGGGGGAAAAAAGGCATGTATATCTTCACAGTGGAAATCACTAGCCCTAAAAAGAAGCATAAATTATGGAACTGAACCAACAAGGCAGTTAACTGGAGCTTGTTGTTTCTGCCTGCACCATACAAACAACAAATTCCATCTTGTTTAAGGGCATAGTGTTTCCTTGTGGCAGGAACTCTGGGCTAGAGTATGGGCTTTACAACCTTGGCCTGCTAGGAACTGTGGCCCTGGCCTCTGGCTTCTATAACCCCAGGCAGGGTGTATTAGTGCCCCCCCTCCACTTGTAAGAGAACCTACCTTCTCACATGTATGTTGAGCGGTTGACTGTCCAGAAAGGGGACTAGGTCCGAGAACCATTTCCGGGCTGACCAGAGCAGGACTACCAGCCTACCATACCAAGTCTTCATTAGAGCTTCACCACCTCTGGTTAGTCTCCATTCCCAGGGCCAGTGTTTCTCAACAGAGCGTTTGCAGATTTGTTCAGGGATATAGACCACCCTCAATGAATGTAAGTTTTCTTGGGTCCAATAAAGGATCTGGCGTTTCTACCTGAAAAGTAGGCAAAAACACAGACCTCCTGGTAATTGATATTACGGACAACTGAAATGTTGTAACAGCCCATGATAGTTCCTTAAGTCTAGCAGGAAGTGTTTTAATGACTGAAACACAGCTAACATCTCCAGGCAGCTTATGTGCTATTATAGATGAGTATCTTCCTACAGTCCATGTGCGCAAATGTTAATCATGACTGCTCCCCATCATGTGAGGGAATCATCTGCTGTAAGCATTATGCAATAAGAAAACAACACTGCAAGACCTTTATTTTGTGGGTAGATTTTTTCCTTATACAACACCTTGGTTTTGCGCCACCACTGTAGCAGTCTCATATGCAGCAGTTTAAAAGGTACCACATTAGATGCTGGTGTCATTTGGTCCAACAGCCTCTAAAACTGCTTGACAGTGAGTGACTGTCCCACTTTCATTCAGCCCCCTTAGGGCTGTTTCTTGATGCTGCTGGGGCTGGAGAGCCGAGCACTGGTCTTGGGCTGTCATCTGTCGGCTGTACCTTTTCTGGGCGACCACTGCTGTCGAAGCTCCTTGGGAGATCCAACCTAGAAGGTATTGCTGCAGAATGCTTTTTTGCCTTCTGAAACCTCTTGACAACTGATTGTACTTATGCACCTTCGTGGGTAATTTGGGAGCCCTCAAATACAATTCCACATCTGCAGACAGATAGCCAGCTAGTGTTTATTCAAGGGATTGTAGCGATGACTGATAGCTGCCATCCTTCATGCCGATGACATTAGAGTACAGAACTGTCCAGTAAATAGCTCAGCACATTATGGCCTGGTCCAGAATGTCGACAACTCACTGTGAACATCTAAAAAGAACCTCGACACCCAGCTGTAGAGATCCGCAGAGCGGGCTTCCATAACCTGAGAGAGATCCACAGGGCTAGCTATTGAGAAGTGAGATAAGGCTCTGGTCTAAAGCTCCTTCGCTAGCTCTGCTTGGGAGCCCCAAAATATTATTCTCCACTATGCTTCAGAAGCAGCAGGACCTGACCTTCGTGTCTGGCTTTTGTCCTCAAATAGGACTGGGCAGGAGCAAAGCACACACATGAGAGGCAGCTCACAATGCTCGCAGTCAGCCCCCTCTAAAGCTAAGTGTGAATGCTTTGCTCTCAAACACACAGTTTGTATCTGAGCCTGTAATAAACTAAAGAAAAAACACACTGCTTGTACCGCTGCCTGCTTGTCGCTTTAGCTTTTATTTTCGACATATTTTTCTTATATTTTCTCACATATACATGCTAAAAAAAGAGCTTATTACGGCGCCGAGCATGTTTATAATTATAATTAATTACTTCCTGGTCACAGAAATTACCCACCCATGACGTAACGCTTTTCGATTGGACGGATTTCACACGTGCTTCAGACCAAAGGTCATAAAAGGGTGTTTCCACAGCAATCACTTTTTTTATTCAATATATCAAAATACATTCGCTCACACATTGGAAAAAAATCTGCCTACAAGTAATTGTCAATCCACAAGCATATAATATTGTGTATGAGGGGAATTTTGCCCACTGACAGAGAAAATTATCAGTTGAAATTCAGAAAGATTGTAGCATCTTATGAGTCTGAAATCTGACATTCCACTGTCCGCAAAAGAGTCTAAATAGTAAAGGGCATTCAAAACAACTGCCAACATGTATATGTATGTATACATATAGACATTCTGTAAATACATATGTATACATTATATGCATATGTAGCTGTTTATATATAATTTTTGTGCATATGTTTATACTGCACTGATTATTACATTTCTGACTCGACTCTAACTGCATTTCGTAGCCTTGTAATTAAAGTTGAATCTTATCTAAACTAATCTAATAAAGTTTAATAGTTTAATATAATCTAATCAAACAAATGCTGCCCAACATGAACATTGGATGGATTGCGCTATTCAGTTTTTAAATACAGGACGATTCTATTTCATGGGACAAGTGGCAACCCTAAGCAACACTGACATGAGAAACAAGATTTACTTTGGAGCTTATTAAAAATGTGCTCACAAATTAACACGAGACCAAAAAATAATACATGGCTTGTAAGGTTTTATTGTACTTTTTTAATTTAAAAGGTTATATGCTCAACAAAAGGTAAAAATGCAAAAGAAACCATGCTAGTAGGCATGGTAGTACAAACAGTGTAAAAACAATTTTATTTTACTAATAAAATGAGTAACAAAACTATACATTTAAGGATTATGCATTCCCATAAACAACACTTTTACAGTAGCATTGGGCAATAGGTGCAGTGGATTAAACTTAGCTCCTGCCTTCATTTTTTCATGCTTTTCATTTGCCAGGGTGCTTTTAGTGTGCAAAGAGAATAGGGCTTTCTGTCATCACATCATTGCTGACTAAAGTACCCTACTCAGCATGCCCCCAATGACCTAGATTCAGTGTACTCACACACTTAGTATTCCTTCAGGGATCAGCAGATCACAGCATTATCGCCACTGCTAAAACATTCATGGTTCCCTACTAATACAGCTGCCTCTATATAGGCAATCTTTTTAAAATAATGCCCCTATTATTGATAATAAAAGCAATTACACATTACACATCTAACTACAGGCATTACACCCCTAACTACTAGTATTTGTAGTAGAAGTGGCTCTAACATACTAGTAACAGGGAATAGAATTTACAGTTTTAGCTATATAGACAAGACTAGATAATGATCTAAGTTATTATGACTTTGTTGCAGAATTTCAAGATCATTAACATCAATTCCATGATCTTGATTATCAGTAGGACCTGAACATTAGCAATCTCTTTAATAAGGTCTGTATGACCTGGTGGCCTGTATATAGTAGCCAATCCAAACATCACAGGGGATTTATTATTAACGCTTATTTCTCTGGATAGTATTATATGATGCATCATTACTTCAAACGAGATAATAGTGTTTAAATAGTGTTCATAAATTGAAGCAACACCTTCTTCTTAACTTTTTGGCAAGGCTCGTGTTTATTACAGTAATCTTGGGGTGTAGACTACTTTAAAATAATGTAATTATTTAAGGTTTCTGCCTAACAGAGCACAGCTAGTTTATGATTAACGATTATATTATTTACATAGACCTGCGACTATGCCACCACACAGTTACCCAGTTGCCCTCGAACCATGTACCACGTCTGCAGTGATGTGGTAGTGACAATTGGATGGGTGTCACTCGCAGACCATATATGTTTACCTCATAAAAAGTAATTTTGTTGTGTCCACAACTATCAGTAATACAATTATTTTCCGTTCAAACAATTAATGAAAAAAAAACCAAGGAAAAGGAGAAATAAGAAAAATGTTACCTTAAAACAGTGGCCTTGTCACATGAACATATTAATTCAACTTTTTGATTATAGGCCATTTGTCACTATAATACCCATGATACATTTCCCTTTGTTATATGTCACATGGCCATGTTCCATTAGGTTTAACTCCATTTATTGGTAGTAAATAGGAATGTTTTTTAATTTTAAATGCCCCCATGGAAAATACCCTTTATAAGACTAAACACGCTGAAGCAACCTCCTAAATTTGGTGAAAATCCCTTAAAAGCTTGATGAGTTATAACTGTTTGAATCTTATAATGAAAGTCAATGGGATTAAAAGCTTATAATTATAAAAATTATATAATAATGACATATGTAGAATTTCCAGTGTCAAATTTTTTATGGCTTAAAATGATGCCAGACAGATAAACTGTGATAATATTACATAAGACACCGTTTTCTTCATTATGTTGCTTGTTTTATTATGCCATACGTCCATGTTGGTGTACCTTTTTGGCCCATTGTTGAGTGGGTGTGGCAGGGACATCACGTGACATGAAGTCTTGTGATGTCAGATGAAGTCATGGCCATGCCCACAAAAATGTGTAGGGGCAAAAAGTTACAGCAATATGGCGATATGACATATCAAAACACACACAAAATGAGATATATCGCTCTAATATGCCACATCTGTAACTGGGAAACACCACTAATAACACATAATATATTTGTTTATCACAAGTCGAATGCATCTACGCTAACATATGTCTGTTCTTTGTTTTTCCGAGCTCACCGTCACCACCATCACTTGGAGGCAATAAGGCAGTTTCTCAGTGATCACTTGTATTCTAATTGGCCATCCGGACAAGACCACAGAAACTTTGCTGCAGCATGGGTAACCTACTGGTTTATCTGGTCAGAGGAGAACTGACCCCCCGACTAAGCCTGGTTCTCCCAAGGTTTTTTTTTGTCCATTTTGTCACCGATGGAGTTTTGGTTCCTTGCTGCCGTCATCTCTGGCAGGCTTAGTGGGGGACTTTAAATTTATAGATATCAATCAAATTGACTGTTATAATGAATGTTTAATATTGTCTTTTCTTATGTGTTTCTGTAAAGCTGCTTTGAAACAGTCCCGATTGTTAAAAGCACTATATAAATAAAGGTGACTTGACTTGACTTAACATGCACTTTCCTTTACTGTACTGAGCATTTTGATATGTCACATAACCATATTGGTTATTTTGGTGTGGGCGTGGCAATTACATCACATGATGTCACTAAAGCTAGTCTTGCCAGAATCCCCAACTACACAATATGTCTTTTACACAACAATACACTAAATAATTAATATCTTTTTTTTTATCTCTCTTTCTCTCTCTTTCTCTTTCTCAGGGCTGGTTAACTTCCCCCTGAGGTACCAGTGACCAGTCCATCACCTTTACCCTCAGCTTCTTTAGCAAGGCAGTGATCGTCTTGGAGGTGTGTTTGGGGTCATTATCATGTTGGAATACTGCCCTGCGGCGCAGTCTCCGAAGGGAAGGGATCATGCTCTGCTTCAGTATGTCACAGTACATGTTGGCATTTATGGTTCCTTCAATGAAGTGTAGCTCCCCAGTGCCGGCAGCACTCATGCAGCCCCAGACCATGGCACTCCCACCACCATGCTTGACCGTAGGCAAGACACACTTGTCTTTGTACTCCTCACCTGGTTTCCGCCACACACGCTTGACACCATCTGAAACAAACAAGTTTATCTTGGTCTCATCAGACCACAGGACATGGTACCAGTAATCCTTGTCCTTAGCCTGCTTGTCTTCAGCAAACTGTTTGCGGGCTTTCTTGTGCATCTTTAGAAGAGGCTTCCTTCTGGGACAACAGCCATGCAGACCAATTTGATGCAGTGTGCGGCGTATGGTCTGAGCACTGACAGACTGACCCCATTCACACCTGAGACCTTGTAACACTAACGAGTTTCATGACAACAGGGAGGGAAAATGACTACTTGGACCCAATTTGGACATTTCCTCTTAGGGTTGTACTCACTTTTGTTGCCAGGGGTTTAGACATTAATGGGTGTCTTATTTCTTTAGTGTTTTCAGATAAAAAGATATAATAACAAGAAATGTAAGGGGTGTACTCACTTCTATGACATACTGTAAATAGAATTTTTTCTGAATTTTTAATGCCTTCTATTTCCAATTTTAAAACAAGCCTGACATTAGGCTGAACACCCTGAAGTAAACTGCTGAGTTTGTTTAAAAGCCCTTAAAAGCTCTGTGAGACTCTGTGATAACACACAGATTCATAATGCAGTAGCATTTGAAAATTTATGGTAAACTAAAAAAAAATGTAGTTTGGAAAACTACATTTGTAAAGTATTTCACAACAAACTTTGCTGGAAGGTTAAATCGTTACGATAATCCATGTGGTGCAGTTCTATTTATCATGCTGAGTGTTTTAATATGTCAGATGTTCATGTTTTTTTTTTAAATTTGCCATTGCTGTAAGGTCACATGATGTTACCTCGATATAATACTCAATGTAATGGAGTTTTTATATGTCACATGGCCGTAATTTTTATTCCAGCCATTTTGAGTGGACATTACCGCGACGTTATTTTACATCACTTTAATACACGTCATGCACCTATGCTCATCGTGCTGAGTGTTGTGACATGTCACTTTGCTATTTGGTTTGTTTTTTGACTCCGCTAATTTTCATGGGCGTGGCCATGATGTCACTATAATGCTGGTCATGCAGTTCCTCCCAATATTGTTTTTGATATGTCACATAGCTGTATTTTTTTATAAATTTTGACTTTACACATTTTTGATGGGCATGTCTGTGACATCAATACTCATCATGCACTGCTCGTTAGTGTGTTGAGAATTTTAATATGTCACATGTCCATGTTGCAGTAATTTATGTGATTTTGCTTATATTAGTGGCGTGATCAGAAGCTGACCTACATTTACAACCTAAATTCCAATTTTAGTTCCATTAAATTGTATTAATTTATTTCCCAACAGTTTATTTTCTTCATTTCGTAGAGTTTTTCTTGCTGCACTGCTTCTACGTGTATGTGGATGTTAGATTTTTTTTTTCTTTGTTTCTATGTGCTGCCATGTTAATATAATCTGCCAAAGCCTTCAGAATCAGTAGTGCTGGCCCATGTAACTTACTAAACTATATTAGTAATCACAGATTGCTAAATTGTTATTTGTATTCTTTATTTTTATTTAAATTTGATGATTTTGTGATGTGCATAGTTGCGGTCCAGGCAGACCAGAAGGCCCAGGTACCAAATGTAACGCCCGTCACTGGTTTATTTAATTATTAAATAGGATTTTTTTTCTATGGGAAAGCTTTCTTTAATGTAATAATAATAATAATAATATGTTCAAAAAACATAATATTTAAAAAGAACCCTAAAAGTTATATTTTTATTATAAGATATAAAAAGTTAAATCTTTTTAATAATAGAATAATAGACATGTGTGTGTGTGTGTGTGTGTTTAACTGCTTGCATGTGTTAAAAGGTGTAAATTTTCTTCCTCTTTTTAGAAACGTACAGAATAAGAATGTAAAAGGGAAGTCACCAAGTTTCTACTGCTAATTTTCAACTGTCAACTTCATTGGCATATTTTTCTGACTAGTTAAGAGTACTTGTGATTAAAAAGTAGCCTGGCTATGCTTTGCATGGACAAATTCTTCACCTTGTGGGATGTCAGTGACAGTCTGATAAGCTCAGGTGAAAACGGTCCTTATTTGCCTATTCAAAGCTACCCTGTTCACGCTTTTTTCCCCAGACTCCATGCTACAGAACTAACCTGGATGTTTTGGATGCAAAATAAAATGCAAAACGTACCATTTGCATGTCTCTGCTCATCATTCTCCCAAATTCACATGTTAGTCATGGATTGCGGATTCACTATTAGGATGTTACAGGTTTTCATTATGTTATATGACAGTTCTAGTATAAAATTAGTCAACACATACAATAAAAAATCAGTTTCTTTATTAAAACGCGCATTAACAAAATTTTAGAGCAATGAAGTAGACAGTAGTAACTTTTGGAGCTGACACTACAAATTGCCAAAGTTTGCTTACAATGTTTCCTTGTTTCAGGTTTTTGCTATAAAAGTTTCTGCTGTTTCAATAGGAAATATTCAACCAGAGGAACATGATATGCATCTAATATGCAAATATAAAACAGTCCGATGGCTTGTGTGTGTTTTTTAAAGGGCTTCGTGCCTGATGTTTTAGTCTCTGCCAAATGTTGGGGCTTGCCACAGTGTTGAAAGTGTTTTCTTTATTAGTTCTTCTACAGCAAGCTGTCTCTCTCAATATTTGAATGCCAAGTATATCATTTTCCTTAAATTCTTACAACTATAAAAGTTAATTTAATTTCCTTGTATCTATCTATCTATCTATCTATCTATCTATCTATCTATCTGTCTGTCTGTCTGTCTGTCTGTCTATGTAGATTGATTAGATTAGATAAAATCAGATTAGATTATGTTAGATTAGATTAGATTCAACCTTATTGTCATTGCACATAGTTACAAGGCAACAGAATGCAGTTAGCATCCAACCAAAAGTGCAAAGTAGCAGTGCAGTATAAACATATGTACAGATATATAAATAATGGATATACAAAAGAGCTATATATGAATTTACAGAATATATATATATATACAGAATATAAACACAAATTTACAGAATACAAGTGATTGTCCAGAATAAGTGTAAATATACAGAATAGGAATAAATATACAGAAATCACTATGAATGCACAGCTTGTTCATATATAAAGAAACTGGAAATATAGATACATTCAAAGTATAAATAAATTAATTAATTTAAGGCTGGATGAATATAAATAAGAGTTTACATATATGCATACCTATATGAATAAACAGTCTATATATAGACTGTACAGATGAATGTAAAGAGGATATATACAGAGATGTGTTACAATACTAATGGGCTTATCAGTGTGTGGGGGGAATTTACAGTGTAGAAGGGGTAGTGAAGTTGAGTTCAGTAAGGAGATCACTGTGGGATAAAAACTGTTTCTCAACCTGCTGCTCTTGGCTTTTAGGCACTTGATAGTTTTCTGAGGGGGCGGAGAGAAAACAGTCTATGTGCGGGGTGAGAGGTGTCCTTAATGATGCTGCGAGTCTTATGCAGACACCGCTTCCTGTAGACATCCCTAATGGCTGGGAGTGAGGTCCCAATAATGCGTTGGGTGGTTTTTACCACCCTCCGCATTTAAAGAATAAAATAAAATGCTTTTATTGTCATTGTTTTGTTGTACAACAAGATTAAGGCTCTCTCTTATAGAACACACAATCATACAAACATACAGAGAACACAGATGATAAAGAAACACTTAAGCATATTAAATGAAGAAGTAAGCATATAAAATGTGCAAATAGCAATGAGACATATATATTAACATATGTAATGTAGATGTAAACATGTACCAAAATGTAAACAGATATAAATGTGCAAGTGCAATGTTACAGATATACAATAAAAAGCAACAAATTAGAGTTTAAAATTGTGATTATAAACACAGATATACAGATGTTTAACAGATAGGAAGTGTAAACTGCTGATGCACTATCAATATACGGATATACAATAGGCACTATATAAAACTGTGCAAAAGTTGAGTGCAAATTGAGAGGTACAAACAATTAGTGCAAATTATTCAATTCAATTCGATTTTATTTGTATAGCGCTTGGTCATTGTCACAAAGCAGCTTTAAACAATCAAAGAAATTATTAGATAAAAATTAATCAGAAGTCTGTCCCTGATGAGCAAGCCGGGGGCGACGGTGGCAAGGAAAATCTCCCTCAGATGGAATAGGAAAACATTTGGGTGAAAAACAGGTAGTAGGAATTATGTAGTTACACTGTGTGTGTAAGCAGCTTAAATCATAAGTCCTTGAAAAACAGCTGGAAGGTCTTTATGGCAGAGTGGAACGTCCTTGGTCACCCTGGTGATGTGATCATCAACTGGAGCGGGTCACAGGGAAGGGTCTGACAGGTCCGGAGTGGAGATTGGGTCTGGAACACTGGCAGCTCAGTTGTGGTATATGTAGCTCAACAGTGAGAGAGAGAAAGAGAGAGAGAGAGAAAGCGAGAGAGAGTGGAAGGAAGAAAGACAAAAAAAGAAGGAAAACATTTAGGTGACATTGTAATCATAGTGTATGCAGTGATTGAGTATTTAATGTAGAGTGCAAGCATGGACTCCGGCAAAACTAACTAGGACAGCATAACCAAAAGGAGAACCAGAGGGAAACACAGACATGAGGGCTCCCTGATATGTTAAGCAACCAGCCGCTCTCATCATCAACATTGTGATCAATAAGAGTGGGAAAGACAGCATCTAAACATACCAGATCACCATAATACTCAACATCCATGAGTCCCCCAGATCTTCTCCTTTATCTAAGGTAAATCTATACAAAATGCTTGACTAAATAAATACCTTTTTAGCCTGGACTTAAACACTAAGACTGTGTCTGATTCTCAAACATTCATAGGGAGACTATTCCATACTGGGCACTGTAAGAAAAGGCTCTGCCCCCTGCTGTAGTTTTCATAATGCGCAGTTCTGACAGGCAGCCTGCATCCTTTGATCGAATGTGGTATTTCACTGGGAGCCAGTGCAGTGTGAATAAGACAGGCGTGATGTGTTGTTCATATCTTTTAGTTTTAGTGAGGACTCTCGCTGCTGCGTTCTGGACTAACTGAAGTATTTATGCACCTAGTTGAACATCCAGACAGTAAAGCTTTACAATAATCCAGCCTGGATGTAATAAACGCATGAACTAATTTTTCTGCATAGTTTAGTGACAATATATTTCTTATCTTAGCGATATTTCTGAGATGATAGAATGCTATCCTGGTAATATTATCGACATGGACTTCAAATGAGAGATTGGAGTTTATAATCACACCCAGTTTTTTTACTGTTGCATTTGCTGAAACAGAAAGACTGTCTAGGGTTAGGTGTGATCAGGAAGCTTACTTTTAGCTACATGCAGTCCTAGAGCCAGAACCTCAGTCTTATCAGGGTTAAGCAAGCACACATTGCTCAACTTTATTAAATCAGGCCTAGATGAGACGTATAACTGTGTGTCATCAGCGTAACAGTAAAAACTGATATCATGCTTACGAATTATGTTTGTCAGAGGAAGCATGTAAGGATAGAAAAAAGTGGGCCTAAAACCGAGCCCTGTGGAACACCATACTTCACATGAGAGCACGCAGAATATTCACAATTTAAATCTACGAGTTGATAGCGATCGGTTAAATAGGACCTGAGCCACGCAAGGTCCGTTCCTTTAATTCCTACTAACTTTTCTAATCTGTGAAGAATAATCAATGGTGTCAAATGTCGCACTGAGGTCCAGTAATATAAGCAACGAGACACAACCCTGATCGGATGCCAGTAGGACGTCATTTGCTACTTTGACAAGTGCTGTGATGAGGCCTAAATCCTAATGGATACAGTTCGTGTATGTTATTCCTGTATAAATATGGGGTCGGGTCAGGTTTCCTAATTAAAGCTTTGAGGTTTAATAGCTGCTAATTTAAAAGATTTTGGAACATATCCACTGCTGAGTGAAGAGTTAACTATTTTTAGGGTTTTGATACTGATACTTTAAGAAAGTGTGGTCGCATAGGATCTAATAAACAGGTATGTGCAATGATTGCAAAAAAAGCATGTATATACAATTGGTGCAAATAGCACATCCTCTGGGGTTTGTAGTGGTACTGAATAGGAGTGAATGAGTACCACTTTCAACTGCTGTTCAGTTCACTTATTGCCTGTGGGTAAAAACTGTTCCGGGGTTTGAACATGCATTTCCTAAGGGACTGATAGTGTCTTCCAGAGGGCATCAAAGTAAAAAGGTGGTTTCATCTGATGGTAAAGATCTCTTCCAGTGAAGGCAGCTGTGCTCCGGTAATTTTCTGTGCTGACTTGATGACTCTTTGTAGAGCTTTTTTTTCAGCCAGCATACCACACCAAAATATCATGAGACAGAATGCTTGCGACTGAGCAGTAGTAAAAGGACACAAGCAGTTGTCTGGGACAAGTTGGTTTTCCTTAATGTCCGTAGAAAGAACAGTCGCTGCTGTGCTATCTTTACCAGTAAAGTTGTGTTTACAGTCCATAAGAGGTCCTGGGAGATAGGTCCTAGGAAGAAATTTTATGTTTGACTGGTTCTTCTTTCCTGTTTCCGAAATCATCTCCCTAATTTTGGAGGTGTTAAGTATGAAGTTGTTGATGGTGCACCATTCTGAGTTTAGCCACCTCCTCCTTGCAGGCGGATTTATTATTGTTTGATATTATTCCCACCACAGTAGTGTCATCTGCAAATTTGATTATTGTGGTTGTGTTGTGGGCCAGTGTGCAGTCATTAGTGTACAGTGAGTATAGCAGAGGACTAAGCACGTATCCTTGTGGCGTTCCAGTGTTTAAAGCGGAGTAGTGATAGTTCCCCAGTCTGATGGACTGTGTTTGGTCTATTAGGAAGTCCTTGATCCAGAAACAAATGTTACCACTTAACACCAGGTATGGCAGTTTAGGAACCATTCTGCTAGGGATGATGGTGTTAAATGTAGAACTACAGTCCACAAAGACCATTCTTGCATATGTTTCTGGCTTCTCTAGATGGTTCAGTGCAATGTAAAGCACTGTGTTATTGCCATTGTTAGTTGACCTGTTAGCTCTGTATGCAAACTGCTGTTGATTCATGGTGGGGGTAGTGTTGCTGTGATCTGTCTGAGTACTAGCCTCTCAAAACACTTCACCACAATGTAGGTGAAAGCCACAGGTCTTAAGTCGTTAAGGTTTCTAATAGCTGTACTCTTTAGTACCGTACAGGCAGTTCGGACAACACGTTGACAATGACTGATCTGCGCAGTCTCTGACACTTCAGAGCACTTTCATGACCTCAGCTGTACTGACAGAAGTATCAGGCTATCAGTGGGTGGTAGCAGCACAGGCTCAGTCTCCTCAACTATTTTTACTTTAAAGCAGGCAAAGAAGTGATTTATTTCCTCTGCCACTGACTCACTGGTGTTGATGTCTTTATAGTTTTGTGAGATGTTGATTGCCCTGTCATTCCAGTAATGAGTCCCCATTACAGAAGTGAACTTAAATTTTCTGTCTGTAGGCTGCTTTTGCCTCTTTGATGCTTCTTTTTATATTAGGCCTGTCTGTACGATACAGATCTGCATTACCAGACCTGAAGGCTGAGTCTCAAACCTTCCGTTTTAGTTTAACTTCACGTGTCAACCATGGCTTGTTATTAGGACTTGTGATAAGCTTGTGATTTCTTTTGGGGTTGTGATATTGTCAGTGCAAAACTGAAAGTAGGATAGGACAGTGAATGTATTATCTTCTATGTTTTGCTGTTCAAATATATACCAGTGAGTTTGTTAAACTTTTTATGCATCCTTTGTATTGCTGTAAACATAATACAATATTATGTACATTCTCTTGTTGGGCATTTGATAGTTTTTCTGTATTGTTGTTCAGTAATTTTGTGTTAGTCAGGAGACTTCTTGGCAGTGCAGTTTTATGTGGCGCTTTCTTTAATCTAGCATAAAAACCTGCTCGGCAACCCTCTTTTGCTTACATTTCCTAAGCTGCCTCTTGTGTTTCCTGACCTGTATAACCATCCATGGCAACTCCTTCTGGATGAGAAATTTATTCCGGGATTTCTCTGTTGTTATAATAATAAATCCGAATGGAGTTTATTTTGAAACACAACGCACCGATCTTTAGTTGAACATTGCAACTGTATGTAGAGTTGCGAACTGACAAAAAAACCCCATACATAATAAACAAGACAAAGAGATGCATGCACGCCGCCAGGACCGTACTCCGAATTTCTTCGTGAATTTGCAGATTTTCTGTCTAACCTGGTTGTCTCCATTGATAAAGCATTAATTGCTGGAGACTTTAATATTCATTTTGAAAACTCAGACGACCCGCTGAGAATGGCATTTATGTCCTTACTCGACTCAGTGGGAGTAAATCAGTGTGTGATAGGACCCACTCATAAAGCAGGTCACACATTAGATTTAATATTATCTTTCGGAATAAGTATAAGTAATATAGTAACAATTCCTCAGTGCGAAATTATTTCTGATCACCATCTTATATCATTTAAAATGCGTCATACTAATAATGCACACGTAACGCCGCGCTACCGCTTTAAACGTACACTTACATCAACTTCTGCTCAGAGCTTTATTAGTTATCTTACAGAATTGGAAGATAACTAATTGTCATTGTATCTCCGTCTGATCCAACAGAACTCGAGCAGGCGACTGAATACATAGATGCCGCATTCCGCTATACGTTAGATAATGCGGCTCCAGTTAAAAGAAAAATAATTAAAGATAAGAAACTTGTTCCTTGGTATAATGAACACACGCGCTCCTTAAAACAGAGCGCTCGTAAACTAGAACGTAAATGGCGCCAAACTAGATTGTTGGTTTTCCAGGCAGCATGGAAAGAGGGAATTCTAGCTTATAAAAAAGCTCTTAGTGTAACTAGATCGACGTATCTTTCTAACCTTATTGAAAATAATAAAAATAATCCTAGATTTTTATTTGACACCGTCGGAAAATTAACTAGAAATAAGACGACCTCAGAAACCTGCACCATAACTTTTTGATAATAAAATTAAACATTAGGCAGAAAATTCACGCTTTAAAACCAGACCTTTCGAATGATTCTGATGAACAACTACCCGCATCAGATCAGAACTTTTCAAAAATTTTACTCATCTGGAAGAGAACAACCTAATCACATTCATCTCTTCCACCAAATCGTCAACTTGTGTATTAGATCCTGTACCAATACACTTTCTTAAGCAGATAGTACCGGCAGTATCAGAACCCCTGTTGAAAATAGTTAAGTCTTCTCTCAGCAGTGGGTATGTTCCGAAATCTTTTAAATTAGCAGTTATTAAACCTTTAATTAAGAAACCTGACCTTGACGAAAATGAGCTGTCGAACTACAGGCCGATATCTAACCTTCCGTTTAACTCCAAAATCCTAGAGAAGACAGTAGCGCAGCAGCTATGTTCACAATTACAAAGAAATAACATACACGAACTTCATCAATCAGGATTCAGGCCTCACCACAGCACAGAGACTGCACTGGTCAAAGTAGCTAATGACCTCTAACTGGCATCCGATCAAGGCTGTGTCTCGTTGCTTATATTACTTGACCTTAGTGCGGCTTTCGACACCATAGATCATGATATTCTTCTTCACAGATTAGAGAAATCAGTAGGAATTAAAGGAACGTAGCTTAGGTCCTATTTAACCGATCATTACCAGTTGGTTGATTTAAATGGTGATTATTCTGCGTGCTCCCTTGTAAAGTATGGTGTTCCACAGGGCTCGGTTTTAGGCCCACGTCTTTTCTCTCTCTTGCTTAACCCTGACAAGATGGAGGTTCTTGTTCTAGGACCACAGGTAGCTAAAAGTAAGCTTCCTGATCACATCTTAACCTTAGACAGTCTTTCTGTTTCACCAAGTGCAACAGTAAAAGATCTGGGTGTGATTTAAGACTCCAATCTCTCATTTGAGGCCCATGTCGACGATATTACCAGGATAGCATTCTATCATCTTAGAAATATCGCTAAAATAAGAAAATATCTTGTCGCTTACTGATGCCGAAAAAATTAGTTCATGCGTTTATATCACATCCAGGCTGGATTACTGTAACGCTTTACTGTCTGGATGTTTAACTAGGTGCGTTAATAAACTTCAGTTAGTCCAGAACGCAGTTGCGAGAGTCCTTACTAAACCTAAAAGATATGAGCACAGTACGCCGGTCCTATCCATACTGCATTGGTCCCAGTTAGATACCGCATTGATTTTAAAATACTACTTTTAACTTATAAAGCTCTAAATGGTCTCGCACCCGCAGTACTTAAGCGAACTTCTAGTGACTTACGTTCCGCCACGCCTACTTCGATCAAAGGATGCAGGCTGCTTGTCAGTACTGCGCATTATAAAAACTACAGCAGGGGGCAGAGCCTTTTCTTACAGAGCCCCAATGCTATGGAATAGCCTTCCTATGTGTGTTCGAGAATCAGACACAGTCTCAGTGTTTAAGTCCAGGTTAAAAAAACTTACTTATTTAATCAAGCATTTTGTATTGATTCCCCTTAGATAAAGGAGCAGACAGATATGGGGGACTCATGGGTGTTGAGTATTATGGTGATGATCTGGTATGTTTAGCTGCACAGAGTCGTCGCTCAGGGTATATAACATTGTCTGTTCCCCGAGCTAAACAAAATAAATACAGAAAAACCCCAAAACTGCTTCAGTAGTTTAATTAATATAGGTACCCGTAATTCAGAACATACTGAACACACACAGCCTGCACCTCTGATGATTGTTAAACATTAGATCTCTTACTTCTAAAGCACTCATGGTTAATGAAAGATGATCACGGATCAGGATTTTGACATTCTGTGTTTAACAGAAACCTGGACTAAACAAACCGATTGAGTATGTAGCATTAAATGGAGCTAGTCCTCCAGCATTCAGCTACATACATCAGCCTCGTCCAACTGGTAGAGGAGGAGGCGGCGAAGTTATTTATATAATAATAATCTGACTATCGTACAAAAACACATAAACAAATTTTTAATTCATTCAAAGCACTCTACAGTAACCTTACATCTGTAGAGACAAATAATAAGCAGAGTCAGTCGAATTCTTTAGTTCTTATTTACAGACCCCAAGGACCGTACTCTGAATTTCTTAGTGAATTTGCAGATTTCCTATCTAATATGGTTGTCTCTGTGATGATAAAGCGTTAATTTCTGGAGACTTTAATATTCATTTTGAAAATACAGGCAACCCCGCTGAGAACAGCATTTATGTCCATACTCGACTCAGTGGGAGTTAATTAGTAATTAGTGTGTAAAAGGCCCACTCATATATAGCAGGTCACACATTAGATTTAATATAATCTTTCGAAATAAGTATATAAGTAATATAGTAATAATTCCTCAGTGCGAAATTATTTCTGATCACCATCTTATATCATTTAAATCGTGTCATACTAATAATGTACACACAGCGCCACGCTACCCCGCTTTAAACGTACACTTACATCAACTTCTGCTCAGAGCTTTATCAGCTATCGCCCAGAATTATCCTCTATGATTGGATCACCGTCGGATCCAACAGAACTCGATCAGGCAGCATGACAGCATGGAAAAAGAGAATCCTAACATATAAAAAAGCTCTTAGTGTAACTAAGTTTCGATAATATTACCAGGATAGCATTCCATCATATAATATCACTTAGAAATATATTGTCACTAAATGATGCAGAAAAATTTGTTTAATGCGTTTATTACATCCAGGCTGGAAGATTATTGTAACGCTTTACTGTCTGGATGTTCAACTAGGTGCATAAATAAACTTTAGTTCGTTCAGAACGCAGCAGGGAGAGTCCTCACTAAAACTAAAAGATATGAGCACATCACGCCTGTCTTATACACACTGCATTGGCTCCCAGTGAGATACCACATTGATTTCAAAATACTACTTCTGACCTATAAAGCACTAAACGGTCTTGTGCCGCAGTACCTGAGTGAACTACAGCAGGGGGCAGAGCTTTTTCTTACAGAGCCCCAAAGTTATGGAATAGCCTCCCTATGAATTTGAGAATCAGACACAGTCTCAGTGTTTTAAGTCCAGGCTAAAAACTTATTTATTTAGTCAAGCATTTTATATTGATTCACCTTAGATTAAGGAGTAGATCTGGGGGACTCATGGATGTTGAGTATTATGGTGATACGGTATGTTTAAATACTGTCTTCCCCACTCTTATTGACCACGGTGTTGATGATGAGAGTGGCTGGTTGCTTAACATATCAGGGAGCCCTCATGTCTGTGTTTCCCTCTGGTTCTCCTTTTAGTTATGCTGACCTAGTTAGTTTTGCCGGAGTCCATGCTTGCACTCTACATTATATACTCAATCACTCCATACACTGTGATTACAATGTCACTTAACTGTTTTCCTTCTTTTTTTGTCTTTCTTCTTTCCCCTCTCTCCCTCTCTTTCTCTCTCTCTCTTTCCTTCCCTCACCGTCGAGCTACATATGTCACAACTGAGCTGCACGTAATCCAGACCCCATCTCCACTCAGGACCTGTTAGACCCTTCTCTGGGACCCGTCCCAGTTGATGATCACATCACCAGGGTGACCGAATTGAATTAAATTTAAGAGCCATGCTATTAATTTCCACCTAGTTACAAAGTTTGCAAAGGTCTGCACATAGTCCTCTATGACAAAGGCAGAGGAGGCGACTAACTGCTGGGTTCATGACTTTTTTCCTATTATGTAATAATTCAAATCATGAAGAATCCAAGTGCAGCTTTATTTCATATTAGAGGTGGCAAAACAACAAATACAAACTTGAATAAACAAAACTGACTTTTACTTTCATCCCTGTTGTGTGGGTTTTAGATTCATATAGAGGTTATAGTACTGAAAATACTGAAAGTACTGAAAAATTTAAATGCTTTAGTTACAATCTGAATTTCAGAAAAGTTGTGACTTTTTAAAATTTGAATAAGATAAAAATTAAAATTACATAACCAATATTTTATTCACAATATAACATATTCAACATAAATGTTTAAACTGAGAAATTTTAACCACTAAATGAGCTTATTTCAAATTTTATGCCTGCTACAGGTCTCAAAATTTGGCATGGGCGCAACAAAGGGCTAAAAAAGCAATACATTTAGAAAAAATTCATCTGGAAGAACATTTAGCAACTTATCAAGTTAATTGATCTGATCTGTAACATTATTAGCTAGAACAGAGGTGTCTTAGAGAGGCAGAGTCTCTTAGAAGTAAAGACGGGCAGAGGCTCTCCAATCTGAAAAAATGCGTAAACATTTTGTGAAAAAACTTTAAAAAACATAACCTTAATGTCCAGACATCTTTAAACTGTTTTCAAAAGAAGAGGAGATGCTACACTATCATAAACATGCCCGACCCAATTATTTTGAAATCTTTCGCAGGCAATTGGAAATGAGCTAATTTTGTGCATAAAATTGTAAAAAAAAAAATTCTGTTTAAGCATTTCTTATGTTATTTGTGTTATATTGTGAATAAAATATTGTCTTATGTGAGTTAAAAGTCTTTTAGTTAGTATTTTATTAAAATTTAAAAACGTCTCAACTTTTTTGAAATATGGGTTGTAGCAACAGATTCAAAATAATGTCAGCAAATATTAATGCCATTTCCCCTCTTGTCCGTTGATTATAAGTGACATCACTCCTGAATACATACATGCCCTCTAGTAAAGCCCCACCACAACACTGATCTACAGGCTTTAGTGTAAGGCTTAGGAAATGCAAACGCAAAAGTGGTTTGCAACAGTCACAATGCATTCACAAAACAAAGATGCAAACAGTTTACTACTACATGTATGTCACAATTTGTGTGTTCACATATAGAAAACGCACTTGCGAATACAATTTCCAATTATTTATAAAAAAAATTGTCCTTAATATGACCAAATTCCACCACGCCTACTTCGATCAAAGAATGCAGGCTGCCTGTCAGTACTGCGCATTATAAAATCTACAGCAGAGGACAGAGCCTTTTACTATACAATCACCATTGTAAAAATAATTGTACAAATAAAATTGAATTGAACTGAATATACTTCCATATGAAACACCACACCCCCTTTTATTTTTCTCTGATCTACATGCAGAGGAGAATATCTGGAAAAACTAATTTAATTCTGAAACTTCCCTTCTCTTAAATTGCATCATGCTACCTTCCCTGAACTTACTGCTCCCCTCTTACTTTCAGTTGACTAATATATCTGTTAAATTTCCCCAAAACATACATATAAAACTTGGATTACTTCCTGCAAAAGCTAGCTCTGATGTAAATCTTCACAGAAGAATTGTATTCTGTTGATCAAGGGTGAGGTTTTGCAGACCACACAGCAAGAGAAAATCTGGCCAGCAGACACACCTCTGTTTGTGTGTGAAGTTATGATAATTACATCCAGCTTTCCCCAACACAACCCATTATCAAAACATTAAAAAACAATTTAAAAAAAACAAAAGTTGTACAATAACTTATTATTATTTCCACAGACATAATACATGTCAAAACTAACAAACAACTAGAACAAAACAAACAAACAAACAAAATAAATAATAATAATAATAATAATAAATTCTGAAGCCCGCTTCCCTACCACATAAGAGACATATGCATTGCATACAACGTTGACTAAAAAATAATATATACAGATTGTATCTTCCAAAAGTCTATAAGAACATTAGTATTTCCAATTTTAAACAAACTCGTCCTATTTTATACACTTGTGTGTTTATCTTCTGAGGGATACTACCAAAGAATGGGGGACCATACATTTTTTAATTTAGCTTCCTTGCCAACTGCTAATGGCGCCAAGATGTTCTAAAGGAAGAATTTTTAAAATTTCATTATACCACTGGTCCACAGTTGGAGGCTTATCTTTTATCCAGACAGCAAGTATACATTTTCAAGCCACAAATAATAATTTGCTTTCTAGCTTGAGCTGAAGGTGTGACAGTCCACCATCCTCTTTATTCCTACCTAAAACAAAAAACCAAGGTATGGTA
The DNA here is from genome assembly GCA_005784505.1 of Bagarius yarrelli. NCBI lineage: Eukaryota > Metazoa > Chordata > Actinopteri > Siluriformes > Sisoridae > Bagarius > Bagarius yarrelli. The sequence continues at coordinate 5,595,472 of VCAZ01000022.1, forward strand.
TTTGTATGAGGGGATTCATGTACACATTCAGAGCTAATGTATTTTTCGCTTCGCAGTAATCACTGCTTGTAAAGAGAGTGGATGAACAAACCATGAATCTATTTCTGTGTCTGGGGTTTGCTGTAACCATATCAAAAGCCAGTGCGAATAGCAATGGGGATAGGGGGCAGCCCTGTCTAGTGCCTCGTTTCAGTAAAAATGGAGGAGAAACATAAACCATTCGTGATGACTGCTGCCCTATACATTATTTCTATCCCTCTCACAAAATTATCCCCTAAACCCACACGTCGCAGAACTTCAAACAGGTACTTCCACTCCAAGCAGACAAAAGCTTTTCTCAGCATCCATGGAAATAACCATGGCCTTAAACTGAGTTTGTGGAAAACAGTATTGTGCGACGCCCAGAAGACGTCTAATATTAGTATGTGAGTATCTATCATGAATAAACCTGGTTTGATCTGGTAAAATAAGTTGTGGCAAATGACCCCTAATCTTTTGGCAAGTATTTTAGACAGGATTTTAGCATCAACATTGATTAGAGACAACCGGACAATAAGATGAACATTCCAGATCAGGTCTATCTTTTTTTTAAATTAATGAGATGTTTACTTGGTACAATGAGGTTGGGAGACTTCCTGATTCAAACAAATGCATAAATATATTAAGAAACAAAGTTTATGTGATAAATAATTAAATCTCATGTTTAATTTTAATACTCAAGCAATAATTTTTGCTTTTTAGAACAGTTTTTAACAGGTTGTTTAATTTAGTAAATTAGCCACTGCATTGTGCAAGAGTATATTGTTTCTGGGGGGGCTCATTTTATTATTATCCATGATATGATTCAACACAGCATTTAAATTTTAAAGGACAAATTAATTATGCTTTGTGTTTTTCCAGACCATTATTAAAGTACATAAATGTTGAATGATATATATGTAAAAATTAATTTTGTTCTGGTTCAGTTTTCTTTCCTAAGATTGCCAACAAAGTATACTTCAAATGTTAAATCTGGGCCATAACACCCAAAAAAGTTATTAAAGAAACTTAAGCTATACCAAAATGTAAGCTCTGGGTAGTTGTCCAGAAAGGGTAAGTTTCAGAAACATTTTCCAACCCAATTTTTGTAATAGACAATATGATCAAAACTTAATTTTTTTAAGTTCCCATTACTCACACCTTGCTAACTCACTGGATGCATTTCAGCTTGCTTTTTGGCCAAGTGGTTTGAAGCTTGCTTTAATTGGTAACATGATTGCTAATATATGAATTTAATGCTTCAATTAGTTAATGCTAATAATACTGTGTGTGATTGTGCACAATGACCTTTTATGATGACAATATTGAAGAATATTTGCAAAACCTTCATTGCCCCTGTCTAAGTCTGCATTTTCCATCCACTAATCTCCTCCTTTACTGTAACAATTTTCACCCTTACCATCAGAAGATGTTAAACAAGTCATCCTGTTCTGCCACCTGTCCACTGGATCCCTTCTACAGTGCTTCAGACCATCTCTACTGATTATCTGCCCTTAATACTTTAATCATAAACATATTCTATGTACCAGCATTCTTCAAATAAGCACTTGTTACTCCCATCCTAAAGAAGCCTATTCTCTACATCCTCTTCACTCACACCCACTAACTTCATGTCCTCGTTTATCGCATCCATATGCCTCCTCTTTGGTCTTTCTCTTTGCCTTTTGCCTGGTAGCTTCATTTCAAACATCCTTCTACCAATATATTCACTATCTTTCCTCTGTACATGTCCAACACCTCAATCTGGCTTCCCTGACTTTCTCCCCAAAACATCTAACATTGCTCTGGACTGTTGACCCCAAGTACTTAAACTCCTGTTACATCTTCACCCTGTAATCTCAGCCGCACTGCCATAGCAACATATTGGGAAAATGTATTTGGCTCATCCCGACAGATAAGTTCCGCTTGGGGATGCGTATTAAGCCATCAGTGTGCTATCAAATTTGTCCAGATGAGAAAAGCGAAAAGATAAAAGCGCAGTGCTGGACTGAGGCCGCTGTTGTTGCTCCTGCAGAGTTGAGCCTGAAAGGCTTGTAGAGCTCAAGTTTGATAATCCATAGTGGCTTGGAGCCAAGCCACACTTGCTTGATCCTGCGGTGGCGAAGTATTCTGTGAGGAATCAGCAGGAGAAGAAGGTCATTGAAGGCTGCACTTCAACACACTGGTTCCTGTCGGCACTTACCTTCAGTAGACCCCTGACACAATCCGGCACAGTAGTGTGTAGTACATGGAACCCTAGTTTTGTCACTTAAAACAACGTCGGAGTAAACGACAGAAAGGGAATGTCTCATTAACGTATGGTAACCCATACGTCACTGCACTGAAGACCGGAGGAGTCATCATTCTGCCCCTCAGGACAGAACTATGAGCAGAATCGTGAACAGGTCTATTTATACCCAGACATCCGAGGCGTGACCATCTATGCAGATTCTGTTCATCCAATTTTATTGCCATTTTTAAAATAGATCAGCGGTACTTCGGGCTCCCATAACGTGACCCTTACTGTCGTCACTTGACACAACATCTCTGTTCCCTCCATCAGGGAACGAGGGTTACCATACGTAACTAAGATGTTAGTATTCTTCTATACCTTTCTCCTCTTTAACCACTGCTCGCAACCTTGAGGTAATTATGAACAAGAACTATCCTTTTCCTCACATGTTGCTAATTTGAGACAATTATGCCGGTTTATCTATTACAACATCAGGAGGATTCGACGAGTCGATTGAATTGTTCCACCATTCCCTAAGACGCCAGGTAGGTCTGCCTTAAGACTTTTTTCTTTCTGGCACCAGTATGGTGGAAGAAACATCAATTTTAGAACAGCAGAGTAACTGGCTGTCTTGACATAACCCAAGCACATAGGCACTGCAGCACATACATCTTACCCTGAGGGCATGAGGCTGGGGGAGGCATTTTGGATCTCCTCTGAGATCCCCCACTGTATAGGAGCAATAATGATTTTGGGGTCAAGGAAATGGCCAGAGAAGAGAGTTTTTTGGGGACAGTCATATCTGCGGGAGAGCACGTAGGCCTTGCTTTTCTTGGTTCCATACTCACTGAAAAGTTTAACCTGGTAAAGAATAAGGCCCACCTGGCCTGTCTAGAGTTCAAACGCTTGGAAGTCTTTAGGTATGCTATGTTTTTGTGATTATTAATAATTTGGAGCAGATGTACACTTCCGTTCAGCCAGTGCCTCCACTTCCCAGCATCTTTATTGGCCAGTAGGTCCTTATTACCAACATCATAGTTATGCTCCAGGGGCGTTAAATTCTGAAAAAGTATGCGCAAGGATGCAATTTGACTGGAATGCCTTGCTTTTGTGAAAACACTTCTTTTACGCCACAGTCCAAAACATCCACCTCTACTACAAATGAACAGTGGGGTCGGGATTCTGAAGAATGGTGGACTTGGTTTTTAGCCGGTTAGATGCTCTTAAATGGCCTCCTCTGTCTACTTGACTTTGGAGGGTTGTCCCTTCAGAAGGGAAGTGATGGGGCAGTGGTTAGGCTATAATTTCTTATGAAATGCCAGTAAAAGTTTGCAAACCCGGGAAAACGCTGGATCTCCTTGATACTGTTGGGCAAGGGCCACTCGATGACAGTCGTCACCTTGGATGGATCCATGGCTACAGCCTGTTGGCTGATTCAGTATTTCAAAAACCTGGCATGGTCTTGGTGAAATTTACACTTTTCAACCTTTACAAAAAAATGGTTCTTATGAAGAGTTAACACAGTTCTGGCAGGCTGTATATTGGGATTTGGTAAGAGAGTAGATCAGAGTAGATTGTCTATCTATGCAATGATACAGTAATTAAGGCATGGAATATCTCATTAATAACAGACTGGGGGACTGCAGGGGTTTTGGCAAGGCTGTACGGCATAACAACGGCCTTTAATAGTGCTAAAGTGCTGTTTTCCACTCATCACCTTCACTTATTCGAATAAGGTTGTATGCACTGCGCAAGTCTAGTTTAGTAAAGATACGTGCCTCTCCTAACTGTTCTACTGCCATTGGCACCAATGGTAAGGATAACGATATTTCACTGTAACAGCGTACATCTTTCTTTTCTACAAGGAAGAATCCAGAGGCAGCAGGTGACATGGAGGGACAGATGAAACTTGAAGATAATACTTCATCAATATAAGCTTCCATAGCTTGAATTTCTGGCTGAGATATAGGTTTATCCTGCTCTTAGGAAGAGGGGCATTAGAGAGCACCTTGATTGTGCAATCCCAAGGTCGATGTTGAGGTAATTGAGAGGCCTTGGTCTTACTGAACACCTCGAGGAGGTCATTATATTAAAAAAAACTGTGGTTAGGTCTTGATGGTCTGTATGCTGGATCTGATTGGTAAAACATGTTACGTATGAGATTATTCAAACGCACCACCATAGCCACATGCTGATAAAATGTCCCATCGCAACACGTGAGCTCAGTTTGCAAAAGTATTCTGTCATGAACCAGACACAGAAGGATCCATAATGCAGGTTTAAACTTTATTGAAAACAGAAGGAATGCAGAAGCATAACCAAAGTCGTGAACAAGAAACAGGTGGGGGTTGCATATCATACTCCACTTTATACTACATTCATTGGGTGTCCACAATTGCAAACTGTTTGAAAAATGACACAAGCTTAGCAGAGTTTAAAGCTGTTCTTGTAAATTAGGCATCAGCTAGAATTAGGGTCTTTTTAAATGCTACAGTACCTCAATATTGAGTATTATATTAAAACATTTTTTACAACCTGCAAATGACTTTTTTAAATTAATGAAATTGTATTAATAAAGTAATTACATTAAAAATAAATTAATAAAATAGTGATAATTAAGCCTGCATTTAAATGTACATGTATTAGCTGATCAAAAGAGACTCCAGCATTCATGCAAAATTATGGCAGTGCATAAAGAATCAGTTCTAAGATGAGTGACAGATCACTTGGCTTAAAATGTCTGACACCATTCTGCTCCTTATTTGATTAAAAAAAAGGACTTGATCATGGCTAGCTAAATACAGATAACTGAAATTGACTTATGCACTTATCCCAAATTTCTGCTGCTTTGACATTTAGTTGTCAAGACAATGACTTGCTAATTGTTAAAGCTTTGTAGGTTAAATTCTTTCATTTTCTTCTTAATAAATGCATTTTCATAATTTCGAAGTGCTTCGAAATTTTAAATAGAAGACAGGTCTGGACTTCAGGCAGCCCCCGTCGCCCCCGGCTTGCTCATCAGGGACAAACTGATTTGTTTAATTATGTTTTATAATTTCTTCAATTGTAAAGCTGCTTTGTGACAATCATCATTGTGAAAAGCGCTATACAAATAAAACTGAATTGAATTGAATTGAATTGTTTAGTACATGCAGTCTTTTACTACAAAGCCTTGCTGTTGTACTTAAAAACTTAAGGAATGGGGCCTTCAGCAATAATGGGGATTTCAGCATTAATTGTGACTTCAGAGATGTATGAGTTACATATGCCATTGGGAACTGACACACCCCCATACCATCGTGTATGCTAAGTTTTGAAATTTTCAGCTAATAGCAATCTGGATGGTCCTTTTTCTCTTTAGCTAACATGATGCTACATCCATGAGTTCCAATAACAATTAGAAATGTATTCTAATCTCGTTTCTTGGTGTTGTGTTATATGGTTTGCTTTTTGCCTGTACAGTAACTTGGTAACTTGCACTTGTAAATGTTGCATAAACCTTTACAGAATAATGTCCATTTTTAATGCAGTGTGACCTGAGGGATTAAAGGTCATGGACATTTAGTTTTGTTTTTTGGCCTTGCTACTTACATGCATAGATTTATTTGAACTCTCTGAATCTTCTGATAATATTATGGACTGGTAATGAAGAATACCTAAATTTTCACATTGTATGTTGAGATATTGTTTTAAAACTGGTAAAACTATTTGCTCATGAATTGTTTATTAATGAGTGCTCATGAACGCTCTGGAATTTATTAAATTGAACCATGCATATCCTGTCTTTGTGTTGTTTTTATTTGAATTTTATCCAATAAGTATATCTATGTTACTGTACTCTGTTTTAATTTACACAACATCCAAATTTAGGTGGAATTGGGTTAAAGTTAAGATTCCTAATACTCGGGGACTTGTAAGCATCTCTTGTACTGAAATGCCTTTCCCGTTTTATCATTGCACCCATTCCAGTTGGCAATTTTCTGTCAATTTTAAAAGGGGTGTGGATAGTGTGGAGACTGAGGCAGAAATTTGTGGTAGTATCCCTCTGTCAGCCACAGATGACACTTCTTTGGATTCGCAGTTAACCCAAACTTCCGAATGTTCCCCAGGACCTGCCCCAAGTAAAACGGTTGGTTTGTCCAGGTGAAAGAAAGGAAGATGACATAATTTATGTCCTGGTGCTGGGGCATTATAGGATTAGACTCCACTTGAACCATCATATGTGTGGGTTACAGCAAATGCAGGCACAAATAATTATAGTCTCGATTGGAGTTTCCTTCTCGACTTTTCTGCATAAAAACCTTCTAGTAATTTACTATTGATAGTTTTATAATTTATGATAAGATAATCATTTTTTATTTATGATAATCAAATGTAAAGAGTAACAACACTGTAGGTTTAAATTAGGCATTATATTTAAATATAGGTACAGCAACTTCTGAAAAATGTTAATTTTGTTGTTTAATTATGTAAAAAAAAAACTAATTACAGGCATGCCGCAAAACTTCTTGGTTACGTATGGCAACTCTCATTCCCTGATGAAGGGAATGGAGGCGTTGTGTCGAGTGCAGCATATATCTCTGACGTATTTTGAAAAGGTCAATGAAATTAAACAAGCAGAATTTGCATAGCCGGTCACCCCCCTAGACTTCCGGGTATAAATAGACCGGTCGCGAAACTGCTCATCATTCTGCCTGAGGAGCAAAAAATCTCCAACAACATCTCCATTTCCTCCATCAGGGAACGAGGATTACCATACGTAAACGAGGTGTTTACTATTTGTCGTTTACTTCGACATTGTGTCAAGTGATGATACTAGGGGTCCTATACAACACGCCACTGCGTTGGCCTGTGACAGGGGTCTACCAAAAGTGCCGACAGGAACCAGTGTGCAGGAGCGCCTCATCTCCAAGAGAAAGAAGAAAGAGAAAGAAAGAATATGAAAAATCACCTAAGACTGACAGAAAAGATGCAGTACAACATAGGAAAAAGGCTCTGGGGTGGGCTCCCCTCAAGGAAAAACACCATGGGACACACATTGTTTCTACTTATGCTGAGTGCAGTCAGGAAAGCCGTCTTCAAGGAGAGGGCTTTAAGTTCCACAGACTGCAAAGGCTCAAATGGGTCTCTCTGTAAGGCCTGTAGGACCACAGAGAGATCCCAAGAGGGCATAAGACATGGTGCCGGAGGGCGCAGCCTTTGAGGAGCCTGACCACCAGATCATGTCTCCCCACCGATCTGCCCCCTAAGGTGTCATGGTATGCCGAAATAGCAGCCACATACACCTTAATGGTGGTTTTTGAAAGACAGTTCCACCTGGTGAAATGGGGCGTCAAATAAGCGAACTTTTTCTACCTCTTGCATATCAGCCAGGTTCAGCCACAGATGGTGTTCCTGGACCACCTGCATGGCCATTGCCCTCCTCGTAGCCTGCACTGTGCTCTTGTAGTCCAGAGGGTGAAGTTGGACACAGAGCACAGATCGTGCAGCTCTTTCAATGCCTGAGCCTGGTAAATTTGCGGGATGTAGGGTAGGGTGGATGCAGCCTGTCCAGCTTCACCACAAGGGCAGAGGAAAACTTGCCTTGGAAAGGGAGCCTCAGATGGTTCCAAGTGCACCGCAACAGCCTTCTCCAACTGAGGGATGTCTTCATCTCCCCTCGAGGGCAGTTAGAGCAGAGGTTCCAATGCCCGGCAACTTGTGCGTTCCACGATTTCGTCACCTCGTGTACTTCTGGAAAAAAAAGGAACTGGGGCCGGTGCGGCTTAGAGTCGCGACCGGCACCCACGGCACCCACTAATTAATTATCCAGCCTAGACCACTGGGGGCAGGGTGGAGAACACCACTGCAGCCCCATGGCTTTGGCAGCCCGGGTTAGTACGGCTGCTATCTCGGCATCAAGTTCTGACTGACGCCCTGCCCCCGAAGGGGTTTGCTCAGCAGAGTCATCAGCCTCGAATAGGTCCAGCACACTCCCACTTGCTGCTACCCACATAGTCTGGGGATGAGGCCCATGCAGAGAAAACAGCAATCGTGTCGGTCATTGAAGGTGATGAGCTGACCATACCCAGAAACACACTGCCAAGAAGACATTTCAAAAAATATGTCTCTCAGCTTACTCAGGTATGGGAGTGATTACATCCTCAATAAATACACAAGCTTATATTGTGATTAAAGAAATGGTTCACAGGTGTTACAAATACTGTTTGTTGATAGTCAAATCAACGCCGGCATGCGGATAAACAAAGTCTGCAAGTACTTCACTGTGCCTTGGAAAAGTTGTGACCTACACAGGTACTAACAGTGGTTTTACATTTTGAGTGAACTTTTGTTAACTGTTTTCTCTATTGTTGGACAGAGCACACTGTGTTATCCACCTGTTCTGCTAAATGCTTCGAGTAAAGCAGACATTGTTAGAGACTTACCGTAGAACATGAGAAGCTGCTAAAATTGAGATTCTACGTTGAAATTTTAGGCTGTGATTTTCAACGTAATAACGTTTTTTGCGAGTTATATATGCTTTGAGTCATCTACAGACTGTGTTATTAGTTACATAGTGTGCTAAAGTCAAGTGCATGTTTCAGCGAGCTTGTGAATTAGGCAAGCACAAAGGGATTTCAAGGATGTGAAGTGTATTTTTGCGAGATGGGTTTTGCAAAACAATAACCCTCTAGAGCAAAGTTTGCATGTTCAGTCTACAAGTTGGTGAGCGCGAAAATTTTTCCGCTTTATGAGGAGTGTATATCTTTTCCCAGATTTTTGGTGGATCCACTGTCACCACAGATGTGTAATTTAAAATAGGCTATTGAGTTTAAAACTTCGGTAACAGATCCCACTGAGGCGAGACGTATTTAGAACCAATATGTGCAGTTTATTTACAAAGTGATAAACAAACAAACATAACCATGACTAAACTTGACTAGATAATACTTAATATAAACCAATAAACATAAACCAAAATTAACCCCCCGAAGTCTCCATCTGCCTTTTTAATGCTAATGGTAAATGTTACTTAAATACTCCTCTGTTTAAGGTCATAAAAGTTAAATAAATACAATACAATACAATTGTAAAGGGTTTACCTTTATTTTGGTATTCTTAAAAAAAATTAAAAATTATAAAAATACACAGGATGCACTCACCGCCGTCTCTTTCTAAGCAAACTTATTTAACCATCACAGTCACTGCTGGTCCACATAGACTATTACCTGCTCATATATGAAAAAAGCTGATTGAAAATAAAAGGTCTTGACTTCTGTTATGACGTCTCATTTTTGCTTCTATGGTGTGTTATAAGTGGTCCATTAGAGGAGGGGTCTTTGTTTCCTCCACAGGTGTGAAACACATCAATATTTACGACCATTGACACTCTTTTGCATACTGTCTTTTTAATTCAAAAAGTGTCATACAAAAGTTAAATCAATTTATTGTTGTATGTGACTAAGTGTAAAAAAAATAATTTTCACGAAGTGTAGAAAAATCTCTGGTCCACCACATTCAGTACTCAAAGATCTCAGTACTCAAACAGATTTTTAGTGTGTGTCTGGTCTTATTTCGGTGATTTAAAAAAAGAGAATTTTTAACTTATTACGAATAAACATTATTTTCTCAAAAAAAAATAAAAACATGTATGCATGTGGTTGATATATAATTTTGTAGCTTAGTTTGTGCTGTATTTAGTGTTATAATACTTTAAAATTAACGTTTTTTGAGGGCCTAAAAAGCAGAAAATCAGAGCATGTCTAAACATGTCCAGGGCCATCTTGGAGCTTGGCTGTGGAGCAGCGGCCATCTTGGAGCTTGGAGCTTGGCAGTGGAGCGGCGGCCATCTTGGAGCTTGGCAGTGGAGCGGCGGCCATCTTGGAGCTTGGCAGTGGAGCGGCGGCCACCTTGGAGCTTGGCAGTGGAGCGGCGGCCATCTTGGAGCTTGGCAGTGGAGCGGCGGCCATCTTGGAGCTTGGCAGTGGAGCGGCGGCCATCTTGGAGCTTGGCCGGCGGCCATCTTGGAGCTTGGAGCGGCGGCCATCTTGGAGCTTGGCAGTGGAGCGGCACGGCCATCTTGGAGCTTGGCAGTGGAGCGACGGCTTGGCATGGAGCGGCGGCCATCTTGGAGCTTGGCAGTGGAGCGGCGGCCATCTTGGAGCTTGGCCGTAAGCCGAAAGCGGGGGTTGCAGGGTTCCCTCATTCGTTAACCAGACAATGACCGGGGAACCGCTTAGCTGCAACGCATAATCTATATATTCCACCAGGGACTAAGGAATTTTTCCCCTGGCCTATAATCCGAATAGCATCATGCAGGCCATGAGAAATAATGTATCAAAAAAAATCCTGGACATACAGCAGCTGGCTGGGTTCATTTTTTGCAGTGGATTGTAATGTAACAGATCCCACTGATGCGAGATGTATTTAGAACCCAAGTGTGCAGTTCATTTACAAAGAGATAAACAAACCTGACTAGATAACACCCCAATATAATATAAACCAATAAACATAAACTATACTTAACTAACTTGACTTACTTACTTACTTTGACAAGACATGAACATTAGCACAAACATGACACAGACTCACCAAGCAGTGGTACAAAGGGCTATATATACACTCAAGACTAACACAGAAGAGATTAACTAAACAAAAGACACGAGAACAATAAGCAACACACGACCAAACTAACCAATGAAAACAAGACAGAAGGACAGGGGAAACACATGCCAGGAACACAAGAGGAACAAGGGCAGACCAGGAAATAAACAAAGGTATGAACAAGGGAGAAGAACTTAAAAACATAAAGTATGAACTATAAAACACAAACAATATAAACATGAAACATGATCTAACAAACATGAACATATAAACAAATATTAAACATAAACATTAGACAAATACATGACAAACAGGAAGCAAAACATGACACAAGAAACACAATCCTTACACTTCTCACATAGCTTTATTTACTTTTATCTGATAAATTTTTTGTTTAATTATAACAAATATTTTAAGACTTTAAAGCCATGTAAAAAATATTAATAAATTAAATCAATAGTTAATTAACATCCTGATTATTTTTTGTCACACCTATCTTGGAGTAGGGGGCCATCTCACTTACCCTATAAGGTTTGGGAGGATAGGGGGATATGAGCTAAAATTGCTGTTGTATACCACATCACACTTACACTTTAGGAAGCCACCGTTCTGACACTTACACGCCTGAAGCCCACTTTTCCTATTCCTGTAATGCACAATGTAGTGTAGGCTAAAACATATATACATACTGTGTATTTTGAGGCTTAAAGTACCTGAGCGGGGACCAAGATCATTTTCATCTTTCAGCGTAGAGGTGTAATTTCCCCTACTATGCCCTGCACCCCTGCTATATTTACAAAAACACATTATAACAAATGTTGCCATAGTATCAGGGGGAAATATTATTTAATTGAAGCAAGAAACCCAGTTAAGACAACTCCAAACCTCTACACCACAATCGCAACTGTGCCACATACATCATCTGAAGCAGTTCAGAATTAGTATTTATCTAATAACATGACAAAAACATAAGTTAAATTAAAATAAAATGCATCGTATTTAAAGACTGTAAGCCAGTGGTATCGCTCGTCTGCACTAGACTCGAAGTGGCCAACAAACTCCTTCCTGGGCTGAGGTTAACAGACCTCTCCTCACGATGTCTAGCTTTTTTGGAAAAGTCAGTCTTAAAAACAGAATTTTATGCATGTCTGAAACCAAGTCAAATTCTCCGCCTCCTTCAGCCATTGTGTGTGTCAAACTCTGACCAACCAATCAGAGGACAGAAAAATGCTGCTGTTCTTGTGTGATATAGTTTAAGTTACATGGCTACTGATTCTGAAGGCCCTGGGCAGATTAGATTAACATGGCACCACATAGAAGCTGAAATCAGATTAGAACTGGGTTTGAGTATCAGTTCTCCTCTGACCAGATACCCGGTTACCCATGCTTCAGCAAAATTTCTGTGGTCTTGTCCATATGGCCATTTAGAAGACAAGAGATCACTGGAAACTGCCTTATTGTCTTCAATTGATGGTGCCGTGGTGAGCTAGAAATGACAAAGAACAGACATATGTTAGTGTACATGCCATTTTGTGTATTATGTGTAGGCCAGGTTAAAGAAATGTGTCTTTAAACTAGTTTTTAAACTGGCAGAGTGTGTCTGCCTCCCGAACAGTGCAGGGTAAATTATTCCAAAGTTTAGGTGCTGGATAAGAAAAGAATCTGCCACCTGCAGTTGATTTTGTTATTCTAGGTATTATCAGATTGCCTGAGTCCTGAGAGCGCAGCGGATGTGGAGGACTATAATAGGATATGAGCTCGTCAGGTACTAAGGTGCTAAACCATTTAGGGTAATTAACAAGATTTTTTGAAATCTATTCGATATTTAATTGGGAGACAGTGCAGTGTTGACAGAACCAGGCTAATATGATCATACTTTTTGGTTCTAGTAAGAACTCTGCTGCTGCGTGCGTTTGGACCAGCTGGAGCTTGTTTATTAGGCATGCAGATGCAGAACACCACCCCCAGTAAAGCGTTACAATAGTCTAATCTTGAGTTCATGAATGCATGAACTAAAATTTCTGCATTTGACCTCGAGAGCATAGGTCGTAGTTTAATATATATTTTAAGATTATAAAATGCATTTTATTACATTTCTAGCATTGCACACAAATGCTAGAAATGTGGCTCTCAAAGGAAAGATTGCTGGCAAAAAGCACACCTAAGTTCCTACTTAACGATGAAGGGTTGACAGAGCAGCCATCAAGTGTTAGACAGTGATCTAGATTATTACAGGCAGAGGCTTTATTGCCAATAATGAACACCTCTGTTTTTTCAGTATTTAGCAATAAGAAATTATTTGTCATACAGTTTTTTATATCAACTATGCATTTAGTTATTTTTTCAAATTGGTAAGTTTCGACGGGTTGGCGAAGAAATATATAGCTGTGTCTCAGTATCTGAGTCCTGACTGGAAATCCTCACAAATATCATTTTTCTAAGAAAAAATGTAATTGTGATGATACTACCTTTTCTAGCATCTTAGACAGAAATGGGAAGTTTGAGATCAGTCTTTAATTAACTAGATCTTTGGGATCAAGTTGTGGCTTAATAACAGCCAGTTTAAATGTTTTGGGGACATATCCTAATGACAATGATGAATTAATTATATTCAGAAGCGGACCTATGCCATCAGAAGGGGACCTATGACATCAGACACCTCTTTTAAGAGCTTATATAGAATAGGGTCTAACATACATGTTGTTGGTTTAGATAATTTGATGAGTTTAATTTCTTTTATCTTCTATTGCTTCTCTGTATAGTAACAAATGAGTAAAATTGTTCCTCGGGGAATCTATAGTGCACGATTTGATACTGTGGCTGTTTGCTGGAGGTTCAGAATTTTATCTCTGATAGTATCAATCTTGAAATTAAAGTAATTCATAAATTCATCACTGCTGTGCTGATGGGAAATGTCAACACATGTTGATGCTTTGTTTTTAGTTAATTTAGCCACTGTATTGAATAAATACCTAGGGTTATGTTTGTTCTCTTCTAGAAGAGATAAAAAGTAATTAGATCTAGCAGCAGTTTTTAATGCATTTCTGTAGGATAGGCTACTTTCCCGCTATGCAATACGAAATACCTCTACATTTTTGGGCTGCTCTCTTTAAGGCAAGTGTGTGCTTATTATACCACAGTGCCAAACTATTTTCCTTTATCTTTCCTAAGCATAACGGAGGAACTGTATTTAAAGTACTAGAAAAGACAGTCTCCATATTTTCAATTATATCATCCAGTTTTTCAGAGCTATTGGATATGCCGGGGTATTGGGATAAATCAGGAAGATTACAGTAGCCAGTACAAACATTACAGGAGCTTTATTATTACCATCTATTTCTTTGGATAATATTAGATAAACCACCATTACTTCAAATGATTTATACCTGAAACCTGATCTCTGAGAAACACTGAAAATATTATTATAAATTGATGCAACCCCCCTCCGCCTTTACCTTTCCTTTCAGACGCGGCTCATATTTATAACAGTAATTTTGGGGTGTAGACTCATTTAAAATGACAATCATCTGGTTTTAGTTACGTTTCTGTCAAACAGAGCACATCTAGATTATAACTAGTGATTATATCATTTACAAAAAGCGCTTTTGTACAAACAATATAAATACAGAAAAACCCCAAAAGTTCGCTTCAGTAATTTAATTAATATAGATATTCATAATTCAGAGAATACTGAACACACAGCCTGCACCTCTGATCTGAAGCTAGGATTGTTAAACATTAGATCTCTTACTTCTAAAGCGCTTATGGTTAATGAAATGATCTCAGATCTGGATTTTGACATTTTGTGTTTAACAGAATTTAAACGAATTAAACGACTAAACCGAATGAGTATGTAGCATTAAATGAAGCTAGTCCTCCAGCATTCAGCTACATACATCAGCCTCGCCCAAATGGTAGAGGAGGAGGCGTCGCAGTTATTTATAATAATAATCTAACTATCGTACAGAAACATGGACAAAATTACAGTAACCTTACATCTGCAGAGACAAATAATAAGCAAGAATCAGTCGATTTCTTATTTACAGACCCCCAGGACCGTACTCCGAATTTCTTAATGAATTTGCAGAATTCCTGTCTAACCTGGTTGTCTCTGTTGATAAAGCGTTAATTGCTGGAGACTTTAATATTCATTTTGAAAACTCTCAGATGACCCGCTGAGAACAGCATTTATGTCCTTACTCAACTCAGTGGGAGTAAATCAGTGTGTAATAGGACCCACTCATAAAGCAGGTCACACATTAGATTTAATATTATGTTTCGGAATAAGTATAAGTAATATAGTAACAATTCCTCAGTGCGAAATTATTTCTGATCACCATCTTATATCATTTAAAATGCGTCATACTAATAATGCACACGTAGCGCCGCGCTACCGCTTTAAACGTACACTTACATCAACTTCTGCTCAGAGCTTTATTAGTTATCTTCCAGAATTGGAAGATAACTAATTGTCATTGTATCTCCGTCTGATCCAACAGAACTCGAGCAGGCGACTGAATACATAGATGCCGCATTCCGCTATACATTAGATAACGTGGCTCCAGTTAAAAGAAAAAATAATTAAAGATATAAGAAACTTGCTCCTTGGTATAATGAACACACACGCTCTTTAAAACCAGAGGGGCCGTAAACTAGAACGTTAATGGCGCCAAACTAGATTGTTGGTTTTCCAGGCAGCATGGAAAGAGGGAATTCCTAGCTTATAAAAAAGCTCTTAGTGTAACTAGATCAACGTATCTTTCTAACCTTATTGAAAATAATAAAAATAATCCTAGATTTCTATTTGACACCGTCGCAAAATTAACTAGGAATAAGATGACCTCAGAAAACCTGCACCATAACTGCGTGCAGCAGTGAGGATTTCATGAACTTTTTTGATAATAAAATTGCAAACATTAGGCAGAAAATTCACGCTTTAAAACCAGACCTTTCGAATGATTCTGATGAACAACTAACCGCATCAGATCAGAACTTAGAAAGTTTTACTCCTCTGGAAGAGAACAACCTAATCACACTCATCTCTTCCACCAAATCGTCAACTTGTGTATTAGATCCTATACCAACACACTTTCTTAAGCAGATAGAACCGGCAGTATCAGAACCCCTGTTGAAAATAGTTAACTCTACACTCAGCAGTGGGTATGTTCCGAAATCTTTTAAATTAGCAGTTATTAAACCTTTAATTAAGAAACCTGACTTCGACCACAATGAGCTGTTGAACTACAGGCCGATATCGAACCTTCTCTAACCTTCCGTTTATCTCCAAAATCCTAGAGAAGGTAGTAGTGCAGCAGTAATGTTTCATATTTACAAAGAAATAACATACATGAACTTTATCAATCAGGATTCAGGCCTCATCACAGCGCAGAGACAGCACTGGTCAAAGTAGCAAATGATCTCTTACTGGCATCCGATTAAGGCTGTGTCTCGTTGCTTATATTACTTGACCTTAGTGCAGCTTTCGACACCATAGATCACGATATTCTTCTTGACAGATTAGAAAAAAATTTGTAGGAATTAAAGGCATGGCTCAGGTCCTATTTAACCGATTGTTACCAGTTTGTAGATTTAAATGGTGATTATTCTGCATGCTCCCTTGTAAAGTATGGTGTTCCACAGGGCTCGGTTCTAGGTCCACACTTCTTTTCTCTCTTTTTACATGCTGCCTCTGGGAAACATAATTCGTAAGCATGATATCATTTTCCACTGTTACGCTGATATGACACAGTTATATGTCTCATCAAGGCCTGATGCGAAAGGCCAGTTTAATAAAATTGAGCAATGTGTGAAGGAAATAAGGGATTGGTTGTTATGCAATTTCCTCTTGCTTAACCCTGACAAGACGGAGGTTCTGGTTCTAGGACCACAGGTAGCTAAAAGTAAGCTTCCTGATCACACCCTTAACCCTAGACAGTCTTTCTGTTTCACCAAGTGCAAACAGTAAAAAGATCTGGGTGTGATTATAGACTCCAATCTCTCATTTGAAGCCCATGTTGACAATATTACCAGGATAGCGTTAAAATAAGAAATATCTTGTCACTTAATGATGCCGAAAAATTTGTTCATGCGTTTATCACATCCAGGCTGGATTACTGTAACGCTTTACTGTCTGTAATGTTCAACTAGGTGCATTAATAAACTTAACTTAGTCCAGAACGCAGCAGCAAGAGTTCTTACTAAAACTAAAAGATATGAGCACATCACGCCGGTCTTATCCACACTGCATTGGCTCCCAGTGAGATACCTCATTGATTTTAAAATACTACTTTTAACTTATAAAGCTCTAAATGGTCTCGCGCCGGAGTACCCAAGCAAACTTCTAGTGTCTTATGTTCTGCCACGCCTACTTCGATCAAAGGATGCAGGCTGCCTGTCAGTACCGTGCATTATAAAAACTACAGCAGGGGGCAGAGCCTTTTCTTACAGAGCCCCAAAGCTATGGAATAGCCTCCCTATGTATGTTCGGGAATCAGACACAGTCTCAGTGTTTAAGTCCAGGTTAAAAACGTATTTATTTAATCAAGCATTTTGTATTGATTCCCCTTAGATACAGTGGCCCAATGCCACACCTCTGAGGGTCCTTCCCACGGGAGGTACACCAGTCAATGAACACACGCCACTTCAGGTAGTGCAGCCGCCTCGTGGAGGGGCTCTAGCCTGAAAAATGGCATTTACCACTGCGGATCCTCCTGGTCCCATCCAGAGACCACAGGAGGTTCCAGAGATCTGGGCGTGGGTGCCAGATCGTGCCCCTTCCCTAGGGGAAAAGGTCCCTCCTCAGAGGAATCAGCCAGGGAGGAGTCACTGCCAACAGGACCATCTCGGAGAACAAAGTCCTGTTGGGCCAGTAAGGTGCCATGAGCAGTAGGTGCTCCTTGTCCTCCCTGACCTTGCACAGAACCTGTGACTTGAGCAACTCTTTGGGCCAACTGTGTGGAAAGTGCAGCCGTGGGCCAGACCACTCCCCAGCGGCTGCCTGCCTGTTGCACACCGCTCCCCGGCCCGTGGCAGACGCATCTGTCGTAATGACAACGTGTCTGGACACCTGTCCCATGGGCACTCCTGCCCGTAGGAACACTGTGTCCCCCCAGGGACTGAGAGTTCAGCAACACAACGGGGTGACGTGCACCCTGTGTGAGCTGTTGCTCCATGCCCATCTCGGGACCAGGTCGCAGAGCCAGTGCTGAAGCGGTCTCATGTGCATCAGGCCCAACGGAACCACTGCGGCTGAAGATGCAAAATGCCCCAGGGGCCTCAGATGGAGCTCACACATTTCAGCACTGCCTGGGCTCTCTCGGGGGAGAGCCGAGCCATTATTGCAGGGTGGATACCGAGAAAAGAAATACTCTGCACGGGGGAGAGTCTGCTCTTTTCCCAGTTGGGCTGCTGCAGCCTTTGCAGTGGGCTGTCTCCGGGAGGAAGCAGAACCGTGGAGGAGTTTTCACAGCAGTTTTATGCGGTGAAAAAGCAGAGAGAGGCGATAAGCCACATCCTGCCTCGGTGTCCCCGAAGAGACCACCTGGTGAAATGGGGACATTCAGACATGGAGCGCAGTTCCTGCAGGAGCTCTGGGTTAGGCCCCTCCTCGTGCAGCTCTTTCAACATCTGGGCCTGGTAAACCTACAGGATGGCCAAGGCATGTAGGGCAGATGCAGCCTTTCCAAAAGAAGCATAAGCCATTGCCACGAGGGCAGAAGAAACTTACATGCCTTGGAAGGGAGCCTTGGACGGCCCCTCCAAGTGGCGGCTGACTGCGGGCACAAGTGCACAGAGAAATATGTCCTTCAGCTAACAAGGCGCTCTACGAAGAACAAAGGAATTTTTGCTCAGGTGCCGCTGCGGGCGTCACCGACACACACAGGAATCCTCTCGCCACTTCTGGGTTGGCCGCCACCGCCACGAGGGAGAGACCTCTGATCGTGCTGCCGCTGCTCCAGTGACGCAAAGAGGTAATCGCCTTCAAACGCTTCTTCTTTCTGGCTGTCGCTTTCAAAAGCTTTCGCATTGGGCTCCGAAAAACAGAACGATGAGCAGTTTTGCGGCCGGTCTATTTATACCCGGAAGTCTGGGACGTAACCGGCTATGCACTTTCTGTTTGTCCAATTTCATTAGCCTTTTTAAAATACATCAGAGGTATTCGGACTCCCAAAACGTTACCCCTAGTGTCGTCACTCGACACAACATCGGAGTGAACGACAGATAGGGAAATAGAGCACTTTCATCAGGTTTCTTAGTGGGTGCGTCACTGAGTGGGAAGAATCTGTTTAATGTTTTTGTCGGAACTTAAAAGCGGTGTTTTGACCCGCGACTATGTGGACTCACAGTCACCCAGTTGCCCTGCTTCACGGGCTCTAGGACCAGAACTGGATCATGTACAGGATTCCCTGAACTATTAGCATCCAAAACCGAATCTACAGCCCTCACATTCTTACTATTCCTAATTACAACGAAGCTGCCAGTGATCCAGACCCCATCTTCACCCCAGACCTGTCGGACCCTTCCCTGTGACCTGCTCCAGTTGATAATACATCACCAGGATGACCAAAGATGTCCCATTCTGCCAGCTGTTCTTTAAGGACTTACGATTTCAGTTGCTCACACACACAATGTAACCACATTCCTGCTACCTGTTTTTCACCCAAATGAGGATGGGTTCTCTGTTGAGTCTGGTTCCTCTCAAGGTTTCTTCCTATTTCCATCTCAGGGAGTTTTTATGCTTTCTGTTTCGTTGTCATCTTATAATTTCTTCGATTGTGTAAAGCTGCAATGACCATTGTAAAAAGCGCTATACAAATAAAATTGAATTGAATTGAATTAAAGTTTGAATGCGTGTCTCTAATTCTGAAACCTTCTCTGTCAGCCTGACTATTTCTCTACATTTATCGCATGTAAAGCCCTCACTGCCGACAGAGAGAGATAAACTATACATATGGCAAGTGGTGCAGACAACAATAGCAGGAGAGGAAGCCATTACTCACCGTAAAGAATAAATGATTCCAAAGTACCGCTGTTGTTTGATGCACTCGGGAAAGAAGAAAACAGCAGAACAGAAACGCGACTGGAAACGCAAAATAACAAACCATCGAACAATGCTAACACGCTACACACACGGATTTAAATAAACAGTTTTGATATTAGAAAATGGTGGGATTTAAGTTATTTTTAAGTTATTTTTTGTTAATATAATCAACAGAGAGTGAAAAAAATATAAGGATTTAACAAAAAGTGAAGCTAGCGAAACTACACGAAACTATACTAGCAAACTGCTCAGCAGCACCACAAACAGGAAGTGATGTTCCAGGTTGAATGATTTTGATGTCTTCCTATTTAATGCTAGCAAAGTAATGAGGTAATCAGGTGTTTTAATTAGTGGGACATCTAAAATTTTCTAGGAGGTAGGTCTAGAGCAGTCCTTCTCATCGGAGCGATGCCGGGGGGGCGCGTGTGACCCCGGGGAACATGTTTTTTTTAGCCGCAGGGAGTAGGGGTTTTTTTGCCTTTAATTTAAGGCAAATTGATGCACTTTAAGTCTTTTCTGTTACAGACTAAAAAACAATGTTAATAAAGTTATTCTTTGTTGTAAGTTGATCTATATTTCTTTCTTTTTTTTGTTTTCTTTAATGTTAATAAGGATACGATGTTGTGCAGAGGTGTACTTACTAACAATTTTATAGACAAATGATACTATTTACAGTCGCAGCGGGGGGCGTAACAGAAAATAATTGAGAAGCATTGGTCTAGAGGAACAGTGCTTTGCCATATGGTTAAATTTCAAAAACACAATTACCTGCCTTAAAGGCTAAAAACAATCCAAAAACCAATCTGAATTACATATTGTCTGTATTATTTGTTTTCTAATTAGCCCTTTGGACACTTTGAAGGTATAAATCTGGAGATAGGAATAAAGTCCTGTTAATTCTCTTTGTATATACTGTAACTAAAACTGTAATCCCTATTCTCCCTTGATCTGTATTCAAATTAATCTGATTCTGTCATCCATGTCTCTATCCTAAATCTCTAACTACTATGCAATTGTACAAGTTTTAATAAATACATACATTTGTACCTTTTAAGATTTTTAATATGTTAAATTATTTGTATCAAAAAAAACAAATTAAGTTATGCATTATAATTTATTCAGCTAAAAATCATTTAAAGATTATGTAATTAATAAATATTTAAAATGAGTCATAAAATCAGGAAAATATATACACAGCTTTTTACACACTTCCTTTTAATATATAAAGTACACACATTTTAGTAGTTCAGCTATATAAGAGCTGAGTAGGAAGAGTTGTGTCTTGGAGAAAATGTATTTTAAAAAGATATTTTTTTCCAAACAGGATATACATATTTATGGGTCAAATGATTCTCTTTGAAAGGGACTTAAGACTATAGGCAACAAAACTGAACATTAGGGTCATAGATAAAAAAGATACCATTCTCAGCAGATTTTTGCTATGCCTTCATAATTTGCAACCAATTCCTTTTTATATCCTTAAAAGGAAATAAAGTAAGTAAAATGTTGTGTTTTTGTTTTTCAATGCAATATCCAAATTGAAATATATCATTATTCTGTATGTCTACAATGTATCCAGGCAAAATGTAGTCATAGGGATTTGGAGTCACTAATACCCTTTTTCTTTCAAAGGTGGAGAAAATAAACATCAACCACAGTGCTTTTCATAAAGGCATCTTCCCAGAATTAATTTGGATAGATTTGTTCTTCACAGTTGTCCTCGATATTTGTTTTTATTGGCCTTTCTATGAAAAATGCATCCGATGGCTGCTGCAGTGTCTGTCACAAGACTCTAAATTGTCATTAAAATGTCTGGATGGCACACTATTACAAATAATTCAACTGGGGAAATTTTGTTAAAAAGTACTAACAGGAATTTTTGTAAGTAATGCATTTGCATGACATGTGTGGGAGTGGCTCAACGTTTTTACATTTACAAAATCACATTTTCTGGGCAGACATTGCAGCCTTTATCTGATTACACATAATGTCATAAATACAAGAATGTACACAGACAAATAGCACAAGTAGAAAATATATTAGACATTCCCGTCAGCAAATGTCTATGCCCTACGTGACCTCCTTAGTCAAAGATATAGTGCACAATTATTCTAATCAGATCCATAGTATAAGTGAGGGCCTGGCTAAAAGAAAGACCTCTTTTAAGCCAGTGCAGACTCCACAGAGATGGAGAAAATGACCTGAATTCTGTACATCTCTTCTCAATGGGCCTTCTCTATATATCCATGTACACCAATCAATGTTACAACGAGGGAAAAAACTATTTGATCCCATGTTAATTTTGTACGTTTTTCCACTTTCAAAGAAATGATCAGTCTATTCAGTTTATTCTAACAGTGAGAGACAGAATTACAAACATCCAGAAAAAAAAACGTTTCAAAAGTTATAAATTGATTTGCATTTTAACGAGTAAAATAAGTATTTGATTTACAAAACAATACCTAGTACTTGATACTTTGTACTTTTTTGTAGTTGGCTACGAGGTTTGCACACATTTCAAGATGAATTTTATTCCACTTCTCTTTGCAGATCCTCTCCAAATCATTAAGGTTTCAAGGCTGACATTTGGCAACTCAAACCTTCAGCTCCCACCTCATATTTTCTGGAGACTAACTAGGCCACTTCGAGACTTTAATTTCCTTTAAGGGCAATCCTTTGTTGCCCTGTCAATCTTAAAAAGTGTAGTTTCTGTAGCTTTGCTTTTTGTTAAATCCTTATATTATTTTTACTCTCTGTTAATTATATCAACAAAAAATGACTCAACCCCCCCTTTTTTTAAACATTTAAACTCTTTTGATGTTCGCTGTTAATTAAAATTTGTGTGTGTAACATGTTAGC
Organism: Bagarius yarrelli; assembly: GCA_005784505.1. Lineage (NCBI taxonomy): Eukaryota > Metazoa > Chordata > Actinopteri > Siluriformes > Sisoridae > Bagarius > Bagarius yarrelli. Next base: position 5,618,205 of record VCAZ01000022.1, read on the forward strand.
ATTGTTCGCGGGTTTGTTATTTTGCGTTTTTTGTACTATTGTTTTCTTCTTTCCCGAGTGCATCAAACAACAGCGCTACTTCGGAATCATTCATTATTTACAATGAGTAATGGCTTCCTCTCATGCCATCGTTGCCTGCACCACTTCATATGTACAGTCTATCTCTCTGTCGGCGGTGAGGGCTTTACATGTAATAAATGTAGAGAAATAGTCAGGCTGACAGAGAAGGTTTTAGAATTAGAGACACACATCAAAACTTCAATTGAAAATAGTAAGAATGTGAGGGCTTTAGATTCGGTTTTGGATGCGACTTGTTTATGGAATCCCGTACTTGATCCGGATCTGGTTCCGGTTCTATAGGCGGTGCAGCAGGGGAACTGGGTGACTGTGAGGCGGCATAGTAGCAGGTCAAAACACTGCTCAGTTCTGACTAAAACACTGAACAGGATCTCCCCACTCAAAAGATGCACCCACTAAGAAACCTGATTAAAGGGTTCTAGTTATTGGTGATTCTATTGTACGGAACGTGAAAATAGAGACAGCTACCATAGTCCAATGTCTACCGGGAGCCAGAGTGCCTGACATCTTGGCAAATTTAAAAGTGCTGGCTAATGCTAAACATAAATTCAGTAAGATTTTTATTTACGTCGGCGCAAATAATGTTTGACTTCGCCAGTTGGAGATCAATCAAAATAATTTTAAAGAGGTGTGTAAATTCGCAAATACGATGTCAGACACAGTAATCTGCTCTGGTCCCCTCCCTGCTTACCGTGGTGACGAAATACATATAGCAGATTGTCATCACTTAATAGCTAGATGTCTAAACGGTGCCCGCGAAATAACATTGTTTACATAGACAATTAGAGGAGTTTTTGAAGCAGGATTGACCTGATTAAAAGAGATGGTATTTATCCCTCCTGGGGTGGTGGCGCTATTCTCTTTGTAAATTTGGCAAATAGTCTTAGAGTTGGCACTGGAGCCCAGGATAGGAAACAGACAGACTGGCTAAACCGACTGTCTGCTAGCTGTCTCATCTCACAGGCCACACAGAATTCAGTTAATTGTCTGAAATTCAGTTAATTGTCTGGTGTCTTTTCCCCGAATTAGAATACAATAAATGCCCAAACCAGCTTACAGCAACACAGAGAAACAAATGATAAAGTTTGGTTTATTAAATATCAGGTCCCTTGCTGCAAAAGCGCTTTTTGTAAATGAGATGATCACTAGTTATAATATAGATGTGCTCTGTTTGACAGAAACCTGGCTAAAACCAGATGATTACGTTACTTTAAATAAGTCACCCCAAAATTACTTTTATAAACATAAGCCGAGTCCAAAAGGTAAAGGCAAAGTGGTTACCTAAATTTATAATAATATTTTCGATATTTCTCAGAGAGCAGGTTTCAAGTATAAATCGTTTGAAGTAATGGTGCTTCATCTAACATTATCCAACGAAAAAAAAAGCTAATAATAAATCCCCTGTAATATTTGTACTGACTATTGTATACATGCCATCAGACAGATGATTTTTTTTTTAACAGAGTTAGTGCTGGCTGCAGATAAAGTCTTAATTGTTGGTGATTTTAATATACATGTCCAAAATGAAAAAAAAAAAAGTTCTACAAATTCTAAAGTCTATTGGAATTAGACAACACATTTCAGGTCCTACTCATAATAAAAAACATACTCTAGATTTAATACTGTCACATAGAATTGATGCTAATGATGTTGAAATTCTGTTTGCGTGATGATATTTTAGATAATTTTCTAGTTTTGTGTAAACGCAATATAGCTAGAACTATAAATTCTAAAACTTGTTACAAGTATGTTAGAATCATCACTTCTACCACAAAAGACTGTTTTGTAAGTAATCTTCCTGATTTATCCCAATTTCCCAGCATATCCAATAGCACGGAAAACCTCGATGATGTAATAGAAAATATGGAGACTGTCTTTTATAGTACTTTAAATACATTTTCTTCATTACACTTAAGAAAGATTAAGGAAAAGAGTATGGCACCTTGGTATAATTAGCACACACTCCCCCTCTATCTATCATAGTACTAAGACTGCTCTAATTAGAGTTACAAATTACCTACTGCTATCAGCTGATAATGGTTGTCTCTCCCTATAAGTGCTATTGGACCTCAGTGCTGCATTTGATACTGTCGGCCACAACATTCTTTTGAATAGATTATATAGCTTTGTTGGCATCAGAGGAAGAGCGTTAGCATGGTTTAAATCATAATTATCTGACCGCCAATCATTTGTAGCAGTAAATAAAGAGGCATTATATTGTTACGATATGTTACCCCTGAGAGATATTATTAGAAAACATGGTGTTAGTTTTCACTGCTATGCTATTAAAACTCTAAAAGCTATATATTTCTTTGCAACCTTGCGAAACAATTCGGAAAAGTAACTGAATGCATAGTTAATATAAAAAACTGGATGACAAGGTGTTAATTATCAGAAATAAAGCCTCTGCCTGTAATAATCTAACACTTGATGGTTGCTGTGTCAACCTTTCATCGTTAGTTAGGAACTTAGGTGTGCTTTTTGACAGCAATCATTCCTTTGAGAGACACATTTCTAGCATTTGTAAAAATGCATTTTATCATTTTAAACTTTGGAATAATTTACCCTGCACTGTCGCAGACACACTCTGTCAGTTTAAAACTAGATTAAAGACACATCTATTTAACCTGGCCTACACATAATACACACATTTTTATTATTCAAATCCGTTAAAGGATTGTTAGGCTAGTCAGGTCAGTTAGGATTGAATAGTCAGGTCAACCCGGAACACCTTCAATAACACACAGTATATTTATATATCATAAGTCAAATGGTATCTACACTAACATATGTCTGTTCTTTGTTATTCCGAGCTCACCGTTGTCGCCATCACTTGGAGACAATAAGGCAGTTTCTCAGTGATATCTTGTCTTCTAGACGGCCATCCAGACAAGACTATGGTAAATTTGCATGGGTTAACCTACTGGTTTAACTGGTCAGAGGAGAACTTAGCCCGACTAAGGTTTCTCCCAAGGTTTTTTTTCTCCATTCTGTCACTGATGGAGTTTTGGTTTCTTGCAGCTGTCGCCTCTGGTTTGCTTAGTTGGGGACTCTAAATTTATATAGATAAATTGAGTTTTTTAATGAGTGGGGGCAGTCTGTCATCATGTGACAACAGATGTACAACAGATGTTTCCCTCACAAGGAGCAGACGTGAGGTCATGAGTGGCATCTATGTATATCTGAGGTATGTGGGTAGAATGTCATTTCTCATGGCACATAAATTGCCTAGAGATGCTGGTAGTGTTTAAAGTGCTGAAACAGTTCTTGCCACACCTGAGCATCCAACACCTGCTACTATGCACAAACAACATTGTAGTCGCATACATCAACCACCAGGAAGGTCTTTGCTTGCTATACAAGCTAGTTCCCATTAAATCTCGCATTCATTATATTATATCACATTCTACTATACATTAAACAGACGCTTTTGTCCAGATCAACATACAAAGTGCTTTGAGTCAGATCATTAAACAGCTCACTACTGGTACAATAGTCTAGCACAATGGTGGAACAAGTCTAGCAGTACTTGTGGATCTGAGGGAGCGTAGTGCTATGCGTGGAGGCTTAGATAAACCTGCAGTTAGCAACATGTGAGGAGAAGGATAATTGATTGTTCATGGTTACTACAAGGTTGCGAGCAGTGGTCAAAGAGAAGATTAACTAATTTTACAAGGTGATTGCAAGATCTTGGCAGCTGAGATGAGAAGTAGTTCGGTTTTGCAAGGGTTGAGTTTCAGCTGGTGAGCTGCCATCCATAATAATATATCTGCCAGGCAATCTGAGATCCTGGCAAATACTGGAGTGTCTGATGGAGAAAAGGAAAAGACAAGTTGAGTCTCATGAGCATAACAATGGTATGTGAATCTATTTGAGGAAATAACTTTGCCAAGTAAGTAAGTGGGAGAAAAGGAGAGGACCAAGTACTGAGCCTTGTGGGACACCAGTGGAGAGTCTGCGTGAAGCAGATTTTGTTCCTCTACATGTTACCTGATACGAACGGCCTTTTAAGCAAACCACTGCCATGCTGTTCCACAAATACCGAGACTATTGAGGGTGGACAGGAATGTTGGTTGACAATATTGAATAGAGCTGAAAGGTCGAGAAGAATGAGGATGGATAACAGTTTGGATAATCTGGCGGCATGCAGCTTTTTAGTGACTGTCAAGAGAGCGGTCTCTGTAGAGTGAGCAGCTTTAGAGCCAGACTGATTGGGATCTTGAAGTTTGAACTGTTGATTATAGACAGTGCGTTTAAGTAATTTTGAAAAAAGAGAAGTGATACCGGTCTGTAGTTGCTGATGTCTAAGGGGTCCAGCGCAGGTTTCTTCAGGATGGGAGTAACCCGTGCTTTCTTAAAAGATGTCGGTACCTGACCAGAAGATAAGGAGCCATTGATGATTAAAGAGATAATGGCAAAAGATCAGGAGAAATGGTCTGAAGCCTTGCCCGAAGAAATTGGGTCAAGTGGACAGGTGGTAGGATTCCTTAACTCTTACACAACAATACGCTTAATAATCCATGTCTTTTTCTTGCCCTCTTTCTCTCTATTTCTTTTTCTCTCACAGTAAGGCATCTGTGGATGCCCCGGTCGCCTTATAGCGCCTCTTCTGTGCTGTGCAGTCGGTGGTCAAAAAGTTCCAGGAGGCAAAAAAACAGTCTGTGGTGTTTCAGAGGTACCCCAAACATCCAGCTCATCATACTGCCTAGAACCTGTTTAATTCTTGGTTCTTGAATTTTAGGTGTGCACATCTTGGTCATCAGGGACAAACTGAATGCTGTTTTCATTTTCATCTCATAATTTCTTCGATTGTGTAAAGCTTGTGACAATGACCATTGTAAAAAGCGCTATACAACTAAAATTAAAGTAAATTGAATTAAATGTGTATTTCAAAAATGCAATGGAGCTAAACAATAAGTCACAGATGTCCAAGTTGACAAAACGCTCTCCTATCTCAAAGACTGATGTACAAAACTGATAGATTTATAAGTACTAAAATGGTAGGTAGACAAATATATAAAATGTATAACATTTTTTTTTTAAAAAAGGGAAAATAAATACCGAATGCTAAGAAATATATCTTAGTTACAAATGCAAAAGTATTAATTGCATTATGTATAAACTAAAATACATTGCACTTTCTTGTATTTACTGAAATATTTAGTCCTATCAAAATTTAAGCTATGCTTTGCCTTAATTGTTTAACATATAGAGGCAAGGAGATCGCTTTCAGTCACTGATGCATGATAAAAGCTTTCTTGGCATACTGGAAAAAAATGTATAATATTTTCTTATTTACAATGATTATGTTTTTTTTAAATAAAATAATATTTTGTCTTTCGCAAAATAGTATTATATTTTATTATATTGTCTGTAGGGAATTATTGATCACACTTGGACTACACACCACACTCTGCAACTCACCAACAATCAATCTCACCAACACGAACAAGACCAAAGAGATAGCAGTGGACATAAGAAGGAGTGAAAACTTACCATCTACTTTTTATCCAAGAGCTTGGAGTGAAGAGGGAAATAATTTTTAAATACCTCGGTTTAACATCAGCGAGGACCTCAATTGGAAGGCACAACAGTGGCTATACTTTATGGAGGCTGAAGAAGTTCCACTGGATCTTTGCAGACCATTTATCATCGCAGAGTTTACAGGAGAGCTGCCTTCATCCTTAAGGGCCCCAGTCAGCCCCAACATGGCCCTTCCATATAAACGGGACTCTTCTTTCCCACAGCCATTAAATTTTTAAACAGGTAGCCAGATTGGCATAGATTAATCTCATCTATTTTACAGATTGTTGGACTAAATTGTTCCTGCTTATTTTGCGCATTTGTTAAATGTTATACTGCTGCTGTTATTATTATGTAGCCACATTTTATTTGCACATTAACAATATTACTGATGCTGCTTGTTAGTGTACTATTGTTTGTACTTAAGTCAGTATTTTGCACATAATTTGGTATTTTGCACATAAGTTGTTAACTTGCACGTATAGGTGTACATAGTATAAATTTCTATATTTTCATAGTCTACTTTGGTGGCATAGTTTTATTTTATTATTATGTTTGTGTTTAGTTTTGTACTTGTCTTGGCACTCACTGCGGACAACAAAGAAAGGATTTAATTGTACAAGGAAACTTGTTTTCCTCACTGTGCATATGACAATAAATGCTTTACATCTTAAATCTACATTGCACTTTATGATTTCCTCTGAAACCAAACTCACCTACAAAAGAGCTAACTTTTTTAACAAAATTTCAGCCCTGAATTCAAGAACAGAAACAAAATGTTATTTCTTTGATTTGATAGACATGTGCTTACTGTAGCCTAGGGAACATGATGGACATGACCCTGCCATAATAAACAAGATTTTATCTCTTTGAGATTTCTTGATTTTTGTGTAAATGTGTGTGTGTGTGTGTGTGTGTGTGTGTGTACATAACAAATGTCAGGTAAAAGGTCACACTCAGATGATCTCAAGTGATGAGTGTATTGCCGCTCTCCCTTAATGGGTTGTCAGCAGTTCTGTAAGCCTAAATAGCCAAATGTTCAGCAAATCTCAGTTTATACTATTACTGCTATAATGATTATTTCCTGGCTCTGAGTGACTCTGTGTGTGTGTATACATCCTGGGTAAACAACTGCATGTGCAAATAATCCAACAAGGTTGGACTAGGCCTGCAGGACTAGGACTTGTTTCCCATTGAAAATGTGTGGCGAATTACGAAATGCACAGTGACAACACAGCTTTTGCTTTTGAGCAACTAAAGTCATACATCAAGCAGGAATGGAAAAGTTTCCCACCTACAAAGCCTCAGCAATTAGTGTCCTCAGTTCCCAAACACTTGAATGTGAATAGGAAATCCTTTGTGACCCCCTCAGGACTAATTATATAACTCAAAAAATATATTAAAGTTTGGTGGAACTTACAGTTCTTAAACTTTGCATGTAGTTGGTGCCCTATTAGCCTCTGGTATATAGCTCTAATGCATGTAAAGTTTAATTAGAGAGTTGGTGTGAATTGGGGTGTTGTTTAATTGGGGGTGTTTAATGGGTTTCCCACCCATTTCCACTTGGAAATAATTGCATTGGGCTGGTTGATAAAATTTTGATTCTTCTTAATACAAAGATAGGCCAGAGCTACTAAAATATTAGTTTCATCAGTGCATCTTAGATTTTCTATCCTCCTGGGTGCCCAAAATACAAATTATATATCAAGAAATTTATCGGAATCGGCCATAAGAAGGACTTAATTATCGGTAATCTGCATTAGATAAAAATTGTTTATTTGGTCCATCCCTAGTTTTTAGCCTGGACCTAAACACTGACACCGTGTCAAAGTCCCAAAGTGTATATCGTTAGCTTTCACTTGCAACAGTACCTTTGCGTATCTATGCTTCCAAAGACCCTAGGATTTTCTGGTTCAGCACCCTGTCTGGTTAGCTACACCTAACTTGTGCTGCAGGAGCCCCTTAAGACTTAGCTTCCAATAACATGCAATTTACTTGTTAAATCATAATCATAAGTAAAATTGGATCTACGCTAATATTAGTCTGGTTTTTTTTTTTTATTTTTTTTTATTTCAAGGTCACTGTCGCCACCAGATCCAGTCTGTATCCAGTCCAGATGGTGAATCGGTGCTTGAGCCCCAGAGACAGATTCCCAGTAAAGGTCAAGTCTTCTAGCTAATCTAACCTTGCTGCAGCATGAAATAACCTGCTGGTGTAACTCTTTCCTGACGTATTGCTTGAAAGGGGGCCCCACACTTTATTAAATTGGCTAGATGAGCCTCTTATAGAATGTTTGATTTTCTCCAACTTTAGAAAAAAGAGGACGTCACAAATCCATTGTGTTGGAGTTGGGGGGCCTCTGACACTTCTACCATGACAATATTAGTCGCTTGGCTAACAGCATTATAAAAGCTATACAATCAGATTGCGTCTTTGTAAGATTCAAAAATTCAAAATGGCTGTCAATGGACAAGGGGAGATCGATATACAGAAGAAACCAGAGACAGTTTTGAATACAGTGGACCAGAAGCTTCTAAGCTTTATACAGGACTAAAACATATATGCATGAGAGGCTGGGGTAAGACTACAGCGATCACAAGCAGGATCTATATGTTGAAAGCACTTTTAATTTTATCTTTTTCTTGTTAAACTTGGAGGCGGAGCAGGAAACTGAGGGAACATTTTACACACATATCTGAAAAAATTATTCTTAGAGACATGTAACTGCTCACGAATCTGCTGAAATAAACAAAAAGCCCTCTCATGGTACAAGTCCTTAATTTCCCTAATGCCTTTAGCATGCCAAGATGCCTAAGACTTATCCATTATTGAAGGGTTGAAGATGTGATGAGACTGAATAGGGGACATCCAAAATGACGTCTCACATGTTTCCAGATTTTAAGTGTGGATCAAACAAGTAGGTTTTCTGTAAATATGCCACAGGGGAAGTAAAGAGAAGTGCAAACCAAAGCTGCTAGGGATGAAGGCAAGCATAAGGCAGATTTAATGGCCATCAATGACAAAGCATCAGCCCCAGGATCGTCATATAGCCAGTGGAGTATAGGGCGAATATTCGATATAATAGTAGCACTAAAAATTAGGCAAAGACATTCCGCCCAGTAACTTAGGACGTTGGAGAAGACTTTTACAAATTTTAGCAGACTTTCCGTTCCAACAGTACTATCCAGCCTATGAAAGAAGGAGTTGGGAATAATCACTGGGATGCACTGAAACAAATAAATTAACATAGGTAGCACATTCATTTTAATAGAATTTATTTAACCTGCAACTGATAATGGGAGCAAGCCTTAGCATTTTAAATCCTGTTCAACTTGTTCCAGTAAACAGTTAAACATTAGTAAAAACTTTAGAGAACGTATTAGGCACACTTTTCCAAGGTATGTGGATGAGTGGGAGACTATAAAAGAAAAAGAAGGGATAGACAAATCCCTGGCAGTTTTTTGCCTAACTTTGGTAAACATAGCTTACTGGTTTGCATTTGCATGCATGCAGTGTAGCGGACCAAAAGTACACCGGACATTTTAAGCTACGTATTTATTGCATTTATGGAAATATGTGAATTAATAAGAAACAGACTGAAATCAGTTAACATGTGCCTGTGTTTATTTCTACATAGATGGTACAATAGAAGTAAAAGTCCATTCGTATGCATACAGAGTCCGTGTCTCCAGAGCAGCCAGTGCTTGTTGTGTCTGGTGTCTCCGGCATTTTTGGTGCGCCCTCCAGTGCTGAGGCCCGTCCGTCTGGCCGCGTCTTGACCCATTCTGAATTCACAACAGCAAATCATTATGGCTATCGGGGAAATTAACAGTCATCTGAAAAAATATTACTTACGCACACACATACATAAGCCACATTAAAGCAATTGGTCAAAAAATGAACTTTGTCTCTGCTTACTAATTATATTGCCTCAACCACACGTTGACAGGCATGAATGGCTTGTTGATTGGCACCAAGTGGTATGCTGTGTCTGTGCGCAACATTGTGCAGCACACCACAGGCCAGCACAATGCGGCACACCTTGTTAGGGCAGTATAGCAGCATCCCCCAGTCCTATCAAGGCCACCAGCATTTCAGCTGCCCAATCTACAACTGGCCATGAGTGCGAAAGTAGGCATCATTGTATCTGCACTCTCGGTCAGTTTGTGGGTTGGTGAGGGAGCTTAACAGTGGTCTACTGATAGGCAACTGATAGGCAATTGAATTAAATACTTAAATAGAAACAATAACACATCACTCACCAAGAAGTCACCCATCGTGCACCCTGCCTGCTTGAAGCCTCATCCCAACTATGCTTTTTGTATTTGTTAGGCTCATTTGTGCATCATATATTATTTGCTCATTTATTTAATGGAAATGTTTCTGATTTACATATGCAAATTCTTTTTCAGCGTAACTGCAGGCAGGTTAATTTAGCACCTGGACTCTTCTACCACGAAGCCACGTTGTTGTAATAGCTGCAGTATGTGGTTTTGCATTGCCCTACTGAAAGACAAAAGAAAGTACACAATAAAACACATTTTCACCTTGAATCAGTCCGTTTTAAATAAGCCACAGGACACAATGGTGCTTTTCTACCATGTTCATATTTGGCTTTTGGATTGTGTTTACTGACAGTGGTTTCTGGAAATATTCCTGGGCCCATTTAATTTACAGCTTTTAGCAGACGCTCTTGTTCAGAGCGACATACAAAAGTGCTTTGAGTCACATCATTGAACAACTCAATACTGGTACAACAGTTCACAAATCAGTGTAACAACAACAAATCAGTGTATTTAATTTTTTTTAATAGCTCAAGAGCTAAATATTAAAGAAACAGGTGGGTTTTCAAACATCTCTTTAGGACAACAAGTGACCCTTGGCAGACCTACCTTGTGTCCTAGGGGATGGTGGTACAAGTCAAGCAGTACTTGAGGATCATTTAGTAACGTCACAGAATTCATTATGCTTAGAGATTACTCCAGTGTCTAAAACTTTGGATGATGTTATGCACTGTAGATGATAAGATTTGCAAAGCCTTTTTAATTTGACATTGAGGAATGTTTTTACAATTATTTTTTTACAGATTGGAGAGCCTTTGCACATCTTTACTTTTGAGAGCCTTTGACATTCCTTTTATAGCAAATCATGTTACAGACCTGATGTTAATTAACTTAAATGGTTGCTTAATGTTCTCCCAACTAAATCTTTTAAGGCTGTATTGGTTATTCAACCCTTCTCAGCCCTCAAATTTGAAATAAGATCATTTAGTGGATAAAAGTTAAAATTTTTAAGTTTAAACATTTATCTTTTTTCTTTTGTAAATAAAATATATGAATGGGTATGTAATATAAAATATGTTATATAGAAGTATTTTTGTTTTCTTTTTGTTCAAATTTTAAAAAAGGTTTTCTGGAATTTCGGGTTGTATATAACGCCTCCTGACATCACGGAATAAATAGAGGAGACCAATCTTATTGTATATTGGCGAAGATTTTCATCAAAAATATACCACATATTTAGATCATTATAAAGATATAGCATTGTAAAGTGGATTATAATTATAATAATGATAAATAATAATTTATCATTTTAATTCAATTCAAATATAATTTAGGTGTAGCATGAATTTATTCCTTAACTGTTGTGTATCGCTTCGTAGCAGTTGTCATTTTGTGCAGTACATCATTTTATGTGTAAAGTTAGGTTAATTGACAGGCAATCTGACCAATCACAATTACAAATTTGCCATTTTGCCAGACAAATAAATAGTACAGGAAAATTGATTAAAATCTTAACCCTCTATTGTTTAGTTGTATAAAAAGAGCTAAATGTAAGTCACTTTGGGCATTTGCCAAATGCTGTAAATGTAAAGATGATCACGCAGCTTGAGGCAATACAGTAATCTGTCACAACACATTAAGAACATTATTTATTGTTTGAAGTTTTAATATTGTTAAACTTGTTCTAGAAGTAACTTGCTCTGTTGGCATATTAGTTTGATACGGGGTGTATTTTTCACAAGTGAAACGTGAAAAATGTGTAGTGTGTAGTGTAATGTGTAGCTGTTAAGGCCGGGTTTTCGAAAGTGTTTGCAAGTGCAGTATTGTGCAATTGTTCATTTATTTATAAATATTCTTTATTTGCTTTGCCAATAGAAATCAGTGTAGTTCCTATCATACAGGTGTTATAGGGTTTTTGGTTTCACTGTGGATGCAATTTTTATTTGTAAAAAAATGTTTAGATATATTTTTTAAATATTGAAAAATGAAAAAAATTAATTTATTGGAATAATGAAAACAAAATATTGTCTTTAATGTTAAGAGATTTATTGTCTATAAAGAATATTGTCTCTGTTAATGTTTACAACATATAGAGCAATTTTGGGGAAAACTGATACTTGATAATCATCAACCAGTTTTACCTGTAATAAAAACCGAAATAATATAATCAGTAACATGACAAAAACAAGCATTGTAAAACATGAAAATGAATAAAACTAACGTGATATAAGAAAATAAACGAGAAACAACCATTTGTTATGATGTGCTATCTGGTCGAGGATTTGGTTGATTTATACGCATGAGCGTTTGGAAATGGTGATTAGATGAACCCAATTTGAATATACACATTATAATTTTATTATCATTACAATTCTTTGTATAATTTTAATAAATATGTCAACTAGTAGTAATTTCAATATTATATCCTATTAAATTAAAACATAATAATAATAACATAATCTTTTATTCATTCATTGTCATATTTTCACACCCTTCCTGTGTAAATACATAACATCAGGTCTGTATATTTAAGTACACTTTTTCTACATTAATGCTGAAGTCAGTTTGTTACGCAAGCCATCTCAGTATTTTCTCTGTACACAAATTTTTTAATTATAACTGTCTGTTAGGTCCAAGGTTAGACTTTAATTCACTTATAATTATGAATATAATAACAAATGTTATACATGTTTTTTTTATCTCAACAATATGAGAATGTTCATCATTCAAGTATAACATTATGCAATGAATGTCCATGTTCAAATGGATGTAATGGATGTTCGATGAATGCTGTTTCAGGAATGTTTTATGATAGCAGTATAAAGTAATTTTAAAAATATAACATTATAAAAACATTCTGGGAATATTGTTCTAAAAGGGTTTCTATCAACAATATGAAAACTTTACTTTAAAGTACAAATAATGTGATTAAGATGTTTCAAGGACAATTTTTTTTCTATCATCATCCCTGAACCAAGCTTCAATTTTATTTGTTTTAAAGAAAGACAAAGACCCTAACTTTTGTGGCAGCTACAAAAACCAGCTGTGTAAAATGAAGGCAATGAAGACAGTGGTATGTGAATTGGCAGGGTAGTCTATGATGTTCTCTCCCTTGCCTTCCTGTCATAATGCATTTTGTCTGCATTTAGGCCGTATTGAATTTATTTTGGCTTATTAAACCTAAAGAGGGAGAAAATGCTGGGAAAAAAATAAGGCCAAGACTCAGTAGCAATAACTATTTACTTACTTGTAAAACATCCAAAATATAAGCAGAAACAATTGTTTGACAAAGTATTATTCGAAAATAAACCAATGTTTCTGTTAACTTACACATCTGAAAATATTTCTTGCTATCCTAAGAAACGTTGTTTGGGGGATTTGGTCATGAAGCCACAAAATGATTAGTAAAATCAGGTGCTAATTTTAGGTAAGTATGTCTGGGGTGCGAGTGGCAATCCAGTTCATACCAACAGTGCTGAGAGGGGACAAGATACGGACACTTAAGTTCTTTCCCTCCAACCATAAAACACCATGTCTTCTTGTAGCTCAGGGACTATGTCAGTTCAGCAGTGAGAATCATCTTATAATGCATGTTTCTGTATGCAAGTTCACAACATGGCCTTTAAAAAATAGAGTAAAGGAAAGGTATTAAGTAAAAGAAAATGGCTTAAATGCATAATTTATTCTGTGGTGGTCCAGAGACTAAACTATGCTCTCACTGCCATGGTCTAAGCTCAATTTCCAGGTGGGGAGCTACTGTAGGCACGGAGGAGCTTACTCTCACTTAATGTTTCCATGCCCAGATTATATTTATCCATTCTGCAAATGCATCATATGACAGGAGCATTATCACAGTGGCATTTTCATTCTGGCCCTGGTTTGAGCCTCTTAGTTCCAGTGAAGGGAATAAAATGTTAATGCTAAAGTACATATGACTGGTTATCACAAAGTTTTAAGACACAGCATGCCTGCAATCAGGACTGTTATGCACAGGCTTCACAAATGGACCAGCGCTAACTGGGTCATGCATTTTATTTTCAGTTTGTGCATTACCACTTGCATAACAGTGCTCAGAGCAGGCTGTACCAGTGATACAGTTAAAAAGTGAACATTCAAATCACAATGGCTACAAGCCAGCAGTTTTGGCTATATTTCGCTTATAATATTAATGACAGATTCTGTATTTTACTGTATTTTTTCTCAGTTACACTTTTTCTACTGTGTTGAAAGCAAAATGTTCAACAAATTATGTGTTTTGAATAAAATAATAAATATGCTACAGTTTTTTAAATATAGAGTAAATATATAGAGGGAGCAAATATGTAAAGGGAGCAGGTGCCTTGAAATATAACCTAACAGGCAAAGGTTACAGAAAGCACAGCCTTGCTGTTGCCTTAAAATATTTTTGAATCGTAGTGGCATCCAAGAAACTTAAGTGTTTTTCAAATTTGTGAAAACAGGTTGGGAAAGACACACTTTTGTGTGTGCTGGTGAATTGTTAACAAACGTATGTTACCTACTACCTGCCATTATTTTCTTTATTTTGTTTTAGGAATTAATTATAAAGAAATCTTTAAGATACCTGACCCAGGGTCTTTTTTATTTTCTATACCAATGTTGACATGTTAAAATAGTTTATTTACTTTTACACCTAAAATGTGTGAAGTATGCACTCTGTGTTTAAATAACCAGGTGACACTGTTGTGTGACAAAATATTTTATCTTCAGAATAGATACAACAGGTAATGCAGCAGTCAGGCTATTGTAAGTAAGTTGTATTTTTTTGTGACATATACATTACTTCACAGTAACATTCCTCTCTTTGCATATAGCAGCCAGGGAAGTTGGTGTCATAGCACAAGCCTAGCCATGATGCACCCCTGGAGCAGAGAAGGGTAGGGGTCTTGCTCAGGGACCCAACAGTTGTTTTGCAGTTGTGGGGCTTGAAATTTGACTCGCCAATTAAAACCCAGAGACTTTTACATTCAAGAACTGCCACAGTATGTAAGGGATTCATCAAGAAACATTAAGTCTTTAATTGCACCTACTTGAAATGACACAACTTAAAATTATTAAACTTTTTTTTAAAGGCCTAATAGTATTATAAAGTATCATAAAAATAATACAGAAATAAGTTTTTAACATGCTTGTCACTAAATAACATTATGAAGTATTACTTTATAGATATTTTCTTTTTAAATAGGTTCTGCAGGTTCACAAAGCTGCTGCATGTTAGACACATGGTGCTTTACCACCTTACTTGAGGATGCCCCACAGGTGCTCAACAAGTTTCAGGTCTGGAAATATATTTTTTGAATCCCTAGAACAGGAAGCCTTTCCTGGTTGCTGTCACAGTTATAATCCCTTTGCAGGGTTCAAGGTACAAAAGCAGTAACAAATTATTGCCAGAAGGAAATTCCAACAAATGGTCACTAAATAAAAACAGTTTGACTCTCCACATTAATAAATATATTATATATCTTATCTCTTGGTAAATGAATGCTTAGGCCTATGTATTTGACTGTATACTCAGGCTTTAATAAAAAAAATTATATCATAAATAAATGTAAGTGATTCATTTACATTGTAGCATTATTTTTTTTGTAAAAATGGGCAGCATAAGAACTCTAAGGTAAACAATGAGAAATTATTGAAGTGTTTCAGCTTCATCCAAGTTTCAGGATTCATCCAAGGGCCAATCCCTGAAGGCAGATAAGGGTTACGCCTCAGGGGCTTCATGTGCGGTAAAGTCTCTAAACTTGGGTCCCACTTTTGGCACATGATGTCATCACAAGATGCTAATGACAGACACTTTCCTTATGGGCTTGGGTGCAGTCTTGGCTGTCTAGCTCAATGAATCTCAAGGTCATCTTCTCACCTAGAACCTACTTGCCTCAAAGTTATAAATGTATTACATCACCGACTGTCTATTGAATGGGCTAGCATTGCAGGTTCTGCTTCAGACAGTTGACAAGTTCAGGGGTCTCATTTATAAATCTGGTTTACACACAAAACGGTGTTGGAAACTTGTTTACATTGCCTTCTGATTAAAGTTTCTGGTCTATTTAAAACAAATTTGAAAGAGAATATGCGCACCTGTAAGTAAAGTCTAAGCCATGTGTGTGCAAATTCTGGTGACAAGGTGTATTGATAACACAGATGGTGCGGTGGTAACCTGAAGTTAGATTGTAGAAAGTAAATCTAAAAATAACGACGATAAGAATTGACGACTCACAAACACTTAATTTCACATCATACATTACATCCACATCGTCATACAGATTAAATCCAGCAGTATCATTTACGCTTGTACTGAGTGATAATTGTGTCATAAACATATACTTGTGAACTCCAACTTACATTTAAAATTATAGTTTATTCTAAATATCTAATCAGTGTTGACTTACAGAAGCGCAAGTAGAGTAGAAGACCCGACAGGGTGGATTATATGATTACACTAAATACCCAATAATGTTTATTGTGATTCTACTTTTGTACATACAATAGTTTTCACACACACACACACACACACACACACACATAGATAGATGTTGTTTGTTTATATATATAATTAGAATGCTTTGCCTACGCGTTCATTGTTTTTACTACTTTGTATGTCAAAGGCGCCGCACTTATAACTTATAGCGGCTAAGTTAACCAAGTTTTCGCAAAGCATTGCTGGCTTAACCCCAGTGTTTAGTCTCACTAACACAATTGACAGAAGCAGCAACAAGTTTTTGTTAGCAATTCTTTTTAGCTGCTGTTTTTTCCCAGGCCTCCACCTCTCCGACAAGTGTGTGTATCTCAGAAGTGTGTGTATCTGAGAAGTTAGACTTCTTGCTCTTTTCTCATATTTTGCCATTATTCCATGTAACAAATAAATAAATGAATGCCATTCTTATTAATTTTCAGATAAGTGTTTACAAAGTGCTTTGTTTTGACTTATTTATGGTTAAAAATAGTCGTGTACAGAGTGGGATATAAGGCTCATTCATGTACATACAATTGCAGGTGATTTGTAATTTATAAAGAAAACATGTTTACAGATATATACATACGTATGGTTTTACAAGTCTTTTTTTCACGTTCACTGTTTTTGGCTTTCGAATGCACGTACACATTTAGTAAGGATCCTACACACAGTTTTATAACTGAGACCCCTTGTGCGGGAAAAATAGGCAGCTGCTTTCATTCTCTTCTGTTTAGCATCTCTTTTTTTTTTATCTCTTTTGGCATAAGAGGAGGGGGAAACAATCTTTAAATAATTAGGTTTTATTTACCAATTCTAGGTTTATTGCAATGACTTTTAATAAATTTAAATATGTGCATATATACTATTTGTGTATATAGAAACATATATAGATGTCTATTACTATGACCACAGAAAGTACTTATACCATGCCTCTGTTGTCCCGTGCACAGGGATAAGTGAGCAGGAAGAAGGTGGTGTGACCTCTCTTTGTGCTTCCCTGTCCCAGGACTTCAGAAAGGAAGCTTGTGGTTTGGTGTCCTCCTGTAACACTCATCTCAAGGAAAGAGACAGCATTATTGATTCCAGGCTCGTCTCCTCTTTCTTTTTTGTAACACTCCCTCCTCTTTCTTCTGAGTTTCCCGTTAGACATGAAAAACCATAATAAATTGGCAAGCCTCCTTTCGCAGTGGTCTTCGCCAGTTATAGGCTCGTGCTTTGCTTTTGCCTGCTTTACATTAATTTGTTTATTTCTTTGTTGAGTTGTTTGTTGAGCTGAAAGCTTTAATTTCACTGTGTACTGCGACTGCTATATGGGCGAAATGACAATTAAAGCTTTTTGACTTGGCTTGACTAGTGTCATGCAGACTTTTTTTGCTGTGTGAATCTTATGTATTGACATTAACAGTTGGGTTGACCGTAGCTGCATGCATAGAATATATTTTTCTATTCTTAAATCATGCATTACATGGATTATGCAACAACTAAAGGCAACACAGTACCGTATGCATTTGGCTGACTGCATAATCTATATAAATAAATGCACATATAAATAAGGCAAATAAAGCACAAGTATTAGATTTTGTAGCAATTTATTGGAGATGTAGGATCCTAAGTTACCCTGCCATCTAATGGTCATGAATGAGCAGTACTCTTCCACATTAGTTACAGTTTTTTTCTGGTCAAATCACAGATCAAAAGATGCCATTGATTCACTGTTGAAAGTCCATGAGAATGATCTTTTTGGTTGAGGCTGATTATTCACTGCTAAATAATACTGAATCATTGTTGATAATTAATTGTTTTTAGCTAAGCAATATTGAATCAGTGTTGAAATGACCAATAGTTAATTTCTGGCTTCATTTCTCTATCTATTCCCTCATGCAACCTTAATTACTTTTATAACAAATACAGGGTTAGTAGACAGAATTTGGATTTTTTTTTATTATTTGCAAAAGTAAATAATATTAATAATAATAATAATAATAATAATAATAATAATAATAATAACAATAATAAATAATTTTCTCTATAGGGACTTTCATTTTAACTGTAGATCATTTTTTCATATTTATTTATTTATTATTATTATTATTATTTTTAATTTATTAGCACACCAAAAGAGCTCTAATCACTACCATAAAACACTTTTACTCTACTCCCACAAAGTATTTAAATATTTGTGTATGTAAGCAATTCTTTGTGTATGTAAGCAATACTTCTGTAACCAATCCCACTGAAAAAAGCATGCAGACGGGAATTCAAAACTGAAGGATCAGAATGGTCAGAGACAGAGGGGTTTCAGAGAAAAAAATTACTAATGTGTGGTGCCTCAAATAGTTGTCATGAGTCATTGTTTGAAAGAAAGGGTTCAAGACCCACTACCACCAGTCTGCCCTTATCCCTTCCTGCTCCATGGGTACTGTATTATAGTTGACCCTGTGCTCTGACCCCAACTTTCTAATATATGCAGGTATCTGGAGAGGATGACCATCCAACAGAGACTCTAGTTCCAAGAACCCTGCTAGGGCTGCCATCTGTAGTCTGATCCCGGTGTACTCTTTCCAGAACTCTTGGGAGTAGCACAATCGTGGAAAAGAAGAGAAATCTAGAGCATGTGATGCGAACTGATTCCTCGACCGAAGAGTTCCACCACGTCTGATTGTCCATTCGTACAAGCACATGTCACCCACTCAGGTCTGGCAGAAAGTGTTTTAGCAATAGAAACACTGCTAGCATCTCCAGGCAATTTATGTGAATGACAGATGCAACCCCTTTATCCTTCTTTGTAAACTATGAACTATCGGCTGTAAAAGCCAGACTGCACCTGGCACCTTTTCTATCGCTCCTTTCATCAAGAGAGTCTTTACCTCTCCATAACCAGAGCCTGCTAGGGGACTTGTGCAGCACCCGATTGAACTGCAGGGGGGTAAGAACCAAATTGGAATTTGTAGCTGTCTTGTACTGTATACAGGACCCATTCCAATTGATTGGCAGAAGATTATACACTGCCACAAAGTCTACTAGGGAACCCAACCTCTTAAGGCTGGTTTCCGGAACATCTTAAAGCGCTGAGTGAAAGAGCAGTAGTTAAGGAGACAGACCCTTTGCGGCCAGCTTGTAAAGGATGCTGAGATCTGCTTATTATCTTTCATTTATCTCTTATACAAATACACATACATGCGCTGATTGAAAAATAGCTTATCATGGCATTATACAGTATAAGAATTTTAAAGAGAAGATAGGTGGTTAAAAACTATAATTAAATTAATTTAAATATATAATTACTTAAAAATGTATTGTACATACTAGATGATTTATATAATGCAATAGAATGCTAAAAGTTCAATGCCTCCACCATACACTGATATATACAAAAAAATAGTTAGTCTTACACAACTACTAGTCCAGGTTTTAAAGCATTGTGCAGTTCTAAATTCCTGCCAGTTTTTTATTCTTTAGATGCCTTAGAACAACAGCTACACTTTCTTTCAGCGTGTGTGCATGAGTATCAGTACCAGAGCAGAGCTCTGCAGAGCTACCCCTGCAGTCCTCAGTACGATAAGCTTCTGAGGGTGATAACACAGGGCAATGCAAAAGGCAATGCATCACCCTGAGGGGAACAGCCCTTTGAACTGTGCTGGCACTAACAGAAGCGACTTCTGGTGGGCAGGCGCCTAGCCCGCACCCCGCAGTGGAAAAGTGAGGAGGTCTCACGACCGAGGTACATGGAAGTAGTAGATGGCGACCTAAGCAGCTCTGCGAGTGGCTTACAGTGCACTTCTTGTGGTGGCCTGGTGATTTACAGGACCCCCATCTTCCTAAGTCGCTAAAAGTATCACACTGGAATATGGGAACCACGTACCAGTGATAAATCTGTACCTGTATGGGACACAACGATGTAATAGAGAAATTTTAGTTGAACCATAGTTGATTCTGTTTTTTCATAGTTCATAATGTGTTTCTTTGTTAAAATGATGGTCAGAGAAAAATGAGCACCTCAAGGCTGTGTGTGTGTGTGTGTGTGTAGCTGCATATTTCACTTTTCTTTTTTCTAGAAGGTCTAATTGGGAAGATAACTGGGCACTCCTCTCCATGGAGGAGGCGCCCGCCATTCCATAGGGTAATTTCAGAAAAACAATCTCCACTAGCTTATCTACATTTATTTTCACGATAACAATTGCATAGGCCTGGCCTTTGTGCACAGCATCCGTTGATTTTTTTTTTGGACAGAAACCTGGCTAAATCCAGATGATTAAGTTATTTTAAATGAGTCTACACCCCCAAATTACTGTTATAAACATAAGCCGCATCTAAAAGGTTCAGGGGGTTAATGCTAATGATGTAAAAACTCCTGCAACAGTGATGATATTTTAGATCATCCTCTAGTCCTGTGTAAACTCAATATAGCTGAAATTGTAAATTCTAAAACTTGTTACAAGTATGTTAGAACCATCACTTCAACCACAATAGACTGTTTTGTAAGTAATCGTCCTGATTTATCCCAATTCCCCAGCATATCCAATAGCTCGGAAAAACTTGATAATGTAATAGAAAATATGGAAACTGTCTTTTCTAGTACTTTAAGTAAAGTGCACAGTGCCTTAAAAAAGTATTAGACCAACACAAAGTAGCACATAATTGTGAAGTGAAACGAAAATGATACATGATTTTCTTAATTTTAAGCAAATGAAAAACTGAAGTGTGGTGTGCATTTGTATTCAGCCCCCCTGCTTCAATACTTTGTAGAGCCACCTTTTGCTGCAATTATAGCTGCAAGTCTATGGACAGTATCTACCAGCTTTGCACATCCAGAGATGAAATTTTTTGCCCATTTTTTTTTGCAAAATAGCTCAAGTACAGCAAGATTGGATGGAGAGTGTCTGCAAACAGCATTTTTGAAGTCTTGCCACAAATGCTCAGTGGGATTTAGGTCTGGACTTTTCTAACCCTGGGGGCAGGGTGGCTCAAATGGTTAAGGTGCTGAGTTGTTAATCTGAAGACCAGAAACACCTGGGTTCAAGCCCCACCTCCAGCAAACCAACCACCATTGGGTCCTTGAGCAAAACCCCCAACCCCCCTTCCTGCTCCAGGGGCACTGCATCATAGCTGACCCTGACCCTATCCCACTGGGATGGGGTATGCAAAAAATGCATTTCATTGGCTCTGTACATGTACCTTGCACAATGAATTGAATATACTTATACATGAATATTCTTTGATACAAAATTTTGCAGCCTCCAACAGGGTTTCTTCTAGGATAGCTCTGACCAGATTCCCTGTCCCTGCTGAAGAAAAACATTAGCACAGCATGATGCTGCCACCACCATGTTTCACTGTGGGGATGGTGTGTTCAGGGTGATGAGCAGTGATGAGCAGTGCCAGACATAGCACTTTTGATTTACGCCAAAAAGTTCAACTTTGGTCTCACCTGAACAGAGCACCTTATTCCACGTTTGCCATGTCCCCTACATGGCTTGTGGCAAACTGCTAACGGGACTTCTTATTTCTTTTTTTTTTTTTTTACAAATTCCACAGAAAGGCCCCTGCCCGAGATTCAAACCTGGGCCTTCATGTTTGCTCATCATGTTTGCCGAAAGATGACTTGTTTTCAGATCAGTTCTATGATGGGCTTACCGTAATAGCCAGTGTATGCTCAAACTGCTAAATAACGTGACACCTAGCATCTCAAAGTGGCAGTGTTATTTCAACGTGGAATACGGCTCAGTGATATCATTCAAGCAGTCTTGCTCAAAGTATAATGGCTCAGACAAGTAATGATTTTTACCCAAATGAGGATGAGTTCTCTGTTGAGTATGGTTTCTCTCAAGGCTTCTTCCTATTCCATCTCAGGGAGTTTTTCCTTGCCAATGTCACCCCCGGCTTGCTTATCAGGGACAAACTGATTTCTGTTTGTCCCTGTTAAAATGATTTAGTCTCATCTCGATCACCATTGTAAAAAGCACTATACAAATAAAATTGAATTGAATTGAATTAAAGGACTGATTGGACATTTTTATGAGCTATGAAGGCGTACATGAATGTAAAATTAATAAGGATTAAAACAAAACCCCTGCAATGAAAACCGATGCTTGTGAATGATTTCGGACGTATGCTTAGTTTTTTCTCAGTACTGAGCTGTTTTTCCCACCCTTCACAGAAAGAGACCTCAAGTGGTCATGCTTGTACAACATGCTTTCAATCAGTTTGAACAGAGAAAAATGTAGTATGCTAAAGCATGTATCAGTATACTAATATACTAAATGTTGTATTTAAAAAAAAAAAGTAGAATCCCTTGGATTATTAATATTTTTGGCTTTGTAAGTATTACTGAAATAAAAAACAAAACATATACCTGTTCATTCATGCAGCTATACAATAATAAGGAAGTAGTGCTTGCATTAAATCATGCATATACAGGTTAGCAAGTTCAGTTTTCATTTACACCAAACATCAGGATATGCAAAAAGTGATCTGTGGCATCTTTGGGCTACATAATATTTTGCTGTGGAAAAGAGACACAGAAAATCACATTCTTACTGCAAGTCCCAAACTTCCTTGGGAAGCACCATCAACCAAGACCAGTTTATTAGATGCTTTATGAGATAGGTCTGCATGGCCAAGCAAATGTGCACAAGCATGCAACCTTCCCCTATAGCTGCAACTACAAAGAAAAAGGATGTTAAATGAGCTTGAATAGGTTTTATGATCTGTTCTCCACAAAGTTTTAAGCATATACAGTGAGCGATAAAATATTTGATCCCCTGCTGACTTTTTATGTGCCCACTGACAAAGAAATGATCAGTATATAATTTCAATAGTAGGTTTAATTTAACAGTGAAGGGCAGAATAACAACAAAATCATCTAGAATAATGTTTAATAATTTTTAAAAAGATTTGCATTTTGCTAAGTGAAATACCTATTTAATCCCCTTAAATCATCAAGATTTCTGGCTCCCAGGTGTCTTTTATACAACTAAAGATACTTGTATAAAAAAGGCTGTTCACAGAAGCAATTAATCGATCAGAATCCAAACTCCATGGCTATGACCAAATAGCTGTACAAGGATGTCAGGGACACAATTGTGGACCTACAGAAGGCTAAAATGGGCTACAAGATCATCACAAGCAGCTTGGTCAGAAGATGACAACAGTTGGTGTGTTTATTCACACACAGAAAGAACACCTAATAACTGCCAGTCTCCTTCTGTCTGGGGCTCCATCCAAAATCTCACCTCATGGAGATTGTGAATGGGATCATGAATGGGTAGTCCAGCATTAGTTACCCAAAACACACAGCAGAGAAAGGAGTGGCTCAAAAATAAGCACATTAATGTGGAGTATCCCGACTAGTCTCCATACCTCATAGAAATATGTGGAGCTAGCTGAAGGTTTAAGTCGCTAAACGTCAACCTCGAAAACTTAATGGCTTGGACAGGGTCTGCAATAAGTAATGGGACAAAATCCTAGGTACTAGGTGCGAAAGGGTCAATATTTACTTCACGTCTTTAAATGCAAATCAATTTATAACTCTTCAAAATGCATTTTTCTAGATGTTTATGTTTATTAAAATAATAGACCTATTATTGTTGTTGGTAGAATCAGTCAATAGGGATCTTTCTATTATACCTGCTATGTTATGGTTTTTAAACAAACTTTATTTGCAGCTTGATGTGAAAATTTTAAATGATCCTTTACATATTAAACTTTAATAATTTTTAGAAAGCTGCTTATCAGTTGAATTAAGCAATTTAGTCCAAAAATACTTAATGCACCCTGGAATTTTATTCAATACAGACATGTAATACAAAGATCTCCCGTTAACCTTAAAACTACAGAAAAAAAAACAAATTTTGTATGCTGGCCCTCCCCATGTAAAACAAGTACAGTAACATTTTATATGCACAATACAGTAAAGATGTATGATATACTGATGCATTGTTGCTTGACTAGACACAATATGGAGGCATGATGTTTGCATACGGGTCAAATTCTAAAGGAGACCAAAAGAGATTTTTTTTATGAAATCAGATAAAAATTAGCAAGTTCTTTTCAATCGAATTACAAACTGAAGTGTCTTCTTTCGTGCTGTAGATAAGCTAAAGTAAGACATTGAACAAGCTCTTGAAGATTTAGAAAAGAAATTTTCTATCGTGAGGAGTTGGAGCTGGAACGTGAGCGATGGCGTCTACGGCCTGGAGATCTGGAGCGAGAACGTCTTCTTACTGGGGAACGGCGACGTGGAGATCGAGACCTAAATTCAGTACAAATTGCGATTAAAAAAATTCTAAATTATAGCAATTTTAAATTGAAAATGTTATATTTTTCCTATAAATAGTAATAAAATGTCACATTTTGGAACGATTGAAACCATGCCACCCTATTGAATAGTATAATAAAAGAGGATGTTGATAAATCCAAAGAAACAGCACAGACCTTCTCCTCATGCGAGGTGGAGTACGGCGCCACATAGGTGGAGGAGGAGGCATCCTACGTGGAGGAGAGAGCCTGCGAGGGGCAGGTCGCATTCTCTGAGTCAGGATAGCTGTCGCTGTGATTTCCTGTCCATCAATTTGCCCTGAAAATACAGATGAGTAAGATGAGTGTAAATAAACTATTATGCCAATATATAAAAAGCTACTAATTTAACACAACTTGTTTTTCTGCTTTCATCCTGGAGCTAGCTTGTTATACTATAAGAGACAGTGTTTTATATTTCTTCTGTTAAAATGTTTGATTTAAAGCAATGTTTATACACAAGGTGCCTGTATTTACTGGCAAGCTGATTGCAAAAGTGGTGCAAACGTACAAATTAATATGATGAAATACTTACTAAACATCTGTTTTCTCACCTGTCAGGATGTTCACTTAAAGTAAACTGCACCCCTATTTACTTAAATCCAAATTATTTTAATTTGAAAGCACAAAGAGTGCATATAGAGTAACGAGTCAATTTAAAACTTACGACCTTTTTAATACCAACTTGTATGGAATAAAAACAAATGCATTTAGCGGGCTCCCTCATACTCCCAGTGCTTTCCACTATTCATATACAACAAACATATTGGCTTCAACAAACACCACAGTTTGCCTTGTATAAATTTTCAGGCACCTGCTTTAACCACCACAAGAATTCAAGTAATTTTTTATTAAACTTGCATTTACCTATTGCAGCTACCTGTGGTTTGACCTGCTACCTCCATTCCCTCTGACAATATCTACAACCTATGGCGGTCCAATAATTGTGAACACTTATCAGGTCTGGGATTTTTTCCGGTAACATGACCAAAATATGTCGGACCATTTTACATCTGAATTTAAGACTTTTAAGGCTTTTATAGAAAATTTCCTAGAGAAATCCTAGAGAAGGTAGTAGCGCAGCAGTTATGTTCATATTTAAACAGAAATAACACACAAACTGTATCAATCAGGATTTAGGCCTCATCACAGCACAGAGACAGCATCTGTCAAAGTAGCAAATGACCTCTTACTAGCATCCGATCAGGGTTGTGTTTTATTGCTTATATTACTCAATCTCAGTGCGGCTTTCGACACCATTGATCATAATATTCTTCTTCACAGATTAGAAAATTTAGTATAAAATTAAAGAAACGGCCCTCGCGTGGCTCAGGTCCTATTTAGCCGATTATTATCACTTCGTAGATTTAAAGTGTGTTTATTTTGGGTGTTTTTTTATGTGAAGCATGGTGTTCCACAGGGCTCGGTTTTAGGCCCACTTCTTTTCTCTCTTTACATGCTTCCTCTGGGCAACAAAATTCGTAAGCATGATATCAGTTTTCAATGTTACGCTGATGAGACACAGTTATACATCTCATCTAGGCCTGATGCGAAAAGCCAGTTTAATAAAGTTGAGCAATGCGTGAAGGAAATAATAGCTTGGATGTTAAGCACACTTTTACTTGACTGATACTGTTACTTAACACAGAGCTCTCTCACCTTATAACATGCAGTCTATAGATAAAAATCCTTTCATGGAAACTTATTAGACTATCCAAAACAAATACAGGGAGTGGCAGAATGCAGAATTATTAGGCAAATGAGTATTTTGACCACATCATCCTCTTTATGCATGTTGTCTTACTCCAAGCTGTATAGGCTCGAAAGCCTACGAAAGCCTACTACCAATTAGCAGTAGCATATTAGGTGATGTGCATCTCAGTAATGAGATGGAGGGGTGAGAAGGGGTGGTCTAATGACATCAACACCCCTATATCAGGGGTGTGCATATAATTATTAGGCAACTTCCTTTCCTTTGGCAAAATGGGTCAAAAGAAGGACTTGACAGGCTCCGAAAAAAGTCAAAAATAGTGAGATATCTTGCAGAGGGATGCAGCACTCTTAAAATTGGCAAGCTTCTGAAGCGTGATCATCGAACAATCAAGCGTTTCAAGCGTGTGTAAAACCATTCAAAATAGTCAACAGGGGTCGCCCGTTGAAAGAAGCGTGTGAATGGAAAAACCAAGGCGCAAAATAACTGCCCGTGAACTGAGAAAAGTCAAGCGTGCAGCTGCCAAGATGCCATTTGCCACCAGTTTTGCCATATTTCAGAGCTGCAACATCACTGGAGTGCCCAAAAGCACAAGGTGTGCAATACTCAGAGACATGGCCAATAAGAAAGGCTGAAAAACGACCCACCACTGGCCAAGGTCAAGACAACACTGAAAACTGAAACCTGACTGAAATGAGACGAGTCACCACTGATGGGCTGAACACACAAGTCAGAACTCAAAGACTGGGCCAAACTGGAATATATCTCAAGACTGATTTTTCTAAGGTTTTATGGACTGATGAGGATGAGATGTCAAGTGAGTCTTATGCCCGATGGGCCCGATTTGGATGGGCCCGTGGCTGGATCGGTAAAGGGCAGAGAGCTCCAGTCCGTCTCTCAGACGCCAGCAAGGTGGAGGTGGAGTACTGGTGGCTTGGGAAAGGCTGTGGGCTATCATCAAAGATGAGCTTGTGGGGCCTTTTCGGGTTTGAGGATCAAGCTCAACTGGCAACTCCCAGCCTCCTAACTGCCAGTTTCTGGAGTTTCTGAACCTTCTTTACTGCCAGTTTCTGGTAAGGAAGAAGTCAGGGTACATCCTTCAAGAACAGTGGTTCAAGGAGGACATTTTTCATGAAGAAGGGTCTGGTTGCTGGCTGCATCCTTCAATGAAAAATTTTCATGCAGGATTTCAATGCACTGACACCCGAATCCAAGTACTCCAATTACAAGGCAGGCGTGGCTGGCAAGAAAGGGTCTAAAAGAAGAAAAGTAAAACTATGGACTTGGCCTGGATGGTCTGACAAAATTGTTCAAAACAATTTGTTTTGAGTTCTGAACCCCAGAGAACCTGTGGTCCATTTGTGAATGTTGAGATGTCATTTATACCGGTGACACTGGTGAAAATAAAAATGAAATGGGTATATATTTGTTTTTCAAGTTTGAGGGAAAACAGTACACCTCTACGAACAGTATCTGGGAGTTGGTAATGTGCTGACGGACAATGTCTGGGTGTGCAACAGATGCACACACAGATTCCTCCTGAAAATCCATGGAAACAGGCTTTTGAAAACACTTGCAAGGAAAGGTGGCTTTGGATGATTTGAGTTTTTGTTTTTGTTTCAGAATTCAGAAATGATTTGTTTGTTTTTTGAATTGTTGAATGTCAAAATGTAATCATATTGGTGTTGAGATTTGGGGCACTGGTGAAAATAAAAATTGAAATGGGTATATATTGTTTTTTCTAAATGGGTATTTGTTTTTTCTAATAAGTTTGTTTTTTCTACCTTAAGCCTAATAATTACGGACAGTAATAGTCACCTGCACACACAGATATCCTCCTAAAATAGCTCTAAAACTAAAAACAAACTAAAAAACTACTTCCAAAAATATTAAGCTTTGATATTAATGAGTTTTTTGGGTTCATTGAGAACATGGTGGTTGTTCAATAATAAAATTAATCCTCTAAAATACAACTTGCCTAATAATTCTGCACTCCCTGTATTGTTTACAACCAGTACTCTTTTCTGCTTCCAGGAATATATTGACCTGTATTGCACCTGCTGAAAGCTCCTACTCAAAGATGTTTAAGTAGTGTTTCTGCAAGTTAGCCTGTGTTAACACTGGTGCCCAAAACAAAGTAACCATACTGAACTTTGGATGAAGATTAGATGTGCCTGTGAAAACTATCTTCATAAGTGTTTAAGGTATCTAAGATGCAGTAAAAGCCTGTGAGTTGAGAGCCAAAGTAACGTGTTACAAAATAGAGTATGTACAGCATATTGCTGACCAATGACAGCATTTTCGACCATTTCGCTTTATTTTCGTTTATGTGATTTTCGCTCGTTTTATGTCCTTTTTGCTAGCCAGTTAACTTTGATGTGCGATTTACATTTTCAGTTCATTGATTCAAATTATTAAAAGATGCAACAAGTGAACGTTAATTATATAGTATTTGGTCAACATAACACAATGGTCAAATAATTGGTAAAAATTGAAGATACACTATTTAATATACATTCAAGGGGGGAAAAAATGGTATAAAACAAAAATGACAGCCCCAGAAAAAAAATACATGATTAAAAGAATGTACCTCCATCCATGTGTTTCAGGGCCTTCTGAGCATCCTCTGAAGTTTCATACTCGACATAGGCATAGCCTTTTGATAAGTTTGGGTGACATCGATCCGGTGGCATGTCTATCATTTTGATCTTTCCGTATGTCGAGAAGATCTCCTGAATATGATCCTAATGGCAAAAAAATAAATAGACTTGCAATACGTGTTGTCATTGTAGTCTTTATATTTGGATAGGGCACATTACCTTAGTGACATTTCTAGTAAGCCTTCCAACATGAAGTTTTGTGGGTTTAGGGCTAGGGCTCCTTCTTTTCCGATCTTTTTCATCAACTCTCTTCTGCGACTTAGACCTTAAATTCCATCAGATTAGCAAATGCATTTTAAAACATTAAAATTTCTATTTAAAGATAATTTAAAGCATTTTCTGCATATTTACACAAAAACAATGTAACAAGCAATGCAATAACAAATTTAAATAGTAGGTGCAAAAATGTTTAGTTTAGTATAGTGCAAAAATGTTTAGCATGTATCCACTGGCAAGTAAAAACGTTTTGTATACCCAATAAACTTGACCTCACAGAAAAAAAAAATTTGCAGGCAAATCATTTTTTTCTACTGATTTTCTCCTTGTATACATTACACATTCATTCAAATGTGGTAATTGTATTCTCAATTTACGAAAGATAATTACAACTAACTGCAAATGCAAAGGCCTGAAAGCCCTACTACAAGAACTGTTCAAAGCCTACTTTGAACGTGACCGTCTGCGATTGTCATGCCGGCGTCTGCTTGGGCTGGGTGATGCTGAGGAGCCAGAGGAGCTGGAGGACCGTGATGAGCTGGATGAGCCAGAACGACTAGAGCCTGAAGAGGAGCTTGAGCCACTTGAGGAACCTGAACTAGAACCAGAGCTGCTGCTAGAGCTGGAACTGGACCTAAACCCAAATTGAGAACATAAGTTATATTATGTGCTGACACAGTACAGGAAAAAAAATAGGTTTAAAATTTGTAATCAGACACAGTCTGCAAACATCTGACCTGCTGCTGCTGCTTCCAGTAGAGTTACTGCGTCGCTTGCGGTTCTTATCTCGACCCCTTTCTTTTTCAGCACCCTCCTTTACCACAGCTTTATCTTTACCCCTCTCTCGAGCTTTATCTTCTGAACGCTCTCTGCGTTTAGTAGGTGATGGAGCCCTTTGGAAGTAAATTTTTCAATGAATACTACAAAAAGGCTAATGTGTCATTTGTATTAAGGACAAGAGAATTATATTTTAAAATCATATACAACTGCTGCAATAAACCTAGGATTTAAGAATAAAAATGTAATCACATAGGATAAGCAGACAAATTACAACTCCGTTTTAAAAGAGTTAACCCCTCCTGCTCCAGGGGCGCTGTATCATAGCTGACCCTGCGCCCCGACCCCAACTTACTAAGATGGGATATGCGAAAAATGTATTTCATTGGCTCTGTACACGTACCTTGTACAATGACAATGAATTGAATATACTTATACTATAATGCTGACTACCTTATTTTAAAGTGGAAACTATACAGCAGCAAAACTACACAGCAGTACAATTAACTAAATAATCTGCAAACAAAAGAAACGTCAGCATCCGCAGTTATTACCCTCGACGATATTACTTTAACAACATTCAGAAGGGACTTCCCATCTTTGAGGTATGTTAACTAAAACATAATGCAATTATAAAAACATGATTAAGTACATCATAAAAGAACATTTAATAACGCATTGTCCCCTAGAGATAGCACGATACCACTTTGTATGTCCAAAACCAGGACATGCAAATATAAAATTTTTAAAAATGTAATAAATAATTTTTCTTGACACAGTACACAGTGTTTCTTGATACAAGCTCGATGGTAGCTAGTAGATTGGTACCTCTCCTCATTATAAAAAAAAACAATAGCGTGTCTGATTCCTAGTTTATCTTTTCAAACTAATCGCAAAATGAAGCACTTTTTATCTGAAATTCAGTCGTTAATAGCGAAGGCGTAGTTTATTTTTGCACGCCCTAATTAGTAGTAATGCAAATCAGCGCTACGTTTGGACAATTTGAAGAACACAGACCTTAATTAAATGACTGCAATTATTTAACACTAAAGACGTTACATAAAAAAGATACATCCGTGTTTTAGCATTAGCTATGCATGTTAACCACCTAGTGTTCAGCAGCCACGCTACGCTAAATAAACGGTGGGAGCGTTAATTTTAAGCAGCCAAATACTATCTTGCTACTTTTGTGTACTTATGTTACTGTTTTTAAACATTAAACACGTTTAAAAACAGTAACATACAGTAAGCTAACCCGTTTAGTTAGACTGAAGACACGAATGTTCTCAAAAAAAGTATTAGCTAATGCTTGCTAATAGCGTTGCACGGCTAAAGGATTTCCATTCATTCACAAAGAAACAGTCCAAAGCGGTACATGTTTAGCTACGCTGTCTTTCACTTTAGCGTTGCGTTGAAGTGCGCATCACTAATGGTAAATTCGATCTAAAGACAATAATAAGCAGTTAAATTTCAGTCTTGCAAACCATTAACTAGCTCGACCAAACCGCGTGCTAGCCAACTAGCTAGTGGAATAGAATGTATAAAACGGTAACAAAAACGCGTCTTATGGCTTAGCTCATTTATGTTTATCCTGAGATAAAAATCTAAAAAACACATAATTAATCATGTAAAGCGGTCGCATGTTATAAATATTTTAAAACAACAACCAGTTTAAATTGGAGCTCACATTATTCTTGACGCGCCACCCGTCCTAACGAAATCCCTATTGTCGCCCTTTGTAAACGTAACCGATGGAATGACGTCACATACACTGCGACAATCTTCATTGACTATGTTTTTCGGTTTTAGATCTATACCTATACCTTTTTCTTTTTCGTTTCATATAGCAAAGGCGAGCAACGACATCATTTTTCTGAGATAAACATACAAGTGCATCCCAGACAACTCATTAGCGGAGAAGGTAGAAAAGGTAATACTGAACGACTCCAAGATAACGTATCCGTTACGATTGCTTTTTTACGATTGCTCTAGTCTGGTTTACAGTATTTGTAATTGCTTTATTCTATTTCATGCATATTTCTTTTTTCAGAGTAACATGCTAGAGTATGTTTTCGCTTTTTTTACGCCAATTGTTTTATTGTACAAATGGTTGTATATACACATATAAAATAAATGTATAGTTTGTATTTGTTAAAAATTCCTGTGTATGATGTACCCTTCTTTTCTAGCGGAAACAGAAACTCTAAAGTTTACTCTAAAAAGACCTCGGGGGCGATGGGCAGGCTGGATGACGCTGCCAAGCGAAAAGTGGTGGAGTTGCGTGAAGCAGGCCTGAGCTTTCGCAAGATCAAAGCTGTGCTGGAGCTAGAAAATATTAAAGTGTCTGCACAGGCAATCTACCTATTCCTAAAGGAGTTTCATGGAAGAGGCAGGCAAAATGATGCTTCTGTGTCAGGAAATAGTGGCACTACAACAGTTTCGGAATCAATAGATACAAGGCTATGCAAACCAAGACACGGTGGCTGGAGCGAGCAGCAACTAAGAAGTTTGCTTCGTGAAGCTGCCCATGTTGCTGGATTCTCCTCCCCGCCAGACTCGGGTCAGAGTGGGATAGCTTCAGAATATAGGGAACACCCCTCTGGGACAGGCCACACTAACCAGGAGCCCCTTCAGGCAGACAAGAAGGACGAGGATGTTAGAATTATAAGTGTCACCTCACTGGCACAGAACACTCACCACAATGCCATTCAATCATCACGCTCAGGGTTTAGCTCAGGAGCAATAGCTGGAACGTTTACAAGAAAAAGGTACACACCCTCACCAGCAAACCCAGTCCTTGTGGCTCGGAAAAGGCTCCTAGACAAAGCTTTGTTTCACAGAGCAAGGGTATGTTTTTTCTATTTTCCTTTTCACATACACTTGTTGATTATGGATGGTTAAAGAAACAATTTAAACAATTTACACATTTACTGTCCACTTTGTGAAACTCATGTACATCTGGTACATTTCTTATCTTTGATCTACAAGAGGTTTTAGCCTGTGGACATTCTGTAACATGATATTTGCAACATTCTGTGTAAACTCTAAAGACTGTATAATCTGTGATAATCCCAGGTTTCTGTAAAAGGTGTTAGAAATATTGTTAATTGAAACTCTTGATTTGAACTTTCTGATTTAGTGATTTGCTGCTGACAGAGTCAGATGGTTAATTGAATAACTGCAAAAAAATTAGCAATTGTACAGGTGTATCAATTAACAATGAATGGTAAGTGTTTATCTAAGACAAAAGATAAACTTTCTTGAGTGTGATAAGTGAAAACAATATAAAAAAAGATGACAACAACAAAGAAGGTTAATAGAAAACAAAATAATACAATACAATAATATTGGCCATTGCAAATGATTAAGAAAATATGTAGTAGAGGGATTGTAGAAATTCAACTTACAAAAGAATTAACTGATTATGGATTTTTAAAAATTAAAGATATTCAAATCATTAGTGTCCCCTCACTAGCCAATCTTTAATATAACTTTTTTTAGAACAATATGAGCAGCACAAAGACCTTGGACAACAAGCAATGACTGCAGAAACATAATCACAGACAAAATCATTTAACCCTACTAATGCCTCAAGTACGCCGTATCATTCATTCATTTTCTATACCTGCTTATTCCCTAATTCGGGGTCACGCGGATCTGCTGGAGCCTATCCCAGCCGCCTCTGCAAGGGCAAAAGGCAGGAGGGGTACACCCTGGACAGGTCGCCAGTCCATCACAGGGCCACACATACACTCACTCACTCACTCCTATGGGCAATTCAAAATCACCAATCAACCTAACATACATCTATTTGGACTGTGGGAGGAAACCGGGGTACCCGGAGTAAACCCACGCAAGCACGGGGAGAACATGATGCCGTATCACAATATGTTAAATTGCTACTAATAATATACAAGGGCTTTCTCAAAAAACTGAGAATCACTTAGCCCAAGAATCAGTAATCACGATTGGCTTATAAATTATGCAAAAGAATTGTGATCAGACTTTTGACACTTTTGAGATCTTTGATTTCAGGCTTGAATCCTAATGACTTTACTGAGCCTTTGGGTCTGGGCAGGGTTGATCTGTCCATAAAAAATGGTAAGATTGAATATAAAGAAAAATATGGCAAAAATACTGCATGCCAAAAAATATTCCAATTTATAAAAAGGTAATTTACACACATTTGTAAGCAATGTTACCTTTATAAATCACAGATAATCACAAGTTTGCATATGTTAATCAGCCCCATGTTTCACTCTGTACACATCCATTTATAACCATAAATAGTCAATGCAAAGGACCTCATGAATGGTAATCTTAATATTAATGAGCCTGGCATTCTTTTGTTTGTTTGTTACGTGAAATAATGGCAACTATGGTGTGTTTGTTTTTGTGTGTATACAACTGTACAGCTGTAGAATTACAATAAATGTAAGATCTTGGGTGTTTTCTATGCTGTACTCCATCCTGTCAGACCATCTCTTTCTTCTGCACTCCTGAAAGTAATGGTAATGCATCAATGATTAAATATTTAGAATACATTTCAGTGTTTACATTTTTTTTAATTTTACCTTTGTACACAATGCAGTAGAAACGCAAATAACACTGCTTAGTTTAATCCACATGATGACCTGGATGTAATGTATTATACGGAGTAAAATAAAATGTTTGTGAGACATCAGTTATTTTCACATTTACTTTCTACAATCAGTTTACCCCCTTGCCATCTGTGTCGCCATTTTCCTTTATCAATACTCACAGATGCGCACATCCTCCCCCTAAGTTTGTTTTTAACAGATCACAACCCTTGTGTGGAAAGTTTATAAATGAGACACAAGGTCTTCTCTAATTATTTTCAACTGTTGCTTGTATTATGTAATGTAACTCATGACCAATCTATGAATTTTTTTTACAGGTACGGGACTGTGGCCCACAGTCTGCTCAACAGAGTATGTCGTTAGTAAGAAGAGATCAGTCATGTTTGCCTTACTCAGAAGGAAGGAAGGTCATGTTACCTCAAACAACATCTTTCAACCAGACATCTACTCGATCTGTAGTAAGTAAAGACATCCTGTATCACTTTATTAAAATTGCAGATTTTTTTCCTTTTTGCCTTTTAAATTTCATGAGCAAATTTATATTTCCTAGAGGGGACCGTTCCAAGGAACCAGCATTTCTCGACAAGGATTTCCGCAACGGGCAAATATACCTGCTCGTTCAACAGAACAGTCACCCCGTGTTGGCATTCGGATTCCTGTGCAAGGCCAGTCAAGTTCTGTGCCACAGAATTCAGGTCCATCTGTAAGGGTTCAGGCTTCAGGCAATCAGCTGCAGTCCTCTGCAAGCCAGCAGAGCTGTCTGGACACAGGAACGCTAAGTGCACTGCAGGAACAGGTCAAGTCCCTGGCTTCTGAAGTTTGCAGCCTTGGCCTAGCCCTCAGAATGATGATAGAGCAGCAGGGCCGTCTGGAGAGGGAACAGAGCCAGCAGACACAAGTCCAAAAGCAGATCCTCAGCACCTTGCAGAAATTAGCATCTAAACAGGGACCCTTTGCTTTTCAACACTGCACAACTCCCACAGTGCCACCTTGCCCTTTGTCCTCAGCCTCTTACAGCCAGAGCACCTTCACCTCCAGCCAAGGTGGTAGTATGTGCAGCCAGGCTCAATCCAGGTATAACGAAATTGATGGATCCACCATTGACAATATTGAGCCATTTTCTCTGACCAGTCTCAGCTCTGCTACTATAGATGGCTTTCAAACTTCAGACTCTCTTTCATTCAACCGCACTCACTCACCAACATGTACACAGTCACACACACATACACCCGAGATAGTTAGCTACACACAGTCTCACAAAGACACTTATGCTGGAATGGAAAGCAAGTCAGCAGAATTAGCCTCACCGAGCACAGACAGATCCTTTCAAGCCTGCAGGTCTTCAAGTCTGTCTTCTACAGAAGCTATTTCTGGGCATAATGCCCAATTAAATATTGTCAAAATAGAAAATGTTTAAAAAAAATGCAGAAAAGTCAAACATTGGTGTTTTATCTAATATTTTTTGTTTCATTCTAAGGAATTTTAGACTGAACCATTTTTTGGTAATGTGACTTCACTAGTTAACAATATAAACTTTTACAAATGGACCAACCCTCATACAGTATATTCACAAAGACATCTGAATAGCTAAAGTTTGTCATTCTTTCTAATTTTCATTTTATGCATGTTTAACACAATACAATGTCAATGTTATGGAGACAAAATAAAATGAGACTGTTTTCTTACTGTACACATGACAGAACAATAAAACCCAAGTGATTCATCTATGATAGAATATAAATGTTAAAAAATATTTTTTTTCCCTTTCAACACATCAACAAGCATTTGTTGAGGCATTATATAATGTCTTTTTATAGGTTACATAGCTAATGAGCTAATGTCTTTTCAAGAGCCTGTTATTGATTTTGGAATTAGTTTTTGTCATTTACAGCATTTAGTAGTTCTTTTCTTATTGTCTTAAGTAGGTTTGGGTATTATTTAAATGATAGCAGTTCTGTTTCTGTTTTTTTATTATGATTCTTAATTAAGCTTTTTAAAGTTTTTATTTAAATGAGGCAAAAAAAACCCTAAAAACTATTTCTTTTGTTGTAGCCATAAACAAAAATAGGCAGCCTACAGAACGCATACAGTGAATGAGGAACTTTAGCCTGTGGTTTTACTAAAATTACCACACCAAAAACAACTAGACTAAATTATTATATCATAATTTGAACATTTGTAAAGACAAGTAAAAGGTTATAAAATAAGAAAATAATTGTTTTTTTATTTTATTACCTTTTTTTTTATTTCTTATTATTTGAATCGGGATCACTTTCACATTTGTTTTGCAACCGAATGGTTTAAAATCACATTTAGCTTTCTAAAGTACTTTGTAACGCAGTAGCTTGAGAGTTTTGTAACAACTGAAGTGAATTAGTCAATTCAATTATTTCTTAAGTTGCAATAATTTTACTTACATAGAATTTTTTAGTACCTTTTTCACCACTGATAAATATACTAATTTTAATTTGACATAAGATGGCATACGAAAGTTAGAATAACATGCCATTATAATGTTTAAGAAATTGAATATTAAATCAATTTTAAAATATTGTTAATAAAGCCCTGAATGGTTTAGCACCTCAGTACCTGAGTGAATTTTTATTCTATTATAGTCCTCCATGTCCACTGCACTCTCAATATCCAATAAAACCTAGAATAACAAAATCAACTGCAGGCAGCAGGTGCTTTTTTTATTAAGTGCCCAAATTTAATATACAAAATAACAGAAATAAAATAACAAAAAAAAACCCCAAAATAAATTGCACTGTTCGAGAGGCAGAGACACTCTGTCAGTGTAAATCTAGATTAAAGACCCATCTTTTTAACCTGGCCTATACATAATACACTCTTCTATATTCAAATCCATTAAAGGATTGTTAGGCTGCAATATTCAGGTCAACTAAAACCAGGGAAACCACCAATAACACAATATATTTGTATATTATAAGTTGAATGGCATCTAACATAGTTCTGTTTCTTTGTTATTCTGAGCTGATTCTGTAAAGCTGCTTTAACATCTCGATTGTAAAAAGCGCTACATAAATAAAGGTGACTTGAGTTGTTTTTGATCAAAAGGTGTTCCTGAATTGTTTTACTGTGCTTCTAAATTTTCTTCAGAGCATAGTCTGTGGCACTGTATGTCTTTATGCCATATCTTTATCCAGATTTTAGATCATTGGTAATTCATAAGCAGATCACATATTGATGCACCCTATTAGGAATATTTTAAACTGAGAATATTTTATATGGTGAGTAAGACACGAACTATTCTTGCTTGCAAAGGGTAAGCCTTTGGTGGGTTCTCTTTTTATTCCTAATATTGATACCAGTTACAAATTAAGCTGCTAAATGTTAAATCTTTAAAACAGTGATAGTATAAAATTTTATTTTTACTCTAAATGTTTTTAATTGTGTTTACAGGCATCAGATTTTAAATGCGTACTTACAACTAGAGTCAAGTTTGTCATTGAAAACAGTAAAAATATTTTATATGTTTATTGGTCTTTTAATAAGGGTTGAAGTTGGGTTTTTTATTTTTATGATGTACGGATAACTGCACACAGCTTGTATGGAGAGGGGTTTAATGTAAACCCCACAGCTGGAGTGAGGTCCAGCTGATCCTCAGATACCCCTGGTGGAGGAATGAAGCGAAAGTGCTGCAGTAAGGAAGTAAAAAAGAGAAAAAGTTCCATTTTGGCCAGACTCTCTCCCATACATATTCTGCGTCCTGAAAAGAGAAGAGAACTTTTGAAGCCGACTAAAGTACAGAGCACCACATTCAGGAAAAAAAAGCATTTCAAACTACCTGCAGAAAAAGGCATAAAGGCATCTTTCTTAACAAATTGGCCTTGCTCATCTAGGAAATGTGCTGGGTTAAAGGTCTCTGGGCTCTCCCATTGCCTTTCATCTCTCAGTACAGATGTCAGGAGAGGAAGCACGCAGGTACCCTGCAGAGAATAAGATATTTACAAGTCATAACCTTTAGCAGGGGTGCCGCTAAGGGGGAAAAGTTAGGACGATTCTAAGTGATCTGTTTCATTAATAGTAACAGTGTAAAATGTGTGTGGTAGAGGACCCAACCTCATATTCTTTCATAGGCTAGTGGCACCCCTGAGCTTTAGTCACATTTATTTATATTTGTATATACACTACAATGTGATAATTCTAAGCTCTGATTATAGTTTGCTAGTCAACACTATTGCTTTACACAAACAATGTTTATTTTTTTACAGATACCTTTTTGATAAAGTAGCCCTGGAATTTTACATCACAACTAGTGGTGTGCGGGAGACTCATGGGTACTATGTTAGCAAGTCTCTGTATTTCATGGATCACTGCATCTGTGTAAGGCAAATTCTTTCTGTCTTTCACCACTGGTTGGCGACCTCCAATGACTCTATCAAGCTCTTCCTGGACGCAGTCTAAAAACAAGAAAATACAAAAACTTAACTTTACAGGAAAAACAGACATTTGAAACTTTCACTATACATAAACAGAACCAAGCAGTCTGGTACAGTAGATTACCTACATTGGTCATTTAGTGGACAATGTTTTTGCAAGCATAAACACTAACTACAGCGCATACAAACTTACCCTGAAACTGAGGATATTTAGCCATTAGCAAAAGGCTCCATCTTAGTGTTGCACTAGTGGTGTCAGTACCAGCAGCAAACAGGTTGGAGACTGTTATAATAAGATTATTTTCATGAAAAAATGTGTCTTTGTCTCCAGCATTCTGCAAAAAAATAATTGATTTAAAAACCATTACCTGTGTTACAATCATACAATCAAAGTTTGCTATTATTAGCATACACTCTCTAATATCTACTGATCAACATAATGTGCTATGCAGCAATAACGCCTGTATCCAAAATATAGATGTTACTGTAAAATATATTTGGTGATTTCAACTATTGTAATTGCTTTAAAAAACTATAATGTTTTTAAAAACATAAAATTTTACATTAACTTGCCTCAAAATATTTAATCACAAATGCATTACAAACTGCTGGAATCTTGTACTACATTTAAGTTTTCATGTTATCTTGTGGTTTTAAACAAAATAAAATCAAAGACCTAAATCAGTATACATAATTCTAATAGTCCAGTAGTAAAATCTAAATAAAAACAGTAAACACTAATTGGCTAACTTAGAAATTAATGGCAGCAACACATCTTAAAAAGTTGGAACAGAGTCAACAAAATGCTGGAAAAGTAATTAGTAAGGAAATGAAGACGTTTAAACACTGGAACGCAACCACCAAGAAAGCAGATGTCTATTAATTTACAGGTGAAAAATGCTTTTCCAAAACCAGACACGGAAAGGCTGCAAGACCTAAAATCAGGCGACTGAATCTTGGTGGTTGTTCTGATTCTTTTCGGGTGCCCCAGAGCACGTGGCCTGACAACTAGACTTA
This sequence comes from Bagarius yarrelli, assembly GCA_005784505.1. Lineage (NCBI taxonomy): Eukaryota > Metazoa > Chordata > Actinopteri > Siluriformes > Sisoridae > Bagarius > Bagarius yarrelli. The sequence continues at coordinate 5,658,241 of VCAZ01000022.1, forward strand.
TTGAAACTGCCCTGACTGAAAAGGCATAGTACTATCTCATTAAAAACACTGAGGCTGAGTGGACACTGAATCCCACTCAAACTGACTATGATCTGTCCTTGACAGATGAAGATGAGCCTGTGTAGCCTGCGTAACTTGAATTGTTTCTCTTCTTTCCTCTGATTTAGTATATATCCAATATTTTCGCTAAGTTTTCACATTTATTTGAGGTTTACTATTTGTAGAAATAGGTTCTATTTCATACTTTTTTGTTTTCTTCTTTGTTTTGTTATGATGGTTGTACTTTTATTTTTTAATTATAATGAGTATAATAAAACTCATGTTTAAAGAGAGTGTTCCTTTTAGTAACAACAGAAGAAAGATGTAAATGGAAGTTTATTATAATCTTTATTAATATGTAAATCTTTAAGTTAGCGTATGTTCAGTTTTTTGCAAACGTTTCTATGGGTAAAGTTTCCTGTGTCTACATGGGTGTTACATGAGGCCCCAGGACAGAAGAGTTCTTTGTTTGCTTGATAGGAAACATCTGGTATCGACCCCCTCTACAGGAAAGCAGAAACGTGCATCAAGTATAAAAAATAGCAGAGGACAAAGAACTCTTTCGCAATACAACTTCGCTGTGGGTGCGTAAAGACACCATTGTGCACAATTAAACTTTTTCAATTTTGCTTGCTTAAACGTTTCTTCAAATTAGGATCTTTAATTAATGTTAAGTGTCACTACAGGTACTAACAACAAAGAGCTGGACGATGCATTTTGCAACTAATTCAGTTTATTTACAACAGGTCAGTAACATGATTGGGTAAAAAAAAGAGCATCATATTTAAGTCAGGGTCTCTCAGAAACTAGGATTGACAGAGGTTAACCAATCTGCGCAAAGCTGTGTCTAAAACATGTTGAATGATTTTTTAAATGAATTTGAGGGCAGATGGTCAACTGAAGTCAAAGTGACTTCAAAGATTTACAAGAAACAAGAGTGATTTCTGAGATTACTCTTATTCTTAGACTCTAATGAAAATGTGGATTCCCACAGAGCCATCCAAAAATGCATGTTAAAGCTTTATCATAAAAAAGGGGTATATTTAAACATGATCCAGACAACTTTTTTCAAGAAAACCACATATTGCATCTATGACAACATGACTTCGTAGTAAAAGAGTGCCTGCCTGCATTCCATAGCTTTTATCAATTGAAAATATTCAGTGCATCTGGAAATAAAAAATACAACAAAGAAGACCCAAGACTTAAGCAGATGAGCAGCAATCATACCAGGCAAGGATGAGACAACATTCCTTCCCAAAATTGATATTAAAAGACTTGTTAAGAGGGAATGCCACACCATGGTAAATGGGCCTGCCCCAACTTTCTTGAGACCTGTTACTGCTATCAATGTCAAAATTACCCTTTTGGGTTATAGGATATGCTAATCATTGTAAAACAAAAAAATCGATGCACCCTGAACTCAAGAAAATGTATTAATGTATGTATGTATGCCACAAGAAAGATTTACAGTACCTCTGCCTTTTTTTTACGTAAAAGAAAAGAGTCAACTAATCCTCTGGTTTCCTCAAAATTAAGCGTCTTCTCCAAATTGTCCACAAGGTCCTTTATTTGCTTTAGATTTTGTTTATGGTTTTTCATTATCAGCTTCCAATTCTTCAACCACCCTCCAAGCCAGGGAAACATATTATAAATCTACAAATAGATGGACATTTATAACTTTATATTCAGATAGTAGTGCATTGAACTTTAAACATTGTATATATTATTATGGCCCAAATTTATGCTTTTGGCATATTTAAAAAACATTAAATAGATTCATGATATAAAATGTAATTTATAAAGTTTATTGTAATGATAAGTCTGGTACCTGTATAGAAGGTGAGCCACTAATCTTAATGGTCTCATTGACTCGGTTAACCATTTCTTTAAACTGAGGGTCACTGTATTGAAACCTGCTTCCATATACAATGGCTGCGATGACATTTGAGGTGGCATAATTTAATGGCATTAAAGTATCAAATGGTTTCCCTGTAAAGTGGTAAACAGCAATTAATATCACAAACATTCGCATAAATGCTATTTAAACTGGTGTTAGATATACATTTTCTGTAAAAATGTTTTTGTTAAAAATGATTGTGTCTGAAGCTTCTAAACATATTTTTCTCTTCAGCAACTCGAGCTGCCTCGAATCACTTTGGGCAATGCCCTTTTATAACCTTTACCCTGAAACACCTGTAATTAGACCAATCAGAAAGCATTACATCACAGCAGGTATGTCATCAGACAAAGAAATAATGCTGTATAAACATGAACACCAGCCCCAGTAAGCTCTTTTTCTTCAGCGTGTTTGTATGTGTGTGTGTGTAAGAAAGAATCAAGAGAGAAAAAATGCCAAAATAAAAGCAAAAGATGGCAACAAAAAGGATATACTTATCCGTGTCCTAGATTTATCTCAGGCATGTATACACACTCACAGTTTGTTAGCTGCCAGAAAGTGGAGCATGTGCGAACATGGTGAGCGCCTAACAATTGACTCTCCAAGGCTCAGGCTCTACTGCTTTTGAGGCACAGTGCAAGCTGATGTCCTAGGACTCCTAGAGGAGAAGTATGAGATTGATCAGGCTGAGGAAGCATGCTCTGCAGATTTTTTCCCCCAGGGAGAGGCCCAACTTTATCTTTCATCCTCTGAGGAGGTCAAAGCTATGAGTATAGAGGAGAGTGTGGAGTCGCCACCATGCTTCCCTAGTGGAGGTTATAACCCAAGCACAATAACTGTTGTCAGAGAAGAGTGTGTAATGGCTTTGATTATGGAAATGAAGGAAGGGAGACAAGCTTTGACCAGGGAGGTGGGCAGGGGATAGGAAACAGAGAAGACCATAATAATTGTGTGAGAACTTGACTCCATGATTATTTGGTCATGGATACTGTGTATCTTTTTATTGAAAAAAGACAAAACTGAATTGCAAAAATACAAGGTATATTGTTTTTGAAAAAAGTAAACTTAACATTGAAGGAAATTAACATATAATCAGTAACAGGAAGGTCATGAACAAGACACCCTTTATCCATAAGCGATTCACACCGTGGCTAGTTTTACATGGAGGGCGTCAAACAGCAGACCACATAGAGTTGATGTGTAAGCCTCGGCAGGTTCCTCGATGAATATATATATCCGGCGAGGTTGATAAATGATACAAGTGCAGGTACTCAAACAGATGGAAGCGAAGTCGCAGAAACTAAGCAGCAGAGAACTGTACAAGTCCAGTCACTGGTAAATGGAATACAGAAAAAACTATTCAAGTGATAGTAATCCAGACGTGTAATTTGTTGATCCATACATTGATCCACATATTGCCTCAAGGTTAAGCAGCAAAATGATTTTGATTTATGCAAATCAGTACCTGCCAGCGTTCACCTGTAAACTATTCTCTAAAGTCTCTAAAGATAAACTATAGGCTCCTGATGCAAGGTCAGAAATTGGGGACTCTCTTCTTAACAAGCTGAGGAGCAGTCATGAGTGGCAATTACACCCAATGGCTGTGGAACGATATTTATCTCTCATGGCACATAAATTGCCTGGAAATGCTGGCAGAGCACTCTACACTTGCTACCAGACCTGAGTGGACAACATGTATCAGTATGTACACACATGTTAGTTCTCACCTACATTAACCATCAGGAAGGGCTGTGTTTGTGCCATGCCAGATTATTCAGTAGAGACTTCGCTCACTAAGAGTAATGTATATCCCAGGGGTCCCTAAATAAAAAAAAAGGGGTCCTATTAAAATGCATCGGCTGAGCATAAGTAGTTCTGTTTGCGTCACAAGAGACAAAGTACTGTTCACTTTGAGTCTCACCGGTGCCTCCAGCCTTGCTGGGTCTGAATGCCATGGTAATTACATGGCCAGGGCTACATTTATAAGCCGTTTCTTTCATCTCATTGTTCCTGTGAGTTTTGGAGTAAGTCAGGACAGAGTAACACTGTTGTTGATCATCCTCTCCAGATACCCATTGCAAGCTATGGGGTGTGGCCCGCTGAAGTCGTTAGGACCATACTCCGGTCCAGAACTCAGAGCTACATGGTAGCCATAGCTGCTTTCCACTCCCCACTTAGTGATTATCACTATTAACACTATTATCAAGGTTTCTTCATGGCACAAGGAGACTGAGGCCTGCACAGCAACTCCCATTTTCCCATCATGGGACTTGGCTATGGTATTGGGGAAACTGTCTGACCCCAATAATAAGCTACTGAAAGAGGCATCAAAAAAAAACCTGACAATGAAAATGATATTCCTACTGGTCATTTCATCCAACAAGAGGGTCCTATAAAACTGCAGGCCTTTTTTCCTCCTTCCTTCCGGGCCACAGACCAGGAAAGGATACATCTTCTGTGCCCAGTGTGTTAAACAACCATAGAGCTTCCCCATGGAGTAAGTCAAATCAGCTGTNTACAAACACACACTTTGCAACAGGCGTTTCTTTCTTTTTTTTAAATGTAGGGGTGGGGTGGGAAAGACTAGCAGTATTATTGTGGAGATTTTCTTATGATTTTAAATGTTAATCACAATCTTATTTCATTTAAAGTGTGTAATAGTAGTTAATGTACACACAGCGCCACGCTTACACATTAAACATACATTCACATTTAATACCACCCAGAGCTTTATTAGCTGTCTCCCAGAATTATCTACTATTGGATTGGATCACCATCTGACCCCACATAACTCAATCAGGCAACTGAATATTTAGAGTCAACGTTCTGTTATACTTTACATAACAGCTTAAGTGAAAAGAAAAATGATTAAGGATCACTCCCTGGTATAATGATCACACACACCCCCTTTAAAACAGAGCGTTTAAAAACTAGAATGTAGATGGCACAAAACAAAATTGTTAGTAATTTAAACAGCATGGAAGAAGAGCATTTTGATCTATAAAAAAGCTCTTAGTGTAGCAAGATCAATGTATCTCTCCACCACTTACAGAAAATAATACAAATATGCTCAGATATGTATTTAACACTGTTGCAAAATTGACCAGGAATAAGACCACTACAGAAATCTCCACAATAACAGCATGCAGTGGTGAGGACTTTATATTGATTCCGAGCATAAACTAACCACATCAGATCAGAACTTTCCTGGAATAGAACTATTTAATTTCACTCCTCTGCAAAATCATCCACTTGTTTATTAGATTCTATACCACTTTCTTAAGAATATAGTACCAGCAGTAAGAGAACCCCTGTTGAAAATAGTGAACTCTTCACTCAGCAGTGGTTGTGTTCCAAATTTTATATTAGCAGTTATTAAACCCGTAATTAAGAAACCTGACCTTGACCACAGTGAGCTGTCAAACTACAGCCCAATGTTAAACCTATATCTCAAAAATCCTAAAAAGATAGTAGCACAGCAGCTATGTTCATATTTACACAGGAATAACATGCACAAACTGTACCAATCAGGATTTAGGCCTCATCACAGCACAGAGTTTATTTTAAGTTTATTTATGTAATTATGCCACTGTGTCTATAAACAGTTTTTTTTAAGACTTAAACATTGTGAACAGTGACATAACTGCAGTGGCGTACTGGTTCCGTGGTAGAGATTTTAACAAGCATATCTGAGGTTTAGGGTTCGAATCCCACCTCACAAACTCCAAATGGTATTTATCTGTAATTGTACATCAAGAGAAGGACACCTTTAAGCTCCATACAGAAAATCAAAATATCACAATGTCCGATATTTCCAATATCACCCTTATTAAAACTAAACTTATCAATGAAGCAGCTCCTCCCAAAAACACACCAGCATCTAATGAGCTTCAACTGGCAATAACAGAAAAAACTGTTTCTGCTTAATCCTGTTTTCAGTATAAAATATCATCTAGGAGAGAATGACTTCATGTTGGCATTATTAAACAATCTAATTCTCATGTATGGTTTGCATGACCTGCGTACTTTATGACGTCTGTTCTTATTTTCTGCCATTTGTCCCAGCAAGAACGGGAAGGCAATACCTTTAGAACAACCAAGCTTTATAATCGGAAATGAGCCACATAGGTCTGAAGGTCTTACAGAGCTTCAGATGTTTACTCACTTCTGAGGTCTGAAAGCTCTGTTTCTTAGGTCTTAAAGCTACAGTCGTGGTTTGGCCTGGTCGTGTGCGCAGATTTTTCTTATCCCTGTAATAAAGCTATCCAGTCTAGCACTCTGGCACCACATGAACCCAAATGTGGCCATCGTTTTGTCTCCTAATGCTAAGGCTGCATGCCACTGTGCACACATCAATAAAAATGCTGATTAGGCTAAAGAGCAGCCGTTCCATGTGTGTTACACCAGCATTCTGTGAGCCCTGTACCATCCGGCCCCTAACCCACATTAGCTTTCAAATCCATTAGTGCAGTTTTTATACCTCTGAAGAAATGTAATTAAAAAGGAACTGCAGTAAGGTCAACACGAGACCAGACCAGGCAACACCAGCACTAACACAGGGAGATATACAGGGGTGTGGCTATCATATCAGATGTCGGAGAAAAGAATCTCCTTTTCTTCTGAGCATTGTTTATAAAAAGTTATAAACTGAATCGCATTTAAATTGACTGAAATAAGTATTTAACTCCTCTACAAGACAAGACCTAGAACCTAGTGGCAAAATTCTCATTGTTAGTCACAGAAGTCAAAAATGTATTTTCGTTTGCCTCCAGGTTTGCCCATATCTCAGGAGGGATTTTCTCCCACTCCTTTCTACAGATCCTCCCTATGTCATTAAGGTTTTAAGGCTGACATTTGGCAACTCAAACCTTCAGCTCCACAGATTTTTTTATGGGATTATTGTCTGGAGACTGGTTAGACCCTACAGTACTACACTCCTCTCGAAGTCTTCGTTTTTCCTCACTGGGTCTCATCCATACAGCCTTTGCTTGTTTGAAAACCATGAACCATAAAGCCATGCTGCTCCTTATTTCCTCACCCTCTCTCCCATCTGACATCCGTAATTTAGACTTGTTACCTGATTTTAAACCAAAACTCAAAAATTACTTATTTATTACTGTCTGCACTATCATTTGCTCATCTGTGTAACTGCTGTTTTCCCTTTGTTGTTATTGTTATTATAGTACTATTATTTTCATGTATGGTGACCTTAAGTGAATTAAAAGGCGATGTAAATAAAATTTATCATCATTGTTAATATTATTATTATTACTACACCACTCCAGAACCTTAATGTGCTTCTTTTAAGCTACTGCTTGAGCCTTGGATGTGTGTTTTATGTCATTATTTTTAATGCCCTGGCTAAAGGAAAGAGCTTCTCATATTGACAGTACATGGCCCCGTCCATTGTTTCTTTGATGCCGTAAAGGTGTTCTGTCCTCTCATCATCATAGCAGCCCCAAAAGCACAATATTTCTACCTACATGTTTGACGGTTGTGATGGTCTTCTTGGGGTCATCGGCAACAACCTCCTCCTCCAAACACTCGATTTTGGTCTCAGCTGACCACAACACTTTCATCCAGTTCTCTTCTAAATCATTCAGATATTTATTGGCAAATTACAGACAGGCCTGCACAACATGCTTGGGCAGGGGGACACTGCAAGCTGCTTGGTGAAGGTCTTTTAGTCCATTCCAGACTTTTGTAGGTCTACAATCTTGACCCTGACATCTATGGACAGCTCTTTGGTTTTGGCCATGGACCATTACATACAAATACTTTTCAATAAAGCCCCAAAAATACAATACAATTTTGAAAAATGTTAATGTAAAAAGTTTTCCCATACAAAAGAAATAAAATGATTCTGTAAAAAAATAAAATAGTTATTAGGTTATATTCGCTGCTCTATGTTATGTATAAATTAAAGCTGTAATTTAAATATATATACACTTAATATATTGAGCAAAAACTAACCAGGTGAATATCAGTCTAATACTGTATTAGTTCACATTCGGGCTTATTGTCCTGTTCTAGTTTTGTTTACACCAAACATGAGCGGCGCGGTGCATCAAGACAACAATAAAGCCCATTAAAATCACTGATATTTGCCTACACTGGATGCGGAACAATGCGAAATTCCAGACAGTAAATGGATTTTCTGTATAATTTCTGACATAGCGCAAGCTCTTCGCAGAGGCCACTTTGTCGCATCCAGTGTAGAAAACTTTGAGCTGTTGTGGTAGCGCCAGGACACGTCACCATTATGTCCGTTATAGACATTACTATCCGTCAAGCAGCTTAACGTTATTACTGCACACATAGCAAACTTATCTACTTTACTGGAGAGGGGAACTTATCTAATTTACTGGAGAGGGGAAGGATCTCTATATTTTTAAACTGAAAATGTATTTTTGCCGTTTGTATTGTTGTACTTGTGTTGTTGTACAGAGGCTAGCAGAGGTGTACAGTATAATAAAAAAAATATTCATTACAATGTTTGCATATTGTCTTTGGCTTGCCTATCATTTTTTCGCCGATTCTTATTTTCACCCGGAAACCAAAATTTTGCTACGCAAACGATTTAAATGTGCTGGGGCATCTTCTATCATTCAATCGTTACACACACATCAAGATAAGACTCAAATATATCAACAAAGTCAAATTAGTCATGCGGCATCTAGGCATGTATATAGTGTTACCTACACAAACCTATAAGTTCTATTGTTATATAGTTGTATTGCAGTTTAACAGTGCCATTACACAAAATGACATTTTTTATAACCTTTAGTGCAGCTGTTTTTCATGTAGTGGTAAAAATCTAAACCAATTAACAGGCATAATTTTCTTGCTTCAAAATGTAATGACCTCCAGGTTTTTTTCTAATTTAAAAACCCCTGCTTTTCCACAGTTTGGGTTTAACTGTGCACTTTAAAAGTAGTAAGTCGAAATTGGTTGCATGTGTGTATATGTGTATGGTGACCTGTCACTGCTGATTGAATGCAGTATGTGAGCCAGTGGAACCCTGGCAGAACAGGAAAGCAGGAGCCTAATAAAAAACAGGTTTTCTTACTTCATGAGCTCCAATCACAAACCTTCACTTACATACGGAAGCTTCAAACCACAGAAACTCTGGCTCAAGAATGAGCGTGACAGAAGCAGTACAAACACACACTGAGCTTTTTGTTAGAAGAAAGATGAATAAGTTGGGAAGAAAACATCTTGTATATCATCTGTTTTAATGAAGTGGAAAAATTGAGAAAGAATGCTTATCAAATTAATAATAACAGCTGGACTTGATTTTCTCATATTCTCCTGGGCTGGTACTTGCCCTCAATTCCACCCACTTCAACACTCACATACAAACACAATTCAGCATTAGTACTAAAGTGGTTCATGATTAAGGTGTTGGACTACCAACCCAAAGATTGTTGGTTCGATTCCCCGCTCCACCAAGCCACCACTTCTGGCTCCCTGAGCAAGGCCCTTAACCCAATTGCTCAGTTGTATAAGAGGTAGATGTACATCTGCCTAATGCTGTAAATGTACTTAATTTTAATAGTAAAAAAAACAGGCAAGTTCTAAATGGTATGATTCAGACCTATCATCATTACACAGATGACTTCAGCACATGGCCATTCAAGCCTGATTATACTTCTATTAAAAGCAGTTACAGTACAGTTCTATGCTCACACTGAATGTCATTCCAAAAAAGCAATAATTAGTTTCTTATTTTAGCTATTAAGGTACATTCTCCACTATTACTCAGTCTGCAAATTAGAGCAAAATGGTTTGGTTTGTGGGCAGCGCTAAATAAAAAAAAAAATAGAAAAAACTTCTGATCACTTTTTTGGTTGTTGGATTGAGGAAAAACCATGATAAACTACTGTATTACTGTTTACTAACTGTTTTTAGACAGAAACTTTACTTGGTCTTTATAAAGTAATTTTTTAAGTTATGATAATTAGTGAAATACTCAGGATAGCTCTCAGTAGACCCAGCCAGTAACATTGAAATTTCAGGATATCTATAAGTGTGAAAAAAAAGCTTTAGAGAAAACTACATATGGTATGTGTTTAAGCATATACAACTCACTCAATGCTTTTTGTAATTACTATTAGTAAAGGTAATAAGACTCCTACTGAGGTGTTTTTTTCACAAAGGGTTGCAGACCAGAAATGTTCAGGAACATTACAAAACAAATACCAGTCCAAACAATCCAAATAATAATACAAATGCAAAATATGCAAATAACAGAACAAACACCAGTCCACATGAGGGAATATTTCATTAAATTGGGTTGTAAAAATTTTTATTCCACCTCTCTCAACCAGAAATTTAAATGATGAATTTATTGTTTACCCTCTCTTTTTCTTCTTCTTCTTCTTTTTTTCATGTAATTTAGCAAATAAAAGACCTATGCATTTTACTTTCACCCTCAAAGTAGCGCAATTTGATGTTATTTGCTTAAATGGACAAGAATAAAACAGAAAGATGAACTCACTCAGATTGAACACAGAACATTTATTAATGTAATGAATATCTCACATGATAGATAAAATTTGTGGCAACCGACAGTCACATTACTTCACATACCATCACAGATCAGCCGCTGGAGTAAAATTGTATTCATTTTCTACCCACTATTTCCCTAATTCGGGGTCAAAGGTGAAATTGTTTCAACAATGGCTTTCTTCTTGCCACTTTTCCATAAAGGCCAGATTTGTGAAGTACATGGCTTATAGTTGTCCTGTGGATAGATTCTCCCACCTGATCTGTGGATTTCTGCAGCTCCTTCAGAGTGACCATAGGCCTCTTGGCTGCTTCTCTGACCAGTGCTCTTCTCGGCACAGTTTGACGGCCATGTCTAAGTAGGTTTGCAGTTGTGGGATAATTTTTCCATTTTTGGATGATGAATTAAACAGTGCTCCTTGAGATTAGCTTGGAAAGAAATGTTATAACCTAACCCTGCTTTAAACTTCTCACAACTTTATTCCTGACCTGTCTGGTAAATTCCTTGGTCTTCATGATGCTGCTTGTTCACTAGAGTTCTCTGACAAACCACTGAAGCCTATTTAGGTGAATTCGGAAGGCAATTGATTGCACTGGATTTTATTTAGAAGTATCAGAGTTCAGGGGGCTGAATACAAATGCCACACAGATTTTTATTTGCTTAAAATTTTGAAAACCGTATTCACCATATTTTATTCCACTTCACAATTATGTGCTATTTTGTGTTGGTCCATCACATAAAATCTCAATAAAATACATTTACGTTTTTGGTTGTTAGGTGACAAAATATGAAAAAGTTCAAGGGGTATGAATACTTTTTCAAGGCACTGTATATTGTTAGAATGACAATAATGCTTATTGAACTTAAAAACTTGAAACTTGACTATTCAGTGGAAGTGCATCTAAACAGCTCACAAATAATGTATAATGTAGCTGCACTGTATCAAACAGCTGGTTGCAATTAAATGAAACTGTGGAGCTCCCGGACAGTTACCATGCCAGATGCACCAAATAAACTCAATAGAATTATCTGTAAGGAAGGGTGTAATTAGTACCGGGATGGAGTTAAAAAAAGATAAGAGAGGCAGAGTAGACAATGTAAACACCAACAATGTTAGTTAATTTAAAAAAAAAAAGTTAAAATAATACTCTTCATACTTTGATGATGGTGCAAACTCTGCTGCTCCTCTTGCACCACCACCGCCTATGTGCTGAACAGACAATTCTGCACTGTAGCAAAGAAGACACACTTCTGCAACGCCAGCAATACCACCTTTTACCCAAGCACCGTTTTCTTTAATGTAAGACCCAAAGATTTCCACAAGCTGTGCATTTTTGTGTCCCTTTCATTAGTAGTTTATAATAACAATATAATTCGTATATGTAATTACAATATATAAGAATTTGTTTGGTCAAAGAAATTCCAGATTTAGCTAGGCTACATAAACAGCTGAAAGCTTAATAATGGGACTGAGAGTGGTAATTAAAAATATTTTTAGACAAAGGGACTACAACTTTACCATATCTCTGAGGCTTTACTATATTTACTGTGAGGTGGAGATATGTTTGAGAAACATTTAGGGCATGTAAGAGGAGCACATAATCTGGCTTTAAAGGCAATAATATAAATTCTTGCTCTACCACACTATGTTAAAATAAAGTCTGGCAGAAGTCAGAAATCTTTAACAAAATGTGTATGCCAAATGCTAAAGGCATAGTAAAAGTAGTTTCAGCAGCTTACACTAAAAAGCAATCCCACATTTTAGTTGCAAAAAATGCAAAAGTAACAGCGCCTTTTGTAATTAATTCAAACGTCATAAAAAGGGTATTGACTAAAGCACAAAAACTAAAGTAGGGTTAATATTTTAAATAGTCCCTTGTCAGGACATATGAGTTATAGTGGGTGGCTGATTAGAGACTGTTTTTATTTGCCAGAGCCTGAGGTATGTGGCTTCTTTCCAAGACAAAAAAAGTCTACCGCAGTATTATACCACCTCAATGATCGCAGCATGACAACGGGTGTAGGAAACCGGCATATTGTTTCTTCACAATATGTAATGATCGACATGCAGCTAACCATGTAGTTTGATTGTTTTTTTTTAATCCAGAGCCTTGCCTGTAGGTAATGATCACATAAAATAAATATAAACATGTATTTACTGATCTGTGCTACAAGTGTAATTTCTGTGTGAAGCTGATTATTTCAGTTAATTTCTGTAGACAAAATTGCTGAATTCGTGCATTACTTTTTTACATACAGGAAAAAGAGATGTAAGGCGAGACAACGACAATTACACCTTTATTATATGTCCTCATGTGCTAATTTTTCATGATCTGCAGCTAATGTACAGTATTTCACATTTTTGTAACCTATTTAGTCCTGCTGTTGTAAAATAAAACTGTACTAAAAAACAAAGTGGCAGCTAGTACCTCTGCTGAAGGGAGCAAACATAAGCCCACGGGTTTATCCTTGTTCTGCTGTTGATCTTCTCCACAGGCACACAATGTGCTCTGACAGCAAAAATTAAGATTCTATAACAATGTAAAATTTCTAAAAACTATTCTTTTAATTTAAACAGGAGGTAATACATACTGAAAACGGATTTGAGAGACTCTGCCATTTGCTTTGATGCAAGTGATTTGTAATTGGTCCATTTGGCTAATGGGGCTATATGCAGGACATGAGTGACCAGGCCGCTAACCCTCCCAGTCATGGAATGTGCTCCGTTTGTGCATATTCCAACAAAACAACTCCATGACATGTCTGCAACCTGTATAAACTCATCTAAAACGCCAAATAGTGCTCACCAGTTGTGTGCACTGGAACAGACCGACAGAATGTTGCCATTTTTAATATATCTGAAATAGGTTAGCAATTGTGCTAGCTCCGCAAAATCAATTGTCTCATTAAGCTGCAGTGCATAATATTGGCTTTGCATGATGTTAGCAAGCAACTGCTCCTTGATGTCATCTGCCACATCAAATATGCGGTGTCATTAGAAAGGGATGTTACCTGTTGTGTGAAATTATCACCAAACATGAACTGGCAGATATCTTCTATATTTTCCTAACCTAGCAAACCATTGCGAGACGTAGTAGGACGTTTCTAGGCACTTGTTTGACACTGATGTGTGTTTGCTGATGGTGTGTTTCTGCTGTGTAAGGCAAGAAAACTTGAATTTGATAAAAATGTGTGAGAAACGTATCCATGTTAACTTGACTTATATCTTTGATCTTCTGACTCGTGTCTGCACAGCAAGCTATATATAAAACTCTTCAGCTCAAAAAGAAAATGGAAATGGAAAATCCCTGTAAAAGTGCTTTAAAATATTTTTAATAATAAATATATATTTTTTAATTACATTTTTTCAATTTAAGAGTAAAATTTACTTTTTATAGGTTTTCATTTTTATGCATATTATAATTAAAAAAACATTTAATTAACATTATAATTAAAATCATTTCTCTTGGAAATGATTTCCTATAGTATAACATATGTATATAAAACACAGTACAGAATTAAAACAAAGGCATAGTAAGGGTCCAGTATTAATGTGTAAATAGTAGAAGGTCACACAGATTGTCAACAAATTATTTAACTGCTTATCTATATAAAAACAAGCCCATTGTACATTTTTCAGTCTAACCCCAGCACATTGTCCAAAATCAGCAGTGATAGCTGTGACATTCCTTATCCTGTGACTACTGCACTGGCACAAGCTCAGTGACAAATAAAACACACACTTCTCATCAAGCTGAGTGAAGTCCATTTTTAGTACTTCGTGATAATGTTTGTTTTATTTTATACGTCTGTCAGCATAAACATCGGCACTGGTGAACATAATTATTTCAGAAAAGTTACCAAAGCACATCTGTTTGACTTTTTTTGCAATAGTATGAAATTTGTTAGTCAAACACAAAGGGCCAATAGAACTAAAATCTGTGCCCAGAATATACCTCTCAACACAAAGAAGATACAGTGCTATTTTCCATGTTCTTTGTATTTCAAATGTACACACCGTCATGTGTGAGTGGAGCCTCAGTGGGCAGCACATTTCTCTTTACTGTCCTTAAACAGCAGTGCTTTACCACAGCTATATAAACACCACATTTCTATCGCACTCGCCGTCTAATTTTGTCCACAGTCTTGCTTTCCATATTATTTCTGTTCAAATAAAAGTTTAGTTTTTAATGTTATTTTTAATAACAAAAAAATAAATGATAGAATTAAAAAAAAGCAAAAGGATTTACAAATTAGATGTAAATCTAGGGTAAATCTAGAGTTTTTTGGTATTTTACTGGGGTCCTAATTAAAGTTGAATGGCTACACACACACCAGCACTTATATCATTAAACAGTAAACAGTGTAGATGTTTTGGTTTAAGACTTACCCACTGGATGTGGCTAAAGATGCAGAGCTCAACGAGGAGTTCAACTTTCTGTAATCCCAAAGCCGCATCTCCTGCTGCCGATTCTAGACCACACACAGGTTCATTTATTGTCAAAATAAAAAAGTATTTATTATATGTTATTTGTTTCTTTCTTTGTATAATAACAAAAAGCATGTTACCTGATTAAGTCCAGTAGTAATAATATGAACATCTTTTACCCAGACAACACGAGAATCCTTGTTGCTATAAAGAACTTGAGCACACTGTAGAAAGAAAAGGACCAACACTGCTATCAAACTGTTGTGTGAACTAATAAGATTTTGTTGATGTTTATTTTTCAAAGTCCTATAGTTCCAAACTAATGCAGTCACATTCCTCAACAGCTTAATCAATAGCTAAATCACTATATCAACTTCAGCAAGAAATCAACCAGATTTACCAGGATAACAGGAAAACTAACAGGCTCTTAATATGCTGTAGAAACTGCAGTCGTTTGTGTGTGGACATCTACTAATTAACATAAAGCAACCTGTATTTCATCCAGTCCAGAGTCTGAAAAGGACCTATATCCTGAGTTAAAAATGTATTAGAGAGTTGGTAAAAAAAAAATTAGAAGGTTAAACTCAGGCTAGCTTAAAAAACAACACAGTAGAAAAAACTGCATCTTTCTATAAAAATCTATGACCAAAAAGAATGTGAGCAGAGTGAAGTGTCTGTATGACTTTAGATTTTCTATCATTACTGGATATAGGACTAATACAGGCCAATGACGGAAAATATTCTATGCTATATTCTGTACAGACAGTTTTTGCCAGAAATGACCCTGAATTCTGAAAGTCTAACTAGCCTGCAAACCAGATGCTATTGTTTGAAAATAAGTATCTGCTTAATGGAAAAAAGAACTCATGGTTCCCCAGGCTCCATGGTGTTTTCATGCAACATGGACTGGGGTAATTTTGTAAAGAAAGTGAATTTGCATTAACTGCACAAATTATAATCATAGATAAATACAATAAAAGAATAGAAATCACACTGCATAGTCCTCACCCTATAAAGTAAATACAATTTATCTTTGTTAAAACAATGTGCAAATTCTACATTTTCTTTCTATTATTAAACATTGCAATTAGTCCACAAATTTAAAAATGTGGCGCAGTCAATTATAATTTCCACAACCTAAAATGCGACTATTTCAGATTCACAAATTGCAATATCAATACGAAACTATGAATTGTGTAGCCCTACTGAAGACCAGGCTTAAAGTTAAACTGTGAACTTACAAATATGCACAGGCAGGTATTTTCTTAGCCACACACATCCAGAGTTTACTGACTGACTAATCAGCAAATGCAAAAAAAAAAAAAAAAAAAAAAGAAGAGAACATAGAACATACAAAAGAGAAAATAAGAGAGGGAGAGAGAGAAAGAAAGAAAACCCAAAGATGTTTATTTACAGATGTTCAAAAGTGTTTAACAATCAATGTGTAACAGTGTAAATTTGCTGTCTCATCAAAAAAAACTCAACACAAAGCCATTAATGTCTAAACCCCTGGCAACAAAAGTGAGTACACCCCTAAGAGGAAATGTCCAAACTGGGTCCAAAATGTCAATATTTTGTATGGCCACCATTATTTTTCAGCACTGCCTTAACCCTCTTGGACATGAAGTTCACCAGAGCTTCACAGGTTGACACTGGAATCCTCTTCCACTCTGGTAGATGTTGGAGACCTTGCTTTCCTCCACTTTCCGTTTGAGGATTCCCCACAGATGCTCAATAGGGTTTAGGTCTGGAGACATGCTTGGCCAGTCCGTCACCTTTACCCTCAGCTTTTTTAGCAAGGCAGTGGTCGTCTGGGAGGTGTGTTTGGGGTCATTATCATGTTGGAATACTGCCCTGCGGCCCAGTCTCCGAAGGGAGGGGATCATGCTCTGCTTCAGTATGTCACAGTACATGTTGGCAATCATGGTTCCCTCAATGAAGTGTAGCTCCCCAGTGCCGGCAGCACTCATGCAGCCCCAGACCATGACACTCCCACCACCATGCTTGACCGTAGGCAAGACACACTTGTCTTTGTACTCCTCACCTGGTTTCCGCCACACACGCTTAACACCATCTGAAACAAACAAGTTTATCTTGGTCTCATCAGACCACAGGACATGGTCCCAGTAATCCTTGTCCTTAGCCTGCTTGTCTTCAGCAAACTGTTTGCGGGCTTTCTTGTGCATCATCTTTAGAAGAGGCTTCCTTCTGGGACGACAGCCATGCAGACCAATTTGATGCAGTGTTTGGCGTATGGTCTGACCACTGACAGACTGACTTCCCACCCCTTCAACCTCTGCAGCAATGCTGGCAGCACTCATACATCTATTTCCCAAAGACAACCTCTGTAAATGACACTGAGCATGTGCACTCAAATTCTTTGGTCGACCATGGCGAGGCCTGTTCTGAGTGCAACCTGTCCTGTTAAAGTATGGTCTTGGCCACCGTGCTACAGCTCAGTTTCAGGGTCTTGGCAATCTTCTTGTAGCCTAGGCCATCTTTATATAGAGCAACAATACTTTTTTTCAGATCCTTAGAGAGTTCTTTGCCATGAGGTGCCATGCTGAACTTCTATTGAGCAGTACTGACTCAGGATCTGGACCCTCACATAGAGACTGATAACGGACTGCATTATTAGGGTCTTCACGGAAACTTGGCTCAACACCGGCATCCCAAATAGCGTGCTGGAACTCGAGGGGCGCACTATTTTCAGGGCGGATAGAGAAGCAGCGTGCACGGGTAAGAACAGAGGAGGGGGCTTATGTATTTATGTAAACAAAACATGGTGCACTGTCTCTGTCACTGTTTCTTCTCATTGTTCTGCTGATCTTGAATACCTAATCATTAAATGCAGACCCTTTTATTTACCACGTGAGTTCACATGTCTTGTGGTGACAGCAGTGTATGTCCCCCCGGATGCTAAGGCTAGCACAGCTATGGAAGAACTAAGCTCTGCTATCAACAAGCTTCAGACAGTGCATCCTGATGGAGCCTTTGTCGTCGCTGGGGATTTCAATCACTGCAATTTAAGATGTGTTCTGCCGAAATTCCAACAAAATGTCTCCTGTTTCACTAGGGGGACAAAAAACTCTAGATCATGTATACACAAGTGTGGCCAATGCTTACAGAGTCACACCTCTCCCCCACCTCGGACCATCAGATCATCTTTCATTGTTCCTGTTGCCCAAGTACTGTCCAGTCATTAAAAGTGTGAAACCCACAATCAGGACTGTTAAAGTTTGGATGGATGGGGCTGACGCTGCTCTCCAGCAGCAGTTCACACATACAGACTGGAGTGAATTTGCACTTCATCTCTGCTGACCCCCGACGCATGTGGCAGGGAATACAGGCTATTACTGACCGCAAACCACCCAACAGAACATCTCCAACCAGCTCTGCCTCACTCCACAACGAGCTTAACCACTTCTATGCTCGCTTTGAAAAAGGGAATATGGAGCCTATGCTCAAAACAGAGCTGTCACCAGGTGAGCAGCCACTCTCGCTCTCCATCTCTGAAGTGTGTGCTAC
Organism: Bagarius yarrelli; assembly: GCA_005784505.1. Taxonomy (NCBI): domain Eukaryota; kingdom Metazoa; phylum Chordata; class Actinopteri; order Siluriformes; family Sisoridae; genus Bagarius; species Bagarius yarrelli. The sequence continues at coordinate 5,676,646 of VCAZ01000022.1, forward strand.
CCTGGGGAGGGTGAATGGTAGAAAGGCAGCTGGCCCTGATGGCATCCCTGGACGCGTACTCAGAGCATGCGCGCAGCAGTTGGCTGAGTCTTCACGAACATCTTCAATCTGTCCTTGGCCCAGGAAATCGTCCCCACCTGCTTCAAGTCTGCTACCATTGTACCAGTGCCGAAGCACTCTGCTGCAAAAGAACTGGGTGACTTTCGTCCAGTCGCACTCACCCCAGTTATCGCAAAGTGCTTTGAAAGACTGGTCCTCAGCCATCTTAAAGCCTGTCTGCCACCCAACCTGGACCCTCACCAATTTGCCTATCGCTCAAATAGGTCAACTGAAGATGCCATTTCCACAGTACTACATTCTACCCTGACTCACTTGGACAACCCTGACACTTATGCTAGGATGCAGTTTGTCGATTTTAGTTCAGCTTTCAATACAGTTAACCCTTCTAAGCTAACCTTGAAGCTGAAACAGCTCAGCATCAGCACACACCTTTGCAATTGGACCCTGGACTTCCTTACGAACAGATCACAGTCTGTTCGATTGAATAACATCACCTCCTCCAATCTCACCATCAGCACCGGGGTTCCCCAGGGATGTGTATTGTCCCCTCTCCTATACTCCCTTTTCACCTATGACTGCGTGCTTGTCTATGCGTCAAACAGCACTGTCAAGTTCGCAGATGACACCACGGTAGTAGGCCTGATCAGAGGTAATGATGAGACGGCCTACAGGGAGGAGATCCAGCACCTGGTAGCATGGTGTGAGGACAATAACCTGGAACTCAACACTAAGAAGATAAAGGAGGTCATTGTGGATTTCAGACGAGCTAGCAATCACACTCATCCTCCAATACACATCAACGGAGTGGCTGTTGAGCGTGTACCTAGCTTCAAGTTCCTAGGAATCCACATCTCTGAGGATCTCACCTGGTCTCTGAACTCTTCGTTCCTGGTCAAAAAGGCACAACAGCGCCTATGTTTTCTGAGGAGACTTAAAAAGTCCCATCTCAGCAACAGGATACTGAAGAACTTTTACCGCAGTACCATCGAAAGCATCCTCACAAACTGCATCTCAGTATGGTACAGCAGCTGCACTGCTTCAGACCGCACAGCCCTTCAGAGGGTGGTGAAAACCGCCCAACAAATCATCGGCACTCAGCTACCCACCCTGGACAACATACACAAAAAAACGCTGCCTGCAAAGGGCGAGAGGCATAATCAAAGATCCCTCTCACCCCAACCACGGACTGTTCACTCTTCTCCCATCAGGCAGACGCTACCGATGCCTCAGAGCCCGCACAAACAGACTGAAAAACAGCTTCTTTCCTGTGGCTGTTTCTGTACTAAACAGCTGATATACAGCATTTTAATTACTACTGCACTACCTTATCATTATGCATCTTTGCACGATTTATAACTATCTATTGTTACACCTCTATATTCTATCCATATACCTTCTGTACATTACCCCCACCTCTGTAATTATCACCTCATACCCTATTTATTACATTGCTATTTATTGTAAATAAGCCACTTATACACTTCTGGTTAGATGCTAACTGCATTTCATTGGCTCTGTACATGTACCTTGCACAATGACAATAAAGTTCAATATAGTTGAATCTAATCTAATCTATGAGAGAGTGAGAGCAATAACACCAAATTTAACACATCTGCTCCCCATTCACACCTGAGACCTTGTAACACTAACGAGTTTCATGACAACAGGGAAAATGGCTACTTGGACCCAATTTGGACATTTCCTTTTAGGGGTGTACTCACTTTTGTTGCCAGGGGTTTGGACATTAATGGCTGTGTGTTGAGTTTTTTTTGATGGGACAGCAAATTTACACTGTTACACAAGCTGTACATTCACTACTTTACATTGTAGGAGTTTCATTTCTTCAGTGTTTTTACATAAAAAGATATAATAAAAGAAATGTAAGGGGTGTACTCACTTCTGTGACATACTGTATGCATGTATGTATGTATGTATGTATGTATGTCCTCTATATAATGTATGTCCTTTCGTGTTTTCTTATAAAAAATAATGTCAAACGTCAGCCTGAGGAGAGTGTACCAGGGTGTGTTCATTCTACCACTGAGCAGTGTCTTAATATCCACATTTAGATTAGTTTTGCCACCAAAGTGCAGATCTTAGACGTGAGGCTTATTAATGTCCTTCGGCTGCCCAACTGTGCTGAAGCCAGACACGAGGAGAGACTGTGTGGCTGTGGCTTTTTGCACGTAAAAAGGTTTTCACCTGTTAAAAAAAAGAATATTTTAAAGGAATAAAAATTTGGTAGTCTGGAGTTGTTCATCCTTCCTGGATCAAGTCTTAGGTCTCTAAAAGTTCATAAAATAGCACTGATCACAGTTAAAGACATTTAATTGTAAAAACTGTAAACGCTAAATGCTTTATAGGTGTACAAGGCATGGTCCACCTTCTTTTTTGCGCAAATATAAAATACTGTGTGGTACCCAAAACAACATTTTCAAAAAAAAGTTATAGTAAAACAGACATCCTTTCTAAGTCTTTTGAACAAACAGCTGCCAGGTACCGTCCTACAATGAGAGAAAACAATATGATCTTCTGCTAATTTTGTATGTTTGCCCAATGACAGAGAAGTTATCAGTCTATAATTTAAATGGATGGTTTATTTTAACATTAAAAGACAGAATAACAAAAACATTCAGAAAAACACATTTCAAAAAAGTTAGAAATTGATTTGCATTTTAATGAGTGAAATAAGTATTTAATCCCTTTACAAAACAAGACTTGGTACTTGCTGGCAAAACCCTTGTTGTCAATCACAGAGGTCAGATGTTTCTTGTAGTTGGCCACCAGGTTTTTCCATCTTAGAAGGTATTTTATCCCACTCCTTTACAGATCCTCTGCAAGTCATTAAGGTGCCAACGCTGATGTTTGCCAACTTAAATCTTTATCTCCTTCCACAGGTTTTCTATGGAATTAAGGTCTGGAGACTGGCCAGACCACTTCAAAACCTAAATGTGCTGCTTTTTGTGCCACTTGTTTTTGGGTCATTGTCATGCTGGCATACAAATCCACAATCCATTTTTAATACCTTGTCTATTGTCCCATTGATGTGGTAAAGTTGCGTGTCCTCTTAGCAGCAAAACACCCCAAAGCATAACGTTTCCACCTCCACCAGTGGGGATGATGTTCATCCTCCAAATACAGTGAGTTAAGTTGATGGCAAAAAGCTATAATTTGACCAGTCTAATTTGACCACAACACTTTTGCCCAGTTCTCCTCTAAATAATTCTGGATGTCTAAATGGTGCCCGCAAAGTAACAGTTTTCATAGACAATTGGAGTTTTTGGGGCAGACCTGACTTGATAAAAAGAGATGGTATTCATCCTTCTTGGGGTGGTGTTGCTCTTCTCTCTAGAAATTTGGCACATAGTCTTAGCCCAATTCAGGAGGCAGACAGACTGGCTAAACCGACCGTCTGCTAGCCGTCTCACCTCCCAGCCCTCACAGAATGCAGTTAATTTTCAGCACATAGAAACTCTTTCACTGAGATATCACACTATAGAGACTGTGTCTGTTTCCGGAACTAGAAAATACAATAAATGTCCAAAGCAGCCTAATAGAAACAATTTAATTGATGCTCAACAAATATGCAATACAGAGAAACAAACAATACATTTTGGTTTATTAATGATCAGGTCCCTTTCTGCAAAAGTGCTTTTTGTAAATTATATGATCACTAGTTATAATGTAGACGTGCTCTGTTTGACAGAAACCTAGCTAAAACCTGAAAATACATTATTTCACTGGGGTGTCCACAAGCCAAAACTACTGGTATAAACATGAACTGTCCAATAGGTAAAGGTGGAGATGTTGTGTCAATCTATAATAATATTTTCAGTATTTCTTATAGAGCAGGTTTAAGGTATAACTATGAACATAAAATTATCCAGAGAAATAGTTTTAAGGTGTGATGGTACCCAAAATAATCTTTCTTTTACTGACAAGGAAACATAAAATGTTTATTTTTAAACTCCTGGCACTTTCCTTTAATTGCTAATCAACAACCTTAGGATGATTTTCAGGTGAAATGGGTTGTGTACAAATCTACCTCTAAAGTTAAGCATCTATAATGCCATTATATGACATGATTATATGAATAACATCATCTAACAAAGACTTGCTGAAAGCTAGTAACAACGAAATAAACAAAATAATCTAAACCTAACAACCACAATAGTTGCACACTGTGGGGTAAATTTCTCAATCTGACAATAGAAGGACACAAATAAAAAAAATCCATTGTGTATTCATCAAAATGGACATCCATTATCTGCAACCCACTTTGTGCAATTAGGTGCAGGTTTTAACAGACAGAGTGTGCATCTATATCACAGATTTACCTGCTTGGAAAAATATGTGGTATTTATATGCACATATGGAAATAATCACCCCCAATTCCTGTTTTTGCCTGCTTTTCCTCCTTGTGAGCGCTATGGTGAAAAAATTTGAAAATGTAGGCCTCAGCTATTCAGGGCTTTGGTGCAAGTTCATATTTTCCTTCCTATGTAACCCTTCAGACTTTTCCAGCCACATCTCCTCGTCTCCCCGCTGCACTTCATCAAAAGCATATTGGCTAAGCGCTACAAACTGCTTTCTTCAATGGTCGTTGATTTGAGCGGATTTTGGCTGTGGTTGCTGTTCCAGAAGTAATATGACCCTCTCCTTTAACATAGCCCTATGCCAGAACAGGACTAATTAAACTGATTAAAATCTTAAAGTGGTTAATATCTAATAAGTGAATATCTAATCATATCACAAAGATTGGATGAAAATAGCAGCCTTTATTTTTATAATATTTTGTTTGTATCTTTAATATTTTTTTATTATTTATGGGAACATGATGAGAAAACAGAAGTAAATGGGGTGGTAGGCACGGAAGGGGTTCTTATAGGTCAAAAGGACAAACAGGAGTGCTGGAGTTAAACTTTTTTAGATTGGTTTTTTTTTAAATCACTAGGCATGTCACCGAGTGAACATTGTCAATACCTTAACTCAGCACTTGTTAGTTTGGTGGCCTGCTAAACACAGTAAAAAAATGTCTTTGCCGAGTCTACTTTTGGCTTATCTTTGGCGACTACTGATACAATTGGTTAAAAAAAATTATTCTTAAACTTTTAAAAAAGTAAACATCTAGATAAAAAGGTGAAATTGATGAAGGCATCAGTACAGTACAGTACACTGTGTAAACCGTTGCGCCATGCTCATCTCGGGACCTAGTCGTGAAACTGTGCTGAAGCGGTCCTATGTGCATCAGGCCTAACGAAACCACTGCGGCCAAAGATGCAAAATGCCCCAGGAGCCTCTGGAAGTGTTTCAGAGGGGCCACCGTGCTGAGCTTAATGGAGCTCACACATTTCAGTACTGCCTGGGTTCTCTAGAGAGAGAGCTGAGCTGTGACCGAATCCAGGTGGATACCGAGAAAAGAAAATCTGCACGGGAGAGAGTCCGCTTTGTTGACCTGAAGCTCCAACCGGGCAAGGTGGTGGAGCACCTTGTACCTGTTTGCAAACCACAACCTCCTGAGAGTAAGCTAGAATTAGCTAATCGTCGAGATAGTTGAGGATGCGCAAACCTGACTCCCGAAGGGGGGGTAAGGTGGCTTTCGTAAACATACGCGTCCTTTAGGTCTACAGCCACAAACCAGTCCTGGGGCTTTATGCACGTCAGCATATGCCTGAGGGTTAGCATCTTAAACGAGAACCCGTGAAGGGCCCAGTTCAGCCTCCTCACCCTTTTCTTGGGTACATTAAAGTAGGGGCTGTAAAACCCCTGCTTTATCTCGGCTCGGGGGACAGACTCAATTGTGTCCTTCCGGAGAAGGGATGCAACCTCCGTACGCAGGACAGTATCACTCAGTAGCAGGAGAGTACCAAGTCTCAAGAATGCCACTGAACCTGGATGGGTGTCTGACGAACTAAATCGCGTAGCCGATGATAGATGTTCCAGCCGGTTTGGCTGTACTCCACGCATCGAACGAGGCGAATTTTTCAATATTATATAGTTTTATAAAAAGTTTTATATTGTTGGCAAATTAACTTTTCGGATGTGTGTAGCCACAGACATCTATTGGCAGTTTTTCAAAGGCTTTTTTAATATTCATATCAATATCTGAATTATATCATTTTGACCGAAATTAAGATATGTATTGTGATATAAAATTGGCCATATCGCCCAGCTCTGATTTAGATGTAGGAAATACACTTGAACTTAGAAAGAGAAGCAGTCCAACGCAAAAGAAGTTAATTACAGGTTGCTCCTCAGCACCAGTAAACAGATGACAACTTTCAGACCAGTGCTTTGCAAGAGTCTTTACTGCATTCAGATGGAGTAAAAACTTCCGGGGCTTTTTGTGTTATGTCTAAAACAGAAAGACGACTGCAATTTGATCTAGGTTCAGTGACTGCCAGGGAAAATCAACAGGGTGTAAAAGTCATTAAAGAGGGAGACAGTCGAGTGTTTGAAATTCACAGTAACGCATGAAAAACAGTCAGGCTGCTGCCACATTCATTTTTCTTGGCTTTAATTTGAATTTCTTTGCAAAAACAACATCTGCAGAAGCAGTGTTTTAAATTTAGATTAAATTGAGATTGAATTCCAATCTCACATAGTGTTGCACCTGGTTTTATTTGAATTTGTACTCAAACCTTTAAATTTACAGCGAGTCCTATCCAAAACTGTCTTAAAATTGCCACAAAAACATCACATCTCTATTTTTTAGATATATTTTCCAAAAGATATCCAGGAGCATTAGCAAACGTTGATACTATCTAAGAATCTGCAAAAGGCTACTGTGCAAATTGAACAGTAAAACAATTAAACTCTGGAGTGAGAAAAGAAACTGTCATTTTGTTGCCACTACTAGAATTGACATGTGGCATGGGCCTCAAACACAGCCAGATGTGGTGAAGTCATTGGTCCACTGGATGTCCAATCATGCATCATAGTCCTAATGCTGTGATAAAAGTAGGAGACAGTTTTGCAAAAGTAAAAAATAGATATGAAGCCAAATATATAATTAAATGCCTATTAAAACATCATTCTAACCAGTGACTGTGGTAACAAAATGATTTGTAAGGCAGCATAAGGAAAGCAGTTATTAAAAGTTATAACGTTGCAGGCTGATTTCGGTATTGTAGGCTGGTGACTGTGGGAGCAAAACCCTAATAAAAGCAATGAAACAATAAAACCAGGATCTGTTCCAGAGTCTCAGGAAAAGGGGTTAAAGTCTTTTAAACATTGTATAATCATGTATACTATATGCTGTGATATTCTTAATGATACATATTCATGTTTGATATCATTTTAAAGGTTATGGTGCAAGCAGTAAAAGTATAAATATATTCAATTCATTGTGCAAGGTACATGTACAGAGCCAATGAAATGCATTTTTCGCATATCCCATCTTGGTAGGTTGGGGTCAGGGTGCAGGGTCAGCTATGATGCAGCGCCCCTGGAGCAGGAGGGGTTAGGGGTCTTGCTCAAGGACCCAACAGTGGTTGACTTGCCGGAGGTGGGGCTTGAGCCCAGGTGTTTCTGGTCTTCAGATAACCAACTCAGCACCTTAACCATTTGAGCCACCCTGCCCCCCTCTGATTCTTGTCTTTTTAAGTCTGAAGGTACAACAGTTAAGGTACTTTAAAGATATTTTGCACTCATGTAAAAGGTGTGTCCTCCTCAGGAAACCTGGATTAGAGATTCACTTACAACCTTATCTGGTGAACTTTTAGGTCACTATAAACAAATCTGTGTATTTTACCAATCAAAGAAATTTATGACTCTTTTCCTTTCAGTTGGGTATTTAGAGTACATTGACAAAACACTCAAGGAAGCATTCTGTAATCACAGCTTTCCGCACTGCTGTGAGTCTCAAATGCCAGGTATGATATAGATTCTATGACTTTTATTTTATACTGTTGATCATGTTATATATGTAATTAGTTTTTTTGTATTTTACTGTGTAATCAATGTTTTACCTGCCTGGTATATTAAATTGTTATTGATTCATTTAAAATTCTTTAGAATAAGTTATTTCCAGTAGATTAAAGAGCAGTCCTTTATTACCGCAAAATCATATGTCAGGATAAGACAAACTGGAGTTTAATAGTGAATGGAGCATGGGGCACATTCTCCCAGATTAATATTTATCACCCATCTTAGCAAATTGTATGCACGTAGCTAAGGAAACTATTATTTTCTTCTGAGCAAGCATGGAGTGGCCAGACAAAATTAATATTAGCAAACCCTACAACCTCTGACTAAGTTTAGACTGGAATTTTGTGACCGTGAGACCCACTTAACCAGCCGGAGTGAGGCTCTGTGCGACATCGGCCCCTTAATGAATGAATAACTTCGAATATTTATTAATGATCAAAGTCTAATTGAAGTTATTTACTAAAATTGTAACGTATAAATTGGAGATTCAAGTAAAATTACAGTGTCTGAACACGAGATCCCTTTACCTAGGCCACTGGATTCCATCGTTGGGTTGGTGGGTGGTCCTTACAGTATAGAAGAGATAAAAAGGAAGATATTTTTAAAAGTTGCCCTCTCCTTATGTATGCTAGTAATAGCTAATCATTCATCAAGAACACAATATTTCTCGTATTACACTGGCATTTTAGGGGTAATGCAAGTTTAAAATAATTAACTGGCCCCTAAAGGGGAGAAAAACTAATTTTATCACGTGGACATTGTTTTGCTAAGTAAAAATACCGTTACACAAAATAACAGTATTGGAGATACATTTGGCATTTCAGAAAATTAATTAAAAAAACAAACAGAAAAAATCTCAACTTATTGAAAACATATTTATAAAAAATTCAAACATTTACTTACCATTACTTCCTTTTTTTTTTTTTTTTTTTTTTTTTTTTTTACATGTAATGAAAAAAAACTCCTTCTTTATAGTATTGTGCAAAATAAGTTCAGTAAGAGTTTGAGACTACCAGGATTGAAAATTTTTAGCCCAAGTGTCTGCTTGATTGCATAAATGATAAGAGCACTAATGAAATCCTAATTAAAATATTCCAAAATTAAAAAGCAGAAAACAATTGATGGCTTTAAAATGAAATGTTCCTGCAATTATACAATTATTTTGTGAAAAGGCTTCTGATGATTCTGCAGTTAGTTTTCATAAAAGTTTGAAAATTGAAACTTTGATTATATCAGTCTTATACTAAACTCTAATGTAGAGTAGCTATTGAGCTCTCTTCTTCTCATTATCCCCTTCTTCACAGTCTTCTACTAAATTGACAGTGTGATCACATATCCAATTCCTGGTAAATTACCAACTGTTGTTACAAATTCTTTGGCTTTTTTCGCTCCATGATAAACGCTGACATGTGTAATGCATAATGGCAGACAGGAGCAGACGGGAGGACACAGGAGAGTGGACGCAACAGGGTTTTTTTTTATTAATATAAACAAAAGGAGCGAACAGAAAGACAAAACGGAGAAAAACAAACATGATATACTGGAACGGAAACGTTAAAAACAGGACAGCAAATAAACATTAAATATGTTTACAAGAATTTTACTTACGTTTGGCACATTCAATAATTAAATGTTAGAAAGTAGTTTAAACAATGTAATTTTTAAACAAATGTGGAAATTTTAAATTATAATATATAATGATTTTAAGTTATTAGATTTTTTTTATAAAAAATGCACTATATGTTGCTTTTGCAGAATCAAAGACTAAATCACTAATTTTTCTGTGTTGGTGGCTGTTTGTCTTCAAACCCTAAAACCACATCTTACTTAAGTCTCATTCCCCTACAAAGTGACAGCAGGTTATTTGGTACAAAAATCGACAAATTGATGCTTTGGTTAATCCTCTAAATTTGATGTGAGTGAAAAATTTGTGTCAATTTAATTTTTTCCTCCATCATTACTTTAAACAGATACAAGATCTCACACTGCCTATCTTACTTTTGCTAATAACATTTCATATGCATATGGTCATTCGATTACCAGCACCACCAAGCCACCACTGTGGGCTCATGAGCAAGGCCCTCAACCCCCAATTGCTCAGTTGCATAAAAGAAATTAATGTAAGTCGCTCTGGATAAGGACGTCTGCCAAATGCTGTGAATGTAAAAATTCAAATAACCATAGCAACTAAAACGTGTTACTTTTAATGACTCAAGCTAAGGAATCTGTTTTTAACACTGACTTGTTCATATCATTATTTGTTAAATGCAACAATTACCATTAGCTTAGCAAATGCCCTTTGAACGCTTTTTCTGTTTGGAACATCAAGCTCCATACTTGGAAAGGATCCAGTTACATCTATGAAACACACACCTGCATCGTCTAAAGGCCTTTTAGCTTACAAAGGAAAAAGGAATTGAAAAAACACTGCATTGATTAACGTATTGTTTCTCTGTCGCAACTCAAGCCTGAACTTCATAAGGGCTCTGCTGTTAGAAGTATATGCTGGTGCAGGTGATGAATGCAGGAGCAGGTGCATAGTGACTTTATACATGTTTGCACAACTTCACAAGTTTATTTAGACTGGAATGATGGCTGACAGAAAAAGCAAGTCAATAAGCTAACTGTTTTATGTTTAGTACTACAGCTTAGAATGAGAATGTGCTAAACCAGCACTAACATGCTAGGCAGGTGGTGGCTTATGGTTAAAGTGTTGGACTATCAACCCAAAGATCGTGGGTTCAATTTCCAGCTCCACCAAGACACCACTGTTGGGCCCCTGAGCAAGGCCCTTAACCCTCAATTGCTCAGTTGTATAAACGAGATAAATGTAAGTCGCTCTGGATGAGGGCATCTGCCAAATGCTGTAAATGCATATGTCAACATGCCTTACAAACATGTTAGTAAATGTGTAGTACTCAAGAGAGGACATAAAGTTTCAAGTTCCTCATACTCTTCATCTTAAGCTTAAATCATTTAATAGATAGAACCACTAGCTAGATAGGACCTACTTCTGCTCTTCAAGACTGTTTTGAGTGCACTGAATGGCAGATGTTTATGGAGGATGCAACCAGCAGCAACTATGTTAACCTGGAGGAGTACACAACATCAGTGATCAGCTACATCGGCAAGTGCATTAATGACATGACTGTTTCCAAAACCATCACAACATGCTCCAACCAGAAACCGTGGATGACCACTGAAGTCCAGGGACTCTGTCTTCAGGACAAAGAACAAAAAACAGCCAGGGCCAAACTGTCTAGAGCCATCAGAGAGGCAAAGCGTGTATACGCTAAGAGAATCCACAGGCACTTCCAGGACAGCGGAGGTGCAGGACAATGTGGCAGCGAGAAAGACCATCAATTTGCCCAGCGACCAGGTGCGCTCTCTAACCATAAGAAAAACTTTTAGCAAAGTTAACCTACGAAAGTATGCTGGACCAGACAATATCCCCGGCACAGTGCTCAGGGACTGTGCAGAACAACTAGCGGATGTTTTTACTGACATCTTCAACACTTCACTGTGCACCCCTGTTGTTCCCACATGCCTTAATGACTACAGTCCCATCGTACTCACACCCATCGTGATGAAGTGCTTCGAAAGGCTCGTCATAAGGCATAATAAGACACTGCTGCCTTTTACACCCATTACAGTTTGCTTAGAGAGGTATGTGCAAGTAAACAGCAAGATTTTTGTGCAAACAGCATTTAAAGTGAACGTGCTTAACAAAAATCTACATGGCCAAACTCTATTTTTGAGTATCAGAATCATAATCATAATCAACATGTGTTATAATTAAGTAAACCTCTAAAGAATCTGTAATAAAGGATTGTAATATTGCCGGTGCGTTGGCCAGTCTGTACGTCCTACCCAGATACTCATAGTGACCCCTGGTAGTGAGAAAGGCAGTTTTCCACTTATCACCTTCCAGGATCCATATTAGATAAGCACTTCAGAGGTCCATCTTAGTGTATATTCTGGCCCCTCTGGGTTGTTCCAATACTGATGGTACTAAGGGAAGAAACAGTCACCGCAGGGAAGAAACAGTCACCGCAGCCCACCATCCTTCCTTTTGACAAAGAAGAACCCTGCAGCAGCCGGGACCGCTGTAATCATGGTATATCGCTGGGATCTTAGTGACCATAACAGTTTCTGGGCTTTCAATACTCGTAGTGAAACATAGCTTAATGTCATGTCATGTCTGTGTAAGCAATGAGATTTGCAGAATTTGGACCATTGCATTAATTCACTCTGGTCAGCCATGGGTGCCCCAAGATGATACCAAAATGAGGAGATTCGATGACCGAGAGAGATATCTTCACGGTGAAATAACCCGACCTGGAATTGTAGCGGCAGAGTTTGATGGGTGAGATGCCATCCCCAATGGGGTGGTTGTTGGCAGCATTGATTTGGGGGCACTATGGGTTGTGTGGGAAGCGAGAGAGCTGAAGTAGCTAAGTAAAAATATCTTTGCCCCCTGCCCACCTCCCTTTGCTGTTGCAGGAAGTGTTGATGTTATGTGCGAAACAAAACCTCCACATCCCAGACCGGGTAGCCTTGTCTAATGCCTTTCCGGTGGGTAATGACAAGAAGAATGCACATTTCTCACCTTTCATGGGAATTTGTCCTTCTTGGTGTGCGAAAAAAATTGTACTTGCCGAATAAAGCCGTGGCATTGTTCAGCTGAGCCGTCAAATTTGTCAAAGTTAAACCAATATAGCCAAGTGACATATGAAAATATCAACACTACACTGCTGAGCAGTGTTGATATTGTTGCACTGTTGACAGTGTTGGCAGTGTTGATATTGTTGCAGTATCAAAAGTGTTGCTTTTTGCATTGATAATTAGATATTGTTGCATGTAGCATTGCTTCTGTCTTGAGCTTGGGAACTGTGGAGCTTTGCTTGTCTTCACTCTGCTATGCTACATTATACCCCAGTGTGAATCCATTTGTGGTGTATGTGTGTATAGTGTCTTGAAAAACTGATTCTAGGGTTGCTGCTGCATGATCTAATATCTTCTCACTTCTTACTTTTAATTGGATTTATGATGTCATGAAAGGCAAAAGAGAGGAAGAATCTTAATATGTATGGCTTATGTTGAGAAATGGGTCTGGGTTTATGAAGAACAACACAAGCCTGCAGATGTGTCGGGTTTAGAGGAAGTTCAGCAGGCTGAGAATAACCAAGACCTGTTCATTTCCATCTTCTACTGTATTTTTTAAGCCATCCTACTTTCACTGAACTACATTAGCCCTCAATTCACAACATACATAGCAGCTATTTATGATGAAATCATCGTTTATTCAGAGGCTTTTGTTTACATTAGTGTAAGAGGGATGAACTAAAACATTTCAGGCTTTTTATGTTGAAATATTTGGTAGCTGGATTTTACGAAAAAGGTTTTCAGACAGCAAACTAACATTGAATGTATTATCCACTTAATAAACATCCCAGGTCATTGTGTGTTTATATGAAGCTGTCTGGGTTATTATGCAGTGTGTGCATTTGTGTGTCAGCCAGCACCTGGTCTGGCTCTGCTAAAAGACTGCTAAAATGTTTATAATGATGAAGAGCAACGGTTCTCCGAATGCGCTTGATTCTCTTGGCCTGCACGATCTTTAGAACAACTGAAAGACAGAGCAACTAACTGGTCTCCATGACGATGTTTTCAGCCTTTACAATCAGATATTGTAGTAATCGTGGGTTTAAACTAGATGTAGGAGGGTAATAAAGCAAACTTCCTGAAAAGGCAGACCATTAACAGTGGGTTTAGTTTTGATGTAGACTTGTGCGAAGCTTTAAATGTTACTGATTTCATAATGCTGGCATTCTACAACAGCATGTTAGGATCAAATGGTGCCTGAATATTAGTAAAGAAAAGGCTAAACTACAGTAAGCAATAAATCATAACCTTGCTAATGTCTTGTCCTGTAACTGCATAGCCAGTTCGTTTTTTAGAATTTTATCTCCGGAGCATTTTTCAAAAACAAACTGCATGACCGCTGTGTCTGTCCACTTAAATTATAAAAAAGAAATTGAAGCTACATTTATAAGAACCATTTTAGCAGCACTGGTTTGTTGTAAGCATATTTTGGGGAAAAGATCAATGTTTTTTCCAGTATATTCCAGAAATGATGAACAGAACATGCACAAAAATAATAGGGGGAAAAAAGGTTTAACTGCTGGTTTTTACTCTAAACACGTATATTCTGTTATTCTTAATGACTCTGAGAAAAACAAAACACTGATCACTGCAGGACTTTCTAAACTTGTGCCTAATGAATTGAACACATTAAAAAAATTGTTTTTTGTTCCTGATTAAAATCTGATTTTTATTATGTCAGTTTATGTTTATAAATCAATGAGTACAAGTCAGAGTACAAGTCAGATTTATGATTCTTAACCAATTTCTGATTGAAGACAGTTACTGATTTTAAACTGCTATCTGATTACACCAGTTTCAAATTATAAACCAATTTCTGATTAACCTGATACTGATCATATACCAGCTTCTAATTAGAATTCAGTTCCTGACAAATATCTAAAGAAATATAACAAATATAAATGATTTATTATTGCTAGCTATACTGCTATTACAAACTTTGCCTTGCAGTCAGTGCCATGTGATCACTACTTGGGTGTAAACACTGACAGTTCATTAAAAGCCTTTTCATCAACCGCCCTTAAGACTTTATGTCACCAGTCAGATGACTGACACAGACGTCTGCTATTGGTTGTTGAATGATTTCATCATTTTTTGGGTTTTTTTTTTAAATAAACAATTACATTTTGTCCTTCTTACTAAATCAACATGTTTTTTTATAGATACAAAAATTATTTTGGGAACGCAGCCTAAAATTATTTTTAAAGAACTGCAGCCTAAAATTATTTTTTTAAAGAACTGGCTGAAAAGTGAAATGTTTCTTTTCACTCTTTCCCTGACTTTCTGTCTAAAACGATTATTATGTTTAAGAAGTCAATATCAGGATAATATATGTGTAGGCAAACAGTTAAACAATGTGTTTAATAAGCGATGTTACATGTTTCACAATTTTGGTTTATAAAAAAAGGCAATAATTCCTCTGGGAAGTTATGGGAAGTTAAAATCCCATTTCCTTATTGTTGTAACACTGCTCAATCAAAAAGACATACAGTCCAGACTTAGCAATATTCTTACTTTCAGACTCAGTGTGTGTGTCTGTATATGATGGTGTCGAAAGTCCCTGCAGCCGCTCTATCTGTTTTGAATGTTTCTTATTCAGCCCTGCCCTTTTTTTCCTGCATAATACCCATATTGTGGGCTCTAATTTCACGAAAAGCAGCAGCCGACAATGAAATATGGCTCCCTGAGTCCAAAAAAATATTCTTTCCTGTTTTTCTGCGTGCCAGGGACCACATCGTTCAATCACTTCAGCCAACACCAGCCCAAAACTATGAGGAGTATTTTCAGCTCTGTAATTTGAAACACACACACACACACATGTCTTTCTTTGGGCAATGTTCACCACACCCAGACTGCTACTTACTTCCAATCCAACCATTTTGGCTTAAATAGCAGGCGATGATCTGCACAGAAGCTGTGAGGAGCACAGAGCAAGAGAAACTGCAACAGTTTGTGGAAGATATTAACCATCTCAAAAGTACTTAGTCACAGTTCAAAGCGGTCACAAAGGTTACATAGGCAAGAAAAAGAACATGCCATGTATACTAGAGTCATTCCAAACACAATACCAACGCCCACATAAAAGCAGTCATTCACAGTGCCACATGCTCCAAAAAACACAGTGTGCAAGGAAACCAGCTCTCAAATGTACATTGAATAGAGATTCCACTTAAATTACCCAGCTACCCCTCATTCCCATAAATATAGTGCACACAAAACTGCGATTAAATTCTACTTTTTTTCTACCTGCCTTTTTATGATGTGTCCAAAATAACGTACATCAGGGATGTACCACCAGGCCACCAGAGGGCAACTATGTGATTTAATACTGTCTTTGTTATTCGTTCGTTCCTGTGTGATACCCCTGTCTTTGTCATTTTTTATTTTCTGATTGTGTTTAGATGATCTCTTTTAGTTTAGTATATTTTACCTCTGGGTTTTAGTCCATCTTGATCTTGCCTTGTCTATACGATCATCAAAACAGTCTATGATGTTTTGTTGTTGCTGCTTTAAATCTCTGCTGATAAAGCTAATGTTCTGCCCCAGACAACTTTTTGTTTATGTTTTCACCTTAATTAAATTAACTAGTTGTTCCAAAATCTCGATTTAAATCAAAAGGAGATGGGACCTTTTCTGTTGCAGATCATCAATTATGGAATAGTTTACCTGTCAATTTTAGATTTTGTGCCACTCTTGATCATTTTAAATCTCATTTAAAGACATATCTCTTCTATCTCCTGCATTTAACTGTAATTATTTTGATGTAATTTGGTAATTATTTTACAATCTTTAGTCATATGCAATATTTTTCTATTACTTTGAATTTAATATGTATTTTGTCTTTTAATATGCTAAATAAATAGTTTGAATAAATTAAAATTGTGCACTTGCATCCATCTAAACCTTTCAAATTTTCCTGACAGTACATAACAGAGATTCAAAGATTAAAACTGATTTAGTCAATATTAATTTTAGTATAATTAATTTTATATAATCAGTTTCCTTCTAATATACTATTAAAGCAAATCGGTTTTATCTGTTTAGTGTTTTTAACAATAGAGAATGCTTTACAGATTATATATTAGAATTGATGAATTAATTTGAATTAAATGAAAAGGTATGATAAAATGCAGGCATTCTATTAATATAGCTAATGTTAATCTTATTAAAGGGTTCAGGTAACCTACTCATTTCCTAGCGGTATTTTTTTGCTACATCATACTTTTGTAACTGAAAAAAGGCTGCTTAGTTTTGAATATTCTTTGCAAAGCTTCAAGCCTTTAAGGGTGGACCCTTGTGGATGGCTCACTTAAGAGCACTTAAGCAAGTCTGCTAAATGATGTAAATAAAAATGAGGGTTTTTTTACAGCAGCACGAAGCATATTCTCTCCCTTTGCCTGGAATGCAAAGCACCTACACACACACTGGTAGGCCAGGAGTTGAGTGTGTTAACTTTCCTAAACTCAGTTCCACATGGCTGACATGTCTTACAAAACAGCCCACACTCTTTAACCTCCCAGTTTTCACAAGGTCATAAAGTGTAGCCACTACACTGTCCATCAGTCAGCACACGGCCAACCAGAAACATGTCAATAAGGTTACGAAAAAAACTGACCACAGACTGATTGAAGACTGTCCATGTCTGGTGATTGATGACTACTTCTGTGAATTTAAAACAAACGCACTAAAAGTTAACTAAACCTAATGCAATATGAAAGTGATGCAACTAAAAACTCAGAGGCAGCAAAAAGGGGAAGCAGGAAAAAGGGAAAAGGATGGTGCAGTGGTAAAGGTGTTTCTGATACCAGAAAGACAGAGGTTTGATTCCCAGCACCAACAAGCCACCACTGTAGGCTCCTGAGCAAGGCCCTCAACCCCAATTGCTGGATAAGGGCGTCTGCCAAATGCTGTAAATGTAAACACACACCCACATACACACACTTATCTTTCTGTGCATGTGTGTGTTTGAGTTCTTGTTAAAAACATACCAATAACAAGAGTGGCCAGAGAGGGTTAAACATTAGCCTGCTCCAGTTGAGTAAGCTAATGTTTAACCCTCTCTGGCCACTCTTGTTATTGGTATGTTTTCCTCTACGCACTGTAAAGGCCCACACACCACAGCTGAATAAACTGTGAGAATGTTTGCTCTGTATGTTACTCTGATCCTCAGCCATTTCCCCACTTTTTGCTACAGGACATGAAATCATTCTTTTTCAGGATTGATTTTTTTTTTTTTAAACAGACACAGGCAGCTATTGAACCTCATTCGGCAGTAAAACAAGTGGTTATCGGCTGCAATGCTGGATTCCTTTTGCAAATTGAATTTCTGTATCGTATGCAGAATTAGACAAAACCGGTAGTCAAGATTATGCATTAGCTTAGTGAACTATAAATTGAACATCAATAGACTTGATTATTGATGTTCAATTTATAGTTGCCTAGCTGACCATCAGTGGCTGAATATGCTCTAATGTGGTTAAAAATAAAAGTCCTCAAAGCCACACTTCATCTAGTGTAAAGCATTTTCAGAGGTTATTATCGGAATAAATCTGGATTAGCACGTTTAAAAAAACAAACAAAAAGAAAACATGGATGTTACAAACAGACATCCTATTTTTTACATTAGCATACATTACTTGCCTGCAATACCTTACATATTGGCTAGCATTGTTAATAATTAAAAAATTAGACGCAACAGAACCTGGCAGCACACTCACAGACTGTCTTAGCAGTATGTCTCATTTAGATTGTTGGTTCAAGGTGTGCTAATGGTCTCGCGTTTTGTTATTATTACTCAAAATTAGTAACAGTAAATTACATGGCCTGTCCCCCTTACAGGCATATGCAATAAGAAACCAAAAAAAAAAAGAAAACTTTGAAACATTGTGTATTAAACTCGGGTTCATAAGAATTAAATAAAAATTCAAAAATCTAAGCAGGTTACGGTATAAATGAAGTAAAAAACAAGAAAAATCTTAATTAAACAAGAAAAAAAGTGATATACTAATATAATTGTAAGACAAAAGAGCTCCCACCAAACAAGTACCATTGACTTTAATATATTATTTAGTCTAAAAAGTAGAAGTACAGCACGTCCCCTTTTAAAATACAGAGTGTGACTGGATCCATAAACATAATTGGGAACATTTAATTGTAAATTATGAATAAACTTCCAGTAAAAGTTTACAAGCAAGACTCTGTACCAATAAAAAATCTTAAATACACAGTAAACACACACACACACACACACACACACACACACACACGTGTTCACAGACATACAGTACATATAAAAAACATAGCAAAAATTCTTTTCATTCTTTTTGATAATGTATTGACCATAAAACACAGTAGCGTAAAAATACACCATTAAAAAAAAAAAAGCGCACTAACCGCATGCATTTTGGACAAATTGGTATTAAAACTCAACTGACTGGTGATTTATAAAATCAAGTTAAATTCAAGTAAAAGCAGAAGGTTATTCACTGTACCTGGACTGCAGTCATCTGTGCTCTCAGATCAAAGATGCGCAGGTTTTTGTCCTAGAGAAGAAAATAACACAAATAAAAATTGTTTAAAACATTAAACCATTAAAACAGCATAACAAAATGCACAAATTGAAGGAGAATGAATATATAGGACGGCATCAGATAAATTTAGATAAATCAATACTTATACGTGACAAGTAGCCAGAGAAGAGGCAATTAGAAAAATGGATCAGACGATTGAGGAGAAACAATAATAGAAACAGGATGCGACCAGAACAGGCACTAGTCACCGAAACACAGGCTTAATAAATGCCACAACCACACACTGTTACCATTTTTAACTAAATAATAATTAGGGCCTCTGTTAAACTGTGAAAAACCTCAAGATTCTAATTCATATTTCGCAACATTCCAATTATAACACACAAAGAGCAAGGGAATTTATATGTCAGTGTGAGTATTCCTAATGCGTGGCTGTTATGTACCTTGCAAGTTTGCTTAACAGCTAACTAAACATTTAAAGAAGAAAGAGGAAAGTGTTCTGCATTATTAATCTACCTACAGCTTTTCTTAAAACGAGAACATAATTAAAGGATTTTCAATCACTCAAATCTTTGAACAGAGCAAAATTTCAATGAATTTACAGAAGAGGAAATACAGGCATTTAAAAACTGGAATACATACGAAATAGATAAGTCTTTTTAAGTTAAAAGATAGTAATTACATTACTTAAACAATTGTAGTCAACAGTAAATATAAAGAAAAAACATTTGTAGATCCTAATAAACTCATTATAACTGCAACTGTACTGGCCTACAAAGCAGATTTCACCGAAGACTGTAGATACTAATTAACACACCATAACTGCAACTCTATAGCCCTACAAAGCAAATTTCAGCTAGGACTGTAGATCCCAAATAAACACTACAAGCCTACAAAGCGGATTTTAGCAAAGAACTGTGGAGTCTCATGGACACATTATAACTGCAACTGTACTGGCCTACAAAGAAGATTTCAGCGAGACTGTACATCCTAATAAACACACTATTACTGCAACTCCACAGGCCTAAAAAGCAGATTTCAGCATGGACTGTAGATCCTAATATACAAATAATAACTGCAACTATACAGGTCTACAACGCAAATTTTAATAAACCCACTAACTGCAACTCCACAGGCCTAAAAAGCACATTTCAGCTAGGTCTGCAGATCGTAATAAAGAATCGAAATTCTACAGGCCTACAGAGCAGATATCAGCAACGATTGTCTATCCTAATAGACACACACTATAACTGCAACTCTACAGGCCTACAGAGCAGATATCAGCAACAATTGTCTATCCTAATAGACACACTATAACTGCAACTCTACAGGCCTACAAAGCAAATTTCAGCAAAGACTGTAGATACTAATAAACACGCTATAACTACAACTCTACAGGTCTACAAAGCAGATTTCAGCAAAGACTGTAGATACTAATAAACACGCTATAACTACAACTCTACAGGTCTACAAAGCAGATTTCATTACAGGCCATAACACAATTTATTAGCATAACAACTGACCTTGTTAACCTTTTTTAATCCAAACAGCTCTAAGAGAAAAGGATGTTTAAAATTCTTGGATGTGGACATTAATGCAGTCAGTTACGGGAAAAAAAGTTTATAGATGCAAGTAAACATAATGCATGTTCTGTAAAAAAGAGAATTTTTTTAATTTGGTGACAGTGTCTATAGTTGAAAGCACTAAGAAAAAAGTAATTGTATTAGAACTAAACTGAAGCTTCATATAAACAGCAGCAATGCCTCGAACTCTAATGTAAAGAAAAGTAAAAACTGAATCTGTGAAAAAAAGTTTGATAAAATTGTATTAGTTTATGACTGTGATTTTGAGTTATTGATGATGAACTGTTACGTGCAGTTGCCTGTGGTAACCTGTTCAACTCCTGACTGATGAGTTATTTTTTTAAAAACACTTTAAACGATTTATTAATTCCACAAAACCATTATGAAAAGACATGTTCTTAAAGAGAAACAACTTTATGGTTTACAATTGTAATGCACTTTATTTTATATACTGTATCTGCACTGAACAAAATTTTTGACAATCAAGGAAGTGTAAAAGTTTATTGTTCTAGGAACGCACAACATTCCACTGGGCACACTCTACACAAACTGGTAATTAGATTATTTAATATTTAAACAGATACCAATTTTACAAACTTTATACAGTAGCCAATTAAAAATTTGCGTGCAAAACCACTTTATGACATCGCTTTGTGGGGAAAGAGCAGTCAAAATCGCTTACTGGGGCTACTTGGAAGAAAACGGACATAGCGATAGTTTGTTATTCTGCAATATAATTTTTTTTTTAAATTTTTACGGTCTTAAGCTCTCACACCATCATC